>VONZ01000654.1:0-428585 GCA_012976165.1 Labeo catla | reverse complement strand
GTCTGGTTGTTGTCGTTTGCCCTGGATGTTTCCTGTGTGTTCTTCGTGCCTGCCGTGTCTGGATTCCGGTCTCCTGGTCCCTCGTTGTTTCCTGTTCCGGGCGGTCGGCGTTCGGTTGTCCACTGATCCCTGCGTCACCAGCTTTTCTCCATCGGTGGCTCGACCAGTCTTCGGGCTTACAGTGTTCATTATTTTGCTCGTTCTAAATAAACTGTTAAACTGCATCGTGCTATTGAATCCTGACTCTTTTGTCCTGACAGAACGATCTGACCACTATGGATTCAGCGGATGCACCAACGCTCGGGACATTTTGATGGCCAAATCTTTGTAGAGCGTTTCTGACTAAATGCTCCATGTATTTCTCATTGCAGCCTGTCACCTTTGCATCGGAACCCTCTAAGGTGGCTCTGGTGTTGACGTTGCTCTCTGGGCGTGCAGCCCAATGGGGAACGGCGGTGTGGGAAAACCAACATCCGTGCTGTGCCTCGTTCCAACTGCTCTCTGAGGAGATGAGACGTATTTTTGATCGTTCGGAACGTCCTTCCACTCCCGAGCGCATCATTCCTGAGAGGCTGGTTATTTCTGCTCTCACTTGGGAGGTGGAAACTAAGGTCCGCGCAGCCTTAGAAGGGGTAACGCCCCCGTCCGGGTGCCCACCGAGTCGGTTATTTGTGCCGGAGAACTTACGGTTCGACGTTATTCAGTGGGCTCATTGTTCTAACGTAGCTTGCCACCCAGGAATTAATCGCACTAAGTTTCTCGTTAAACAACGGTTCTGGTGGTCTTCCTTGGCCCGCGACACTCGGGATTTTGTTTTGGCCTGTTCGGTCTGCGCGCGTGCTAAGACGTCTAATCGACCTCCGGAGGGGTTACTTCAGCCGCTGTCAGTCCTTTCGAGACCCTGGTCCCACATCGCACTCGATTTCGTTTCTGGTCTCCCACCCTCCCAGGGAAATACGGTTGTTTTGACCGTAGTGGACCGGTTCTCGAAGGCGGCCCATTTTATTCCCTTGCCTAAATTACCATCTGCCAAGGAGACAGCGGCTACTGTCGTTGACCATGTCTTTCGCATTCATGGCCTCCCGATGGACGTGGTTTCCGACAGGGGTCCCCAGTTCATTTCCAGATTTTGGAGGGAGTTTTGCCGTCTACTGGGGGCGAGTGTTAGTCTATCTTCTGGTTTCCACCCTCAGAGCAACGGGCAGACTGAGAGGGCTAATCAGGATCTTGAGAGAGTGTTGCGGTGTTTAGTCTCTCAGAACCCATCTTCCTGGAGCCAACAGCTCTCATGGGTTGAGTACGCACATAACTCGTTACCAGTCTCGTCCACGGGCCTCTCACCGTTTGAGTGTAGTTTAGGTTACCAGCCACCTATTTTTCCCAGTCTGAATTCCGAAGTCGCGGTCCCCTCCGCCCACGCCTTCGTTCAGAGGTGCCATCGCACCTGGAGGAGAGCCCGAGAGACTCTGCTCCAGGTGGGAGCACGCACCAAGGCTCAGGTCGATCGCCACCGGTCTGAGCCTCCCGTCTACGTCGTTGGTCAAAAGGTGTGGCTTTCTTCCAGTAACATTCCGCTCCGCTCCGTTTGTAATAAATTAGCACCTAAATTCATAGGCCCTTTCACTGTCACTAAGATCCTTAGTCCAGTGGCAGTCCGCCTCAAACTCCCTCCAGCGTACAGGAGAATTCACCCCGTCTTTCACGTTTCCAAAATCAAGCCCGTTTTTCGTTCTCCCATTAATCCGCCTGCCCCGGTTCCTCCACCGCCGCGTCTCGTAGATGGGGAACTTACCTATTCGGTCCGTCGCATTCTGGACTCGAGGCGGAGGGGACGTGGAATTCAGTACTTGGTGGACTGGGAAGGTTACGGTCCGGAGGAGAGAAGCTGGGTTCCGGCTAGGGACATTTTGGATCACTCCCTTATTGATGATTACAATCTACGGGTAAGTTCCTCTGAGAGCGCCAGGAGGCGCTCCTAGGAGGAGGGGTACTGTCACGGTTCATGGGTTTACTTACTCTTCCTTGCTGTGTCTGTGTGTGTGTGTTGTGTGGGCGTGGCTGGGCTTCGTTGACGAGCTGATCAGATTCAGCTGCAGCTCATTTTCACCGCTATTTAAGCTCAGCTCTGTTTGTCCTTTGTTGTCAGATCGTCTGGTTGTTGTCGTTTGCCCTGGATGTTTCCTGTGTGTTCTTCGTGCCTGCCGTGTCTGGATTCCGGTCTCCTGGTCCCTCGTTGTTTCCTGTTCCGGGCGGTCGGCGTTCGGTTGTCCACTGATCCCTGCGTCACCAGCTTTTCTCCATCGGTGGCTCGACCAGTCTTCGGACTTACAGTGTTCATTATTTTGCTCGTTCTAAATAAACTGTTAAACTGCATCGCGCTATTGAATCCTGACTCTTTTGTCCTGACAAGGTGTTCTTCAGTATGTTAAAGCATCACTTAATTACCTCATTAACTTAAACACTTCTACACTGTTAATTTGATACACTGTAGTGTGGATTATACAAACACTGAGCCGTGTTCATTTAACATTAAGGATTGTGCTGAGTAGACTTTCTCTATGATTGTTAGGTGCCAAGTGTATCTTGAGGCTGTGGTTTGAAATGCTGGTTCCCTATCTGTCGTACACTCCGAGTTGTGTCGAGTAGTGTACGACACTAGGGGTCGCTCTTGAGAGCCCAAACACCTCTGACAGTTTTGAGAAAGGCCAATGAAAATTGGGTGTGCAGATTTGCATAGCTGACCACGCCCCGGACGTCCGGGTATAAATAGGGCGTGTGCATCTGCTCACTCGTTCTGTTTTTCGGAGCCGAATGCAGCGTCTCTGCGTGAGAAGCGGCAACATTCACCTCTCTCGTCGTTGGATCTACGGCACAGACAGCGGTCTCTCCCTCTCTGACACTGCTCGTGTTGTGAGCGTCCCCTGGGTGCGTCGACGGCGATCTTCAAGAGAAGATTCTCTTCTGCAGAGAGCAAATTTTCTCTAAAAGAGCTCCACAGACGGATTGTGTGTTTCACGATGCCTTTCCGTCTGTGTCCTACTGGGTGCGGATTCTACCTTTCCCGAACGATCGGCACGAACGCTGTGTTCAATGCTTGGGGCGTGAGCATGCTGACGCAGCGTTCGCTGAGGGAGGTTGTCAGCACTGCGAAGACATGCCCTTGGGCACCCTCCGCTCGAGAGCCGCGTTCTTTTCGAAGAAGCCGCGGCGCTCCTCATCTGCTTCCCGCTCCGGTCCTTCTACTTCCGGGTACGAGGCCGTTGCGATGTGCGTCGAGGAAGAGCGGCAGGTGTTGAGCGAAGTTTGCCAGTTGCGTCCTCGCAAACCGCTCACCCTGTGTGTCTACCGATTGAGTCTCCGGACGATTTTGAAAGCTCGTCTCAGTATGGGCTGGATCTTTTGTTAGGGGCTCCTGCTGAGGAAAAGGCAGCGTCCGTAGCATCGGAGGGAGAGCCGTCAGAGGCTGACGTCACAACCGAGTTCGCCGCTCCGGCGGTTGAATCTCAGTCTGTGGCAGGCGCCGAAATGGCCGCCGCACTACAACGGGCAGCCAAGGAGATCGGGGTTGCGTGGGTTCCCCCGCCCAGCCCTGAGCCTTCAAGGCTGGATGACTGGTTCCTGGGCAGGGGGCGTGACTCGAAGCCACTCTCCTCCCCGGTCCCGTTTTTCCCGGAAGTGCACGAGGAGTTGACGAAATCGTGGAAAGCCCCTCGGTCGGCTCGTTCACGGTACGCTAACTCCCCGTCCCTCACCACCCTCGATGGCGGTCCAGCGAGGGGGTATTCGGAGGTTCCCCAGGTGGAGAGAGCGGTTGCGATGCACTTGTGCCAGCAAAACGCCGCCTCCTGGAGGGGCCGCCCGAGACTCCCGTCCAGGGCCTGTAAGTTTTCGTCTGCGCTTGTAGCGAAGGCTTACGCGGCCTCTGGGCAAGCTGCGTCCGCCCTCCAAGCTATGGCGATTTTGCAGGTCTATCAGGCTAAGGTTCTTAAAGACCTGCACGAGGGTGCTCCCGACCCAGAGCTGTTACACGAGCTGCGCTCAGCGACCGCCTATGCCTTACGGGCTACGAAGGTTACTGCGCAAGCTCTGGGGCGGGCGATGTCCACTATGGTGGTCCAGGAGCGCCACCTGTGGTTAAACCTGGCCGAGATGCGAGGCGCCGAGAAGGTTCGCTTTCTCGACGCTCCCATTTCCCAGGCTGGCCTCTTCGGCGAAACCGTGGAGGAGTTTGCCCAGCAGTTCTCCACCGTGAAACAGCAGACGGAGGCCATCAAGCACATCCTGCCTCGGCGTGCAGCGAGTTCCGGCCCAGCTCAGCTGACGCAGCAGCCTCCGCCTGCTCCCCGCCGTGGAAGGCCCCCTACGAGGGTGGCTCAGACCCCGCAGCCTGCCGGGTCTGCAGCCAGACCCGCCCAACAGTCCAGCACTCGTAGGAAGGTGGCACCGCCAGCTCGTCCTCAGGCCACTAAGAACCCCCGGCAGGTTTCGAAGCGTTCCTGAGACGGGCAGCCCAGGGAGGAGGGATCGTTTGGCCTGTCCGGATCCACACTCGACGAGGGGACGAGCGCTGGATTCGGCTTCCACCCGGCTGTCTGCCACCCGGCTGTCTGCCACCCGGCAGACGGCCACCACTTGGTCAACAAAAGAGCAATTTTCTCCTTCTCTGGGCATATTACACAGCACCCCCGACCCTCCGCTCGATGGTCGGATGCTGTCTCCTCCGTTCAGGGCATGCGGTCACACACCTTCTGTGCTCCCTCATGCTCTAGAACCACGGGCTTGGTCAGACGATCTCCCCTGTCGGGTGGATCCTCTGCTAAGCTCGCACGGCTCGGTCTCCCTGGGCAAAGCAGCCAGTGGCCTTCGGGGCTTCTTACCTCCGACCACACGCTGTTTTCCCAGCGAAGGTTCCCCACCCTTGGTACGTCGAATGTAACTCCTCTGCGGCCCCTAGCGGAGAACTTTCTGGATTGGCTGAATCTCCCCAATCCTTCCCGCTGGCTGCTCAAGACCATTCGGCTCGGCTATGCTATCCAGTTTGCACGTCGTCCGCCCAAGTTCTGCGGTGTTCTCACTACCTCGGTCCAGGGCTCCAACACTGCGGTTCTTCGGGCGGAGATCGCAGTCCTTCTGGCGAAGGGTGCGATAGAAACTGTCCCCTCAGCCGAAATGAAGAAAGGGTTTTACAGCCCCTACTTCATTGTACCCAAGAGGGGTGGTGGGCTCAGCCCTATCCTGGATTTGAGGGTTTTGAATCGGGCCCTCCTCAAGCTCCCGTTCAAAATGCTGACCCTCAAGCACATTCTTACGTACGTCAGGTTCCAGGATTGGTTTGTGGCGATAGACCTGAAAGACGCGTACTTTCATGTCTCGATCCTTCAAAGACACAGGCCGTTTCTACGGTTTGCCTTCGAAGGACGGGCATATCAGTACAAGGTTCTCCCCTTCGGCCTCTCCCTGTCGCCCCGCGTCTTTACGAAGGTAGCAGAGGCGGCCCTTTCCCCCCTCAGGGAAATGGGCATTCGCATTCTCAACTATCTCGACGACTGGCTGATCCTGGCTCACTCGTTGGATACGGTTTGCGTACACAGGGACATGGTTCTCAACCATTTGGCGCGCTTGGGGCTTCGGGTCAACTGGGAAAAGAGCAAACTCTCCCCGGCGCAGAGGATCTCTTTTCTCGGTGTAGAACTGGACTCGGTCGGCATGTCTGCACGTCTCTCCCCGGAGCGTGCACAGTCAGTGCTGAGATGCGTGGCAACGCTCAGGTGCGGCTCAGCGGTCCCCCTAAAACAGGTTCAGAGGCTCCTAGGGCACATGGCATCCTCAGCCGCGGTCACGCCGTTGGGTTTGATGCACATGAGACCGCTGCAGCATTGGCTCCGTACCCGAGTCCCCAGGAGGGCGTGGCACCACGGCACGTTCCGTGTGAACATCACACCATCGTGCCGCCAGACACTCAGCCCTTGGACGGACATCGTGTTCCTTCGGTCAGGAGTGCCCTTGGAACAGGTGTCCAGACGCGTCGTTGTCACCACGGACGCTTCCAGGACAGGCTGGGGTGCCACCTGCAACGGGCAGGCAGCTTCCGGGGTCTGGGCAGGCCCCCGGCTGCATTGGCACATCAATTGTCTGGAGTTGTTGGCAGTGCTTCTAGCTCTGAGGAGGTTCTGGCCTATGATTCAGAACAAGCACGTGTTGGTCAGGTCGGACAACATGGCGACAGTAGCCTACATCAACCACCAGGGCGGTGTACGTTCCTTTCGCATGTCACAACTAGCCCGCCACCTCCTGCTCTGGAGCCAACACAGACTCAGGTCCTTACGGGCCACTCACATTCCGGGCGATGCCAATCGAGTGGCCGATTCTCTGTCACGACAGGTTTCGCTCGGAGGCGAGTGGAGGCTCCACCCTCAGTCGGTTCAACTGATTTGGGATCGATTCGGCCAGGCGCAAGTGGATCTCTTCGCCTCACCGGAATCCACCCACTGCCAGTTGTGGTACGGGCTGACCGAGGCTCCCCTCGGTATAGATGCACTGGCACACAGTTGGCCGAAGGACCGGCTCAAGTATGCGTTTCCCCCGGTGAGTCTGATCGCACAAACTTTGTGCAAAGTCAGGGAGGACAAGGAGCAGGTCCTCTTGGTAGCCCCCTTCTGGCCCAACAGAACCTGGTTCTCGGACCTGGTTCTCCTGGCGTCACTCCTCCCTGGCGCATTCCCCTGAGGAAGGACCTCCTTTCCCAGGGGAAGGGCACAATTTGGCACCCGCGCCCCGATCTCTGGAACCTCCACCTGTGGCCCCTGGACGCGACCAGGAGGACTTCAGAGATCTCCCACCATCAGTGGTGAACACACTCATTCAGGCAAGAGCTCCCTCTACCAGGCGGCTGTATGACTCTAAATGGCGCGTGTTTGTGAACTGGTGTTCTGCTCGGCTAAGGGACCCACGGAGTTGCGGCATCGAATCAGTGTTATCCTTCCTCCAGGAGGGCCTGGACAGGCACCTATCTGCCTCGACACTTAAGGTTCATGTGGCCGCTATATCGGCTAATCATGACCTGGTGGGTGGCAGGTCGGTGGGAAAACACGATTTGGTAATCAGGTTTCTGAGAGGAGCCCGGAGACTGAACCCTCCTCGGCCACATCTTATCCCCTCTTGGGACCTTGCTGTGGTTCTCCGGGGCCTACAGCAGGGTCCCTTCGAGCCTCTTCAGTCAGTCAAACTCGATGCTCTCTCCCTAAAGACGGCTCTCCTGACTGCGCTCGCCTCGGTAAAGAGAGTGGGAGACCTCCAAGCCCTCTCCATCAACAGTTCGTGCCTGGAATTCGGACCAGCGGATTCTCACGTCGTCCTGAGACCCCGGCCTGGATACGTGCCCAAAGTCCCCACCACTCCCTTCAGAGACCAGGTGGTGACTTTGCAAGCTATCTCTTCCCAGGAAGATGACCCCAACCTGACCTTGTTATGCCCAGTCCGTGCCCTGCGCATCTACTTGGAACGCACTCAGCCCTTCAGACGTTCTGAACAGCTCTTCGTCTGTTATGGGGGACAGCAGAAGGGGAAGGCTGTCTCCAAACAGAGGATCTCCCACTGGCTGGTGGACGCAATTCGGGTGGCCTACCAGGCCAGAGGCCTACCCTGCCCTCTGGAGGTAAGAGCCCACTCGACTAGGGGCGTCGCTGCCTCGGCAGCCCTGGCAAATGGGGCCTCATTAACAGACATCTGTAGAGCTGCAGGTTGGGCTACACCTAACACATTTGCCAGATTTTACAATTTACGCATGGAGCCAGTGTCAGCTAGAGTCTTGAATACCAGCTCTTGACTCAGTTCTCTGGTTGGTGTAGAGCTTGCTTTAAAGCGCTTCCCCTAACGGTGATTACGCTTCTGAGTTTCAGTAGGTTTCCTAGCGTGAACCCTGGACACCATCTCCATCATTGGCACCTCTGGACGTGGCAGAGTTTTGCGGAGGGACTCGCTACGAATTCGGTCACAAGGTATGGTCACCTTTGTTCTGATTGAATTGTGCCCCATATGTAGTGGCTCCTTATGTGGCCCCATGTGTGTATCCCCACCTATAACTCCTGTAGTGCGGTGTTTCCCCTGAGGACTGGTTTGTCTCTAGGGTCTGAGTCTGGTGGTCTCCCCCGGTGTGAGTCCCACCTCAGCCCCATGTTTAATGTTGTCACTTGTACCCCCCCTGTTGGGCAGGTTGTGAACTCCGTAGCGCCGTTTTTCCTTCGGGGAGGAGGCGCTTTCCCAACGCTCGCAAGACACTCGGCCGCTCTACTGAGGAAGGCCCGGCTGCAGAACCCTGGTACAGGTCAGTCTTGGGCGTTGGATGGTCACGGAGGAGGTGAGCTGCACTTCGTTAACACGTTGCCTGTTACTTCTGCGCTTATCACTCGTGACGCGGCCAGTAAGGTGGCGGTTTTCTACGGGGACCCCTAGTGTCGTACACTACTCGACACAACTCGGAGTGTACGACAGATAGGGAACGTCTCGGTTACGTATGGTAACCCTCGTTCCCTGATGGAGGGAACGGAGACGTTGTGTCTTCCGTGCCACCTTCCTGGACCGCCTCTGAGTGAGTTGAGACCCTCGGCTCCTCAGATCAGAACGAGTGAGCAGATGCACACGCTGCCCTATTTATACCCGGACGTCCGGGGCGTGGTCAGCTATGCAAATCTGCACACCCAATTTTCATTGGCCTTTCTCAAAACTGTCAGAGGTGTTTGGGCTCTCAAGAGCGACCCCTAGTGTCGTACACTACTCGACACAACGTCTCCGTTCCCTCCATCAGGGAACGAGGGTTACCATACGTAACCGAGACGTTTCCTCTTCCTGCATGTGTGCATGCTTTTTTTCTCACATTCAAGGAAGTACCCCAAAGAGGTATAAAATACAGAGCCCCAGACATGACAGGCAGAAAAAAAAAATACTGTGGCCACGAATTAACAGTTTGTTCCCACGACTTACTAAGATGTCAGCATGACATATTTAATAATTCATTCCCTTGTTTTAAGTAAATTGTGAGGATAATTTACTAACATGCTGGTTTTCTCTTCCTGCTGTTGAGATGTTTGTGTGCTCTTTTCTCACATTAAAGGAAGCACCCCAATAAGCTCATTCCACGTAATCATTGTTTTAAAACAACAAATGTTTGTAATATGTAACAAGAATGTTTGGTTTAATCACTGAAACACAACAGTCCGATCTTCTTTAATTATAGTACTTCTGACAATCATTTCACATAAACATTCTGTTTAACAACAACACTGTGGTTGCATTGAAACAAATTTAAACACTTTACTGCAAATGAAGATAATCTCAAATAATCTCTTTTTTAAAAAAAGGTACCAGGCACCACCAGCATTTTTTATTATATTCACAAAATTTCATGGCCCCTATATAGTATTTTGTTGAGTGAATATATGAACATGCATTATGTCAAAAGAAAAAACAGCCTCTGCTTTCAACCCTCCGGTTGTGTTTGGGTCAAATTGACCCAGAGAAGATTTTCTTTTTCCTGAAAACGTTATCACATTGGACTCAAACTTACTGACTTGTTCACACAAGGTAAGTACTTCTTAGATATTTTTTTGAAATTTTTATAATTTTTTGTGGGTTTTGTTTCACCTAGTCACACTCGTGTTGTGCCTGGTCAAAAATGAGTGGACTCCAAACAATTGTGTATAAATCTCTCATTATGCTATATTATCATCACCAAATATTGGATTAATTCTTGTCAACAGTTAGGACTGGTTTTGTGTTTCTATTTGCATATGACTAATCATAGGCCTTATTTATCTGAGAGTAGGTACCTCTTTTTTGAGTGAAATAACAAACATTTTTTATGAATACTTTTCACAATATTAAACAAAAAATTATAAAAAAAAAAAAATGTGCACTGTTTATCACACTAGTGTGCTTTAAATCATCACCATACATGGCCAGTTGTCTTCGTCAACTGGAAAATCAAATGTTAACTTATTATTATGATTATTATTAATAATAATTTATTATTATTATTATTATTATTATTATTATATTTCACACCAAATTCTGCACAAATTCACCAGACACTGTTATACATAAATGTAATGTAATGTTTTACAAGCTTTTTGAGGTGCACTGAGTGTATACATATCCAGCCTCTGTGGTTTATTACAGTCTCCCAAACTTTATCATTCCCATACTTAAAATATATATTTTACAGTCACACTTATGCAGATTGATCATAAACATGGCTAAAAAGCTTCTTACCAGTCCTTGACAAAACAGTTTAATCATAGGTAGAATGCAAAATGTTTCAATACAATCATTTCAGTTAAATGTAATTCATGGAATCTTTCAAACATTTAACCCACGGGATAAAATCAACCTGCTGCAACAGTTTAAAAGCAGCCCAATTCTGTGGAAAACACAAGCTGGAAGGAGTCG
Source organism: Labeo catla (assembly GCA_012976165.1). Lineage (NCBI taxonomy): Eukaryota > Metazoa > Chordata > Actinopteri > Cypriniformes > Cyprinidae > Labeo > Labeo catla. The sequence goes on along the minus strand of VONZ01000654.1, from coordinate 418,142 downwards.
GATTTGACTAATATCACGGGTCAAGAGTAAGGAGAGATGGACAGAAGAAATTGCTGGATTTGCTGCTCAACAAATAATGAGCTCAATGACAAATATCTTATCTTCCAAGATATGCTCCCTGTACACAGAGTGTGTGTGATCACAAAAAAGAAAGTGAAAGTAAAAGTGAATGCTCATTCACAGCAAACGCTCATTCAAAAGAGATTTAAACACTCTGCAGAGAATAGCGGCTTCCTGATGTGCAAAAATTATATGCAGTAATAGAATGTTTGCATGAGCAGGCGGTAATGGCCTGAAATGTGTTTGGTCTTGGTGGAATAGATCTGCTCTGCTGCTGCTGTTGCCACAGAGCAAGCACCAAGACTTGCTACTGCCAGTACATCCACAACATGCCTCTGTGAGCATTAAAAAAAGAAATACTGCTGCTGCACATATGAAATAACCCCCATATAGCATACTGAATCACCCTGTAGCAGACCTATACAGGTGGAGCTGGGGAAGGTGGAGGGTTTCTAAAGCACGCTGCAACTGCTACAGCAAGCACTAGTCGTATATTTGAATGTTGAGCAGCAAGCTCATTGGCTACCAATACAGGAGAGAACTAATCAGCTCTGTCATATGATAATGAGGTCATTATGTCAGATTGAGTTAGACATATCAGAATGTGTTATCAGAATGAAGAGCTTTGTCCTCAAGTAAAAGTCACATGAAAGGTGCACATTCCATGGTGACCGTTATTAAAGTAAAGCAACCAGGGTGAAATTGGATAAATAATTTTTGTATTTTAATGTTCATGTTTATTTGTCTTACCGGTACCTAGAACTGTCTAGCAGGAGGGGCCCGCGAACAGAAAACCATCTACATGTCATTCTAAAAGGGGAGGAGTTGGCCCAAAAAGGATGTTTAGAATTAAACTCCATAAATGTTTATATGTTTGATGGTTTTCAATGCAATTATAAAACTTGTAGAGGTGGTGATTATCAAGGTATTGTCTGTATGGTTAAAAGTCCTTTGTAAAATGTATAATGTACAGTAACTGATTAGGGGTTACCGATTGGTCAGTTTGAAAATTAAGGAGGATAATAACCTATAAAAGGAACTGACAAAAGAAAGGTGTTTGTTGGACCAGTAGCCAACTGGTTATCCCATTTTTGTTATGTACAGAGTTATATAGTAGTTTCTTTTGTTAGTTTTTTCCCCTTCCTGATCTTTTGTTTGGGTTTTTGAAATCTTGATTTACAATGGACATTTTGCTGTTACACCTTTTTGGAATTTGTGGTACGTGGAATTAAAAACAAATTTTCCATGGACATTTCTGGAGTTTTTGCTGCCTGTTTAGCCACTAAACAGACCATCCTACCACAGTTTCTCACAAAAAAACCAAATGCAAATCATACATTCCTGAAGGCAGGAGAAAGCTCATACTCTTCAAAACAACCTTTATCAGTCAAGAGTGCATTTATGTGTGATGTGAGCATATCCAATAAAACAGAGTAGGCTGAATTCATCATGATAAATGGGAAAGGAGAACCCCTCTTAGGAAGAGAACAGCTATTAAGCTGAGAGTGTTAAAAATAGGTGCTGATATTTTTGCCGTGATTAAAACAGCAAGCATTGCAACAAAAGTATCCAAAAGTGTTCAGTGGGGTTGGCAAGTTAAACACTAACCAAATTACCCTACACATAGATCCAAGTGTGAAACCAGTGGCACAACCACTCAGGCACATTCCATTTAATCTCACAGGACCGGAAAATAAAGGAGCTAGTGGACATAGAAGCCTTCAGCAGTCCCACACAATGGATGAATCCTGTTGTCATTGTGCCTAAAGCCAACTCAGAGATAAGATTGTGTCTGGATATGAGGCAGGCCAACCATGCCATAGTTGAGCGAATGTTACTCTATCCCTACTGTGAATGAGATTTTCCAGGGCATCAGTGACTCAACTATATTCAGTAAGCTGGACTTAAAATGGGGCTACCACCAGCTGGAGCTTAGCCCTGAATCCAGAGATATCATTACATTTGTGGTGCATAACAAAAGACTGCTTTTCTGTGTCCTTTCTGCCAATGAACAATACCAGCATGTGATTGCCAGTGTCTTTGTGGGAATCGAATCAGAAATCAGGAATCGGGATAGGAAGTAAATCAGATGATGTCATTATTCATGCTGGTGATCAAGAAACTCATGACCAATGTTTACATATGGTCATGGAAAGGCCGAGCGAACGTGGATTGAGACTAAATCCTGAAAAATGCCAGTTCAACATGAGCAAACTAATATTCATGGGAATTTTCTTGTCCGAGAAAGGAATCGGTCAAGCAGAAGAGAAGGGTGCGAGCTGTAAGGGAGGCCAAAAGAGTGCCAAAGACAGTATCAGAGGTCAGAAGGAGGGTCTGGTGGTAGGATAAGTATTGAAGATTTGGAAGCTGCTCTTGCCAGTCTTAGGGCTTCAACAGCTGTGAGCAGGGCAGTCTCAGTTGAATATCCATTTCTGAAGTGGGGTTTTCTGAGCCTGTTAAAATGCTGAGGGAAAGACACCAGTGTGAAGGGATATGTTGATGATATTAATGAGTGCATGTACAACTGATGGAGAAATGGCTAAAAAGGAGATGGAATATGATCAAGCAGACAAGTAATAGGATGACTGGAAAGGATGAGTTTGGAGACTTCTGCCTTTGAGAGTGAAGGGAAAGATGTATGTGAGTGTATGTTTGCTCATCAAATGTGTTTGACAGTTTGTGGTGTTGAGAACTGTTCAGTGATGGTTGTAATTTTATTAATAAAGAATGTGGCAAAGTCATCAGCTGGTAGAGTTGATGAAGGAGGGGTTGGGCAAAAGACGGAGGAAAATGTTGTAAAGAGCGTCCAATTGTTAATTTTGTTGTGGTAATATGTCCTTTTAGCAGACTTTATAGAGACCGCCAATCAAAGTTCTCAAAGCAATTATCGACTGATAGGAATTGGTAGGAGATCAATCTGAGCACTCATTAGTTTAAATGGCTTTGAAATATTACATGTCAGTGCAAGTCTGTGGGATTTTTCTTCATTTTTAACACTTTTACTCATTTTTAGGAAATCGTAAGTCCGATCAGTTAGAAAAGATATAGTCAGAATAGTCTGAAGGTGTCACTGTTATGTTCAGATAAAGTTTGTTTTCTGTCTTTGCCTTCTTCCTACCTGTCAGTTTCTGGTTGGCTGATTTTTTTTTTTTTTCAATATTGATTTTTATTAGTTTCATAACAACAGCAAACAACAACATACCAAAGAACAAAAAAAAGGGTGCCAGAATACATTACACATGACATAAGTGCCTAAAATAATTACAAAGGAGAGAGATAAAACACACAAAAAAGGGGAGAGAGATAAATTCAGCATAGAAATTACAGTATCACAAATGTGTCGAGGTCCATTAAATACTGCTGTTATTTAACTGTTTGAGGAATGGATCCCAGACCTTGGAAAACTTATTAAGAGACTTTGCTTCATTAAACCGCATTTTCTCGAGGTGTATGACAGAGGCCATTTCAGCAAGCCATCTCTGAAAACATGGGGGAGCAGTGGATTTCCACTCCGTCAATATAATTCTCTTGGCCACCACCATGCCCAGCATTAATGCTACTTGCACATAATAAGGCAAATATGATATTGTATCAGAGTAGCCAATTCTACTTCAGGAGAAAAATCCTGGTTGTATGCTGCTGAGTATCAAGAAAATCTACCCAAAATAAAACCAGTCTGATCATGATGAATTAAAGAGGTCATGTGTTTGCTCAAGCGAATGGCCAACACTTTAGCAACAATCTTTTGATCACAGTTAAGCAAGCTTAGTGGTCTATAACTGGAAGGATCAGTATCATCCCTATCTTTTTTCAATAACAAGCAAATGTTCGCTTCATAGAGAGAAGGAGGAAGTTGTTTATTTTCAAACAAATGATTTATCATTCTCAGCAATAGTAGAGCGATAACATCTGAATGAGCTTTATAGAATTCAATACAAAACCCATCAGGCCCTGAGGCCTTACCATTTGGAAAAGACTTGATGGCCTTCAAGATTTCATCTAAAGTGATCTCTTTATCCAGATCACTTTTGGCATCCTCACTAAGCTTCGGAGTGTCTATTGTATTAAGAAAATCAGTAATATCTGAAATGGGCATGTTACACTTTGAAGTAAAAAGATATTTATAAAATTCCAAAAAATGAGAATTAATATCCTTTGGATTGGTTAATAACACACCCGAGTCTGATTTAATTTGGAAAATAGCTCTGTTGGCTTGTATGCCTCTTAACTGCCGAGAAAGTAGTCTTTCAGGTTTGACACCCATCTCAAACTGCTTACGTTTTATTTTAAGCATCATATTACTGACTTGTTCACTCAAAATATTATTATACTCGTACTTCAGTTTTAGCATTGCATTAAGATCCGACTGAAATTTAGATAGTCTATAGGCACGCTCCATAGTTGGAAGCAAGGTTTCAATTTCGGCAAGCCGTCTACGTTTCAACTTCTTCCTGCTCGATTCATAGGCAATTATATTACCACGCAACACTACCTTAAAGGTCTCCAAAAGAGTGGAATCAGACACATCACCTTTATCGTTAAAATCAAGAAACTGCTTGATGTGAGAGGAGATGTATGTGTGAAAGTTCTCCTGCAATAATAAACAAGGGTTTAAACGCCAGTTGTACTTAGACTGAGACATAGAAAGATTAAACACCATAGTAAGCGGACTATGATCAGAGATTATAATATTATTATACTTGGTCTGTATTACGTTCGGAATAAGTTTAGAATCAATCAGAAAATAATCGATTCTAGAATATGATTTGTGCACAAGAGAAAAGAAGGAGTAGTCTCTGTCGGATGGGTGTTGCAGTCTCCAAATATCAACTAAATTAAAAGACTTAAATTATTACTTAAATAAATTATTTAAAGTACTAACTGAACGTAAGATATGAGGGACCTGTGTGAAGGAGCGGTCCAAATAAGCATCAAGATAGCAGTTAAAATCACCACCAATTATTACATTTGTAGAACTAGGGTCAGGAAGCAAGTCAAAAATCTTTCTAAAGAAATTGGGATCGTCAAAATTAGGACCATATATATTTACACATGTAATTGGAAATTAATTTATATGACCAGATACTACAATATATCTTCCACATGGATCAGAGATGACAGTGGACAAACGAAATGGGACAGATTTCTGAAAAAGGACAGCAACACCCCTGGCCTTTGAGGAAAAAGAAGACTGGTATACTTGCGAGATCCAGTTAGATCTAAGGCGTCTTTGCTCTGTCGGTCTAATGTGAGTCTCTTGCAAAAAAATAATATCAGCAGAGAGTAACTTAAGATGAGTAAATACTTTGCCTCTTTTAATCTGGTGTCCCATACCTCTAACATTCCAAGATCCAAATGTGACATTGATCCCCCCAAAAGAACTATGTGCATCAACCTTCGTCATTGAACGTAAATATCACCAGTAACAGGACAAAAAAGGCAGCAAACACTGTAATACAAAAAGCCCGGCACACCCCATTACAATTCACCCTCCACCCACAACCGTTTCCCCAACTGAAACAGTAAAACTCACCCATCACCAGGAAGGTAGCGGAGCAAAGGGAGAAAAAAACAAAACAAAGCAAGGGACTTATACAGTAAGCTGTAGAAAAAAAAATCAAGTCTCAGTCGCTCTCCCCTGCTGCTGACAGAGTACCAAACATATACAAAAGTTCTGTCAAACTCAGAAAGAATCAAGGATGAACTTGAATAAACAGTTTAACAATCCACCCTAATCAGCCCAATGCAACAGTACGATAGAGTCAGTAAAGAGAAGTCATTTGTTAGATAGAGAGTCTGCATATTTTCGTGCTTCTTCTGGTGAATCGAAAATCGATATGGAGTCTTTGTTTTTAACTCGCAATCTTGCAGAAAAGCGAAGAGAACAAGACATCCCCGCTTCCTTCAAAACTTTCAGCACTGGTCCGAATGCGCGACGTTTGGAGGCCACCTCCGCCGTATAGTCCGGAAAGATATGCACCTGTTTGCCCATGTAATACAGCGGAGCATTGTCCCGGCTCAGACGGAGGATTAGGTCTTTGTCGTGGTCATGATGCAGCTTCGCAATAATCGGACGCGGCCTCTCGTCTTCTGTAGGCTTTGGTTGCAATGACCTATGGGCGCGATCCACTTTGACAGGTTTCGGGAACTTGTCTTGGCCGAATAGTGTAGAGATCAGCCTGGTAACAAACTCCGTAGGGTGACCCTGCTCTGCTCCTTCTTTAATCCCCACAAATTTCAAATTAAGCCGACGTGAGCGGCCCTCCAGGTCGTTTACTTTAGCACAAAGAAATCTGTTATCCGAACACAGTTCCTCACAGATTCTCTCTACTTCGTCCAGGCATGAATCACAGCCGGTCATGGCTACTTCCAATTCTTCAACTTTTTTCTTAACACCCGACTGTTCGGACTGTAGATTCGCCAGCACGGCATCCTGCACATCAAGGTGGGTGTTAATAGACAACTTCGTGTCTTCAATGAGCCGCTTTAAATCGTTGCCTTGCGTCTCGATGGCTGCAAGAATAGTGTTAGCGGTGGCTAAGGAGAGGGAATCACTCATTGCATCGCCATCTTTGCTCTGCTGCGCAGCCTTCGAGAGCTTCTTGGAAGTCATTATTACGTTAAATGTAAAAAAGATGAGAGCTTTGGACACACTGCTGCAATCGGCAATAATTAAAGTAGAAGCTGTAACATCAAACTTTAGGCGAACTGGTGTATAGACGGATATATTAAAAACAGGAGTCAACTTCGAAGAGAATTAAAAACAACGTCTACTCCATTCGCCGCACGCTAGTGCCCCCCTGGTTGGCTGATTTGATTAGTCATTCTATTGAGCTGTATCCTAATTAGTTCTCTTTGTTTGTTCTGTGCCCTTGTGTTTCATTTGTGTTCAAGTCTCTGTGTTTCACGGTTGTTACTTTGCCTTGTCTTACCTGTTTACCCTGCCTTGTGTTCTTCTGAGTTTATGTAGTTGATCATTCATTACAGACTTTTGGAATTATATCTATTATCGTTGTATGTGATCAAAGACTGTTCTGTGGCAGAAGACCAGACCACAAAATGGATTATGCAGCTAGATTCAATGCAGTGGCTTAAATGAGTCACAATTTATTGGATTATTTTAAAGGCTTTTGTCATCTTTCCGTCAGTGCACCATTTGACGGCAAGGCCCTGATCTTGCTGCATTGGATAGGGGTGAATTACCATCATCCCGTAGACCTCCCAGACACCACAGAACTTGACTGGAAGGAGGCCGTTATTAGGTGGCCAGAGAGCGTCTGGAGCCAGTAACACTGCATATGCCCGAGGAAGTATTAGTAACTCGTCAGTGTTTCACGGGTATTTCCTTGCCTGTCTTCTGAGTTTCGTGCACTGAATTATTTATTTAAGAATTTTGGAATCATATTTTCTTCGTTGTGTGTGATCAACGACAGTTGCGTGATAGTTGCATGACATAGCTATAACTGCCTTTTTTTATTATTTTGTACAATGTAAAGGCAATGTAAAGACTGTTTTTCCACAACTTGGCACTGCACAGCGTCTTCTTATATTCAGAGCAATCTTTCTCATTTGGTTTCTGTATAGACTGGCGTTTGCCTCTCTTGTCATTTATGCTACATGCACAAATCATTGGGCAGGGCTGAACAGACCAAAATGTACGAGCAGGCATAGATTTTTTTTCTGTGGAGGCGGTGTTTAGCCACACTATTCCCAGATAGCAACATAGTGTTGGCCCAGATCTGGCCCGTGTGAAATCCATGCGGGCCAGATGTGGGCCGGATCTGGGCCGAAACTGCTTGCTGTTTGGGTTACATCATAGAGTGGCACATTCCACAACCTGTTGTTTTGGCAGACTATTTTTAGACTAATGAGAAAATTTTAAGTTCTGAAACTTAGGATGTTTTTTATAGTACAATGAACGCTTATGTGTTAAAAAATCAAGGGAATTTTGTTTTTTCAGTTCATAACACCTGTTCTAACCATGAAATATATATATATATATATATATATATATACATTTTTTTTTCAAATAAGTTTTTACTACATGAAATAGCTTCATACAAATCAAAACAAAAAATCACAACTTTGCACTTCATATTGGCCGTTCCAAAAAATATAGCTATATTCATTTTCTCAAAAGAAGAATTAATTTAGTTATTTATACATACATTAGGGCTGTCAGTTTAACATGTTAACTTAATTAGTTATGAAAAAGAATGTGATTAAAATATTTAAACGCAGTTAACGTGCTGGCCCCGCCCCCAGATGTGTACATCATCTTATATTTCATACAGTTGACTGTTGACAAATATAATTCAGGGCAACAACTCCATGAATGCAGAGATATTGGTGCAAAAAATGTCCCTGTATGTGTTTTGTCTCATATTTATAGATATCACATTTCACACAATATCACACGGGCCGCAAGAGCAATATGACACGAGTGCTGATTTTGTCCCGATCTATCACGAGCTTAAATGTGATTTTATACAACAGTTCAGTAAATAAGAAGTTAATATTGTGTTATATTTTAAACACAATATTATGTTTTTTTTGAGTATTTTTGCTCAATTTTGCAGAGAACATATTATCTTTGAAGCCATAGCAGAATTGTTCTCATCGATGCTTAGTTTCTAAATGAGTCCTCGTTTTGAACTAATTGTGTGAACCAATGATTCAAAAGCCCATTCATAAAGAGAGCCGTTTACTGAATTCCTGAATGAATTAGCCATTTGGATGAATTGAATCGAGTGAATAACTCATAAAGGCATTTACCACCACCTGCTGACAGATTTAGTTTCTTATTTAGAGTATCATTTCATTAAAATAAATAAATAAATAAATAAATAATAATAAAACATTAAAGGCATAGTTTACCCAACAAAAATCTGTAAATTCTAAATAAATTCTGTTATCATTTACTCACCCTCATGTTGTTTCAAACCTTTCTTTTGTGGAATATAAAAGAAGGTATCTTGAAAACTGTTGACAGAGCTGTTATGAATAACAAAAGCTGAATAACAAAGCTGTTTTGGTTACCATGTCTTTCATTATATGACCAAAAAACCTAAGATGTTTCTCAAATTATCTTCTTTTACATTCGATAGGTTAAGTTAGGCCATTGCAGCCTAACGTCTAGATATTTCTATTTTGCGGGAGTCCCACACATCATTTTATTCTACCGCATCTGCACACACGAGTCTCCATGAGTGCCAGTGGATTAGAGACCTGCACTCCCACTGGACTTGACACAACAGAGACCGGCGCGGGATAAGAAATGATGGGCGAGTGCAGGTGTGGGAAGAGACTCATGTGAAGACAATGGAAGTTTGATTGTATTTCCAGCTACAGAAACCGTACTTTCCTCTCTCCATGCTGACTTTGATTGGTAAGTGCCTGTGAGGTCGATACTACCAATGAAACAAAGTAGGTCTCAGGTAGAGGACGTCGCGTGTGCTAGCCAACACCCTTTTTACAATCTAGATGATAAAACACATTCTGTCGGCAACGATGTAACGCAGTGGTAACGCATGCTTGTATACTCTAATTGCTAAATTGGAAATTATAACGCATTAAATTACTCTGTTACTAAAAAAAATAGTCAAATTACAGTAACGCGTTACAAAGTAATGCGTTACTGCCCAACACTTTTCCCAAGTGATGATTCACACAGTATATTTCAGTGTTTGAAAAACATTTGAAATTAACCTTGAAACTGGTTTCCCCCCATGTTTTTCCCATTAGGCCAAGTTGTTTGTTCTTCAACTATTCATTCCTTTTCATTCTCATTCTTCCTCCTCATCATCTTATAAATGTTGTTGCGATGCACCATAGGGGAAAAACTTAGGTGGGGCAACATTAGCCCATAGCATGGGAACAAAAGCATAAACCATAAACTCAGAGACAATAGACCCTGTTTATTTGTAATTATTATTTAATAATGAAGTGTGTACATGTTGGTTTGGGAAACGCATATTACCCCAACATTAAAAAATAAAAGCAACAGTAGTTAAGATGATCTTAAGAGCGTGATTTGGAATGGTATTGAGAAACCCAGCTTGTAGTAGTGTGCCATCAGCATCACATTCATTTAGAAAGAGATGAGATGTATATAAAACAATAAGTATTCTTTATACAAATATTTCACTCTGTGAAATATTATAGAAAAGGATCACAACACTTAGCAGAGAAACAAATAATGTAATCAAAGAACCACACAGACTTGGAGTCATGGATAAATTCTGTTGTTCTGGGGCCCAAATACCTTAAAACAATAATTATTATAAAGTAATATGTAATACATTCAAAAAATACATAAACAGATTTTTAAAATGTGCATAAACAATACATCACACAACAAAATTAAATGAGGAAAAAAACTTCCTTTCAGACAACATCAGGGGAACCCTTGGAAATTGAAGCACTGTTGTGGAATTCCACTGACCTGCCCTCCCTCCAGTGGTATCCATAATCACACTGCTAAAAGAGAACAAAAATACAGGATAATTAAGTTGTGTAGTAATTTATGCAATTGGATGATTCTATATATAAAACAGAAGGCAGTCGAAATAAATATCCAAGCAATTATGTGTTTTGTTTTAGGACATAATGCATGACACAATACTAAAATATAAAAAAAAAAATATTGTTACATTTAAACATATTTGGGATACAGGATTTATTGATACTTTTATTTATTTGTATATCAGAAATCTTTTTTATATTTACAAACTAATATACTAAAAAGACTGACAGACTCTATTTTCATGAGGAATTTATATTTAAGTAATAACTGATGACAAACTGTTGAATTATTGAAGGTGAATACACATCCCAAGACAGTAATCTTGGAATGGTTTGCCTAGATGTGAGTTTCTGTATTTGTTTTAGTAATATTGATTTCCAAAACAGAAGTAGAATCCATTCACTTGATAGCAATTAATCACAAGCAATATAAAGATAGAAGAAAAGGTCATTAGATTTATTTTTTTTTTGCTTGTATTTTTGATGAGATAATCAAATATATAACATGCAAATGAATGGAAAACAAGAAATATATTTTTTCTTTTCTAATTCTCTGAATCATTTGCTGTTAACATGCTAAAAAAGTATACTGCAGCAATGCCAAGCATGAGATGACCCTTTACCTTGCACGCTGAACAAAATATTATTTTATTTTTTATATATTGTTTGACATTGAGACCAGGACAATTAATTTAGGATGTGCCATCAACTGGGCAAAAGTTAGAAAGTTGACTTTTCCCAATATCATCAGTGGAACGGCTATGACCAAACAAATCTTCTCAATAGTACTCAACACAATGCCACTGGTAAGCTTGACACCATGATTGAGGCATAAATGGTGTATAATTGAAAAACTCTGTGCCATTGGAAATGTAAAAAAAAAAGAAAGACACACTGGATATTTCAAGTAGATCCCATTATTTAGAACATAAAACAATGTTGCATTACTAATGAGAAAATATACTGTACAACAGCACAGGTGTACATGAGTTGTATAAATGTGTTTAAATCACCTTGGCAGATGACTCCAGCATCTTCTTGGTGCACACAGTTATGTGATCCCCATCCAAGTGATGAACAGTTTTTCAGTGTAGATTCATTCCCACGGCACTGGACATCATCCAACCATATTTGTCCAGCACCCTGTCCAAAATACGCAGCACTCTTTGCCTCCACAACACTCCCACAGCCCAGTTCTCTACACACCACTGCCGCGTCTGGAGAATCCCACAGGTCATCACACACTGTTCCCCAGGTTCCATTGTGGAAAACCTCCACTCTTCCGGAACAGAGGTTGGATCCATTCACCAACCTGACAGCTATTAGTCACAAATGATATAAAGATAGAAGAACAGGTCGTTGAGCTTTTTGTTTGTTAACAAAGTAGTAACAACAGTGGCGCTTCATCCTCCTCAGCACCATTACCTCCGACTCCTGGCTGTGAGGTAGTCGTGTTCAGTGTCGCTGTTGCTGCAGGAAACATAAACACACAAATACACGACCCGGTTACGTTTTGACAATGGTATTGACATGTCCGACTGATTGCAGTGCTCCGAGTTTGTTCAGTTCAAACAAATGTTTTAGGCTGCTACAGGTTGGGAGAACAGCAGATCTGGTTCTAACTTAAGGTGTACAATTACTTGCCCGTGGTGGGCTGCACTAGTTTGTGCCTGGCCTGTTACAGAGAAAGAGAGATGACTAAAGCCTATTACAGTTCCAGAATGGATTTCTTCATTCGCGTGGTACTTCCCAAAGTGAACAAGAAATGGTTAGCATGCTAAGTCGATAGGAATGATGCCAAGCATCAAGTGAGGTTGCGGCTTTGCACATTGGAACAAAATCCAGTGCCTGACACAGAGACCAGGACAATTCAGTTAGCCCACGTCATAACTGGGCAAAAGTTGAAGCGAAGTGAAATGTGCTCATAGCCTTTGATCGACTTTTCCTAAGATGGCCTCTGGGGGGTGCTATGACCAAGCAAATTTGCTCAAAAGTACCACGTGCATGCCGTTGATGAGTTTGACCCCGTGAATGAGGCATTAACTGTATATAAATGCTAAATTTTGTTTTGCCTTTGGAAACTTAAAAAAAAGGAAATAAAATTGAATGACACATTGGTCCTTTCAAGCTCATCACATTGTTTTGAACATGAAACACTGTTGCATTGCTAATGACAAAATATACTGTACGACACCACAACTATACATCAGTTGTATAAATGTGTTTGACTCACTTTGGCAGATGACTCCAGCATCTTCTTGGTGCCCACAGTTATGTGATCCCCATCCAAGTGATGAACAGTTTTTCAGTGTAGATTCATTCCCACGGCACTGGACATCATCCAACCATATTTGTCCAGCACCCTGTCCAAAATACGCAGCACTCTTTGCCTCCACAACACTCCCACAGCCCAGTTCTCTGCACACAACTGCCGCGTCTGGAGAATCCCACAGGTCATCACACACTGTTCCCCAGGATCCATTGTAAAAAACCTCCACTCTTCCGGAACAGAGGTTGAATCCATTCACCAACCTGACAGCTATTAATAACAAATGATATAAAGATAGAAGAGTAGGTCATTGAACTTTTTGTTTGTTAACAAAGTAGCAACAACAGTGGCGTTTCATCCTCCTCAGCACCATTACCTCCGACTCCTGGCTGTGAGGTAGTCGTGTTCAGTGTGGCTATTGCTGCAGGAAAACATAAACACACAAATACACAACCTTGTTATGTTTTGATCATGGTATTGTCATGTCACACTGATTGCAGTGCTTCAAGTTTGTTCAGTTCAAACAAATGTTTTAGGCTGCTACAGGTTGGGAGAACAGCAGATCTGGTTCTAATTTAAGGCGTATAATTACTTGCCCGTGGTGGGCTGCACTAGTTTGTGCCTGGCCTGTTACAGAGAAAGAGAGATGACTAAAGCCTATTACAGTTCCAGAATGGATTTCTTCATTCGCGTGGTACTTCCCACAGTGAACAAGAAATGGTTAGCATGCTAAGTCGATAGGAATGATGCCAAGCATCAAGTGAGGCTGCGCCTTTGCACATTGGATCCAAAATCCAGTGCCTGACACAGAGACCAGGCCAATTCATTTAGCCCACGCCACCAACTGGGCAAAAGTCGAAGCGAAGCGAAATGTGCTCATAGCCTTTGATCGACTTTTTTCTAAGATGGCCTCTGTGGGGTGCTATGACCAAGCAAATTTGCTTAAAAGTACCACGTGCATGCCATTGGTGAGCTTGACCCCGTAAATGAGGCATTAACTGCATATAAATGCAAAATTTTGTTTTGCCTTTGGAAGCTTAAAAAAAAAGGAAATAAAATTGAATGATACATTGGTCCTTTCAAGCTCGTCACATTGTTTAGAACATGAAACACTGTTGAATTGCTGATGAGAAAATATACTGTACAACAGCACGGCTGAACATCAATTTCATAAATGTGTTTGACTTACCTCGGCAGATGACTCCAGCGTCTTTTTGATGCGTACAGTTATGCGACCCCCATGCTCTTGAAGAACAGTTTTTCAGTGTAGATTCATTCCCACGGCACTGGACATCATCCAACCATATTTGTCCAGCACCCTGTCCGAAATACGCAGCACTCTTTGCCTCTACAACACTCCCACAGCCCAGTTCTCTACACACCACTGCCGCGTCTAGAGAATCCCACAGGTCATCACACACTGTTCCCCAGGTTCCATTGTGGAAAACCTCCACTCTTCCGGAACAGAGGTTGGATCCATTCACCAACCTGACAGCTATTAGTCACAAATGATATAAAGATAGAAGAACAGGTCATTGAGCTTTTTGTTTATTAACAAAGTAGTAACAACAGTGGCGTTTCATCCTCCTCAGCACCATTACCTCCGACTCCTGGCTGTGAGGTAGTCGTGTTCAGTGTCGCTGTTGCTGCAGGAAAACATAAACACACAAATACACAATCTGGTTACGTTTTGACGATGGTATTGACATGTCCGACTGATTGCAGTGCTCCGAGTTTGTTCAGTTCAAACAAATGTTTTAGGCTGCTACAGGTTGGGAGAACAGCAGATCTGGTTCTAACTTAAGGTGTACAATTACTTGCCCGTGGTGGGCTGCACTAGTTTGTGCCTGGCCTGTTACAGAGAAAGAGAGATGACTAAAGCCTATTACAGTTCCAGAATGGATTTCTTCATTCGCGTGGTACTTCCCAAAGTGAACAAGAAATGGTTAGCATGCTAAGTCGATAGGAATGATGCCAAGCATCAAGTGAGGTTGCGGCTTTGCACATTGGAACAAAATCCAGTGCCTGACACAGAGACCAGGACAATTCAGTTAGCCCACGTCATAACTGGGCAAAAGTTGAAGCGAAGTGAAATGTGCTCATAGCCTTTGATCGACTTTTCCTAAGATGGCCTCTGGGGGGTGCTATGACCAAGCAAATTTGCTCAAAAGTACCACGTGCATGCCGTTGATGAGTTTGACCCCGTGAATGAGGCATTAACTGTATATAAATGCTAAATTTTGTTTTGCCTTTGGAAACTTAAAAAAAAGGAAATAAAATTGAATGACACATTGGTCCTTTCAAGCTCATCACATTGTTTTGAACATGAAACACTGTTGCATTGCTAATGACAAAATATACTGTACGACACCACAACTATACATCAGTTGTATAAATGTGTTTGACTCACTTTGGCAGATGACTCCAGCATCTTCTTGGTGCCCACAGTTATGTGATCCCCATCCAAGTGATGAACAGTTTTTCAGTGTAGATTCATTCCCACGGCACTGGACATCATCCAACCATATTTGTCCAGCACCCTGTCCAAAATACGCAGCACTCTTTGCCTCCACAACACTCCCACAGCCCAGTTCTCTGCACACAACTGCCGCGTCTGGAGAATCCCACAGGTCATCACACACTGTTCCCCAGGATCCACTGTAAAAAACCTCCACTCTTCCGGAACAGAGGTTGAATCCATTCACCAACCTGACAGCTATTAATAACAAATGATATAAAGATAGAAGAGTAGGTCATTGAACTTTTTGTTTGTTAACAAAGTAGCAACAACAGTGGCGTTTCATCCTCCTCAGCACCATTACCTCCGACTCCTGGCTGTGAGGTAGTCGTGTTCAGTGTCGCTGTTGCTGCAGGAAACATAAACACACAAATACACGACCCGGTTACGTTTTGACGATGGTATTGACATGTCCGACTGATTGCAGTGCTCCGAGTTTGTTCAGTTCAAACAAATGTTTTAGGCTGCTACAGGTTGGGAGAACAGCAGATCTGGTTCTAACTTAAGGTGTACAATTACTTGCCCGTGGTGGGCTGCACTAGTTTGTGCCTGGCCTGTTACAGAGAAAGAGAGATGACTAAAGCCTATTACAGTTCCAGAATGGATTTCTTCATTCGCGTGGTACTTCCCAAAGTGAACAAGAAATGGTTAGCATGCTAAGTCGATAGGAATGATGCCAAGCATCAAGTGAGGTTGCGGCTTTGCACATTGGAACAAAATCCAGTGCCTGACACAGAGACCAGGACAATTCAGTTAGCCCACGTCATAACTGGGCAAAAGTTGAAGCGAAGTGAAATGTGCTCATAGCCTTTGATCGACTTTTCCTAAGATGGCCTCTGGGGGGTGCTATGACCAAGCAAATTTGCTCAAAAGTACCACGTGCATGCCGTTGATGAGTTTGACCCCGTGAATGAGGCATTAACTGTATATAAATGCTAAATTTTGTTTTGCCTTTGGAAACTTAAAAAAAAGGAAATAAAATTGAATGACACATTGGTCCTTTCAAGCTCATCACATTGTTTTGAACATGAAACACTGTTGCATTGCTAATGACAAAATATACTGTACGACACCACAACTATACATCAGTTGTATAAATGTGTTTGCCTCACTTTGGCAGATGACTCCAGCATCTTCTTGGTGCCCACAGTTATGTGATCCCCATCCAAGTGATGAACAGTTTTTCAGTGTAGATTCATTCCCACGGCACTGGACATCATCCAACCATATTTGTCCAGCACCTGTCCAAAATAATGCGGTGCACTCTTTGCCTCCACAAACACTTTACACAGCTCCAGTTCTCGCAATACCAACTGTCACCGAGAATCCCACAGGTCATCACACACTGTTCCCTTATGGGATCCATTGTAAAACCTCCACTCTTCCTCAACCGAACAGAGGTTGAATCCATTCACCAACCTGACAGCTACACAACAAAATGATATAAAGATAGAAGAGTAGGTCATTGGACTGACAATTAAAGATTACATTTGCTGAATATTTGTTCTACTTAAGCAGTGGTGGACCTAAGTACACAATTTGAGTACTCGAGTAAAAGTACAGATACGTATAATAAAATATTACTCCAGTAAAAGTAAAAGGGCTCCTCTTTCAATTTTACTCGAGTGAAAGTACAAAAGTACCCGATTTTTTATGTACTTAAGTAAAAAAGTACTGATAGATTTATTTAGCAATTTTATATAGGCAGAACATATTTTTTATAATCCTACTGTTGTTGATATGGACTATGTTGACGAGAGTGATGTAGTAATATTCAATGTGAAGCTTACACAGCAATGTACCTGAGAGAAAACAGATTTGACCATCATATTTTCAACAGTAAGAAAAAAGTGTGAACAAGTAAAGCTTGTTTTGCATAACATCACAGTTATATATGACTTGAGAACAAGGACTGAAGTTAACAAGAACATTTTAAGGAAAATATAATTATATTATCATAATGATTTTTTCCTTTCAAATATTGTCCATGTAAAAACACCCCTGGCCAAATGCCCCCAGAGGGCATCACTTTCCACTTTGATAATTACTGTAGTTACCATGATCTGAGCATGACACCCTTTCTTTTTCCCTCGGATGTAATCTATCTAGGGGGTTGAATAAAAATATGTGGACTTTATATCTAAAAAATTATCTCAACTTAGCACCAGCAAGCAGCTAGACAGTTAGCATCAGCTAACAATATTTACTTATTTTCAGTATGGTTGAATAAACATTCATATCTGTCTACTCCAGCTGATCCAAACAATATAAAGATGTATACTGTTGCTAAAAAACAGACGTCACGTAGCGCTACATGCGTAGCATTTTAATAAAACTGCTAACGTTACATCAGCGAGGAATATTAATGTGCATGAGTTATTTTATTTAAGCTGTTATTTAAATTTTTCGTTTTTGAATTCAAGCATTTCAGTAGGCTTAAACAGATCACCTTTTACAGCAGATGTAATTCACACACAACGGACAGCTTTGACCTAAATATGATTTTCAGTTATAATAATTAATCCTAAAATTCGACATTAGTAACTTACTTTTCGCAGCATCAGTCGCGCACGCGCACGCGCACACGCACCCGCACAAGATCTCCCGGTTCTTACTTGTGAATTCAGTTGACTGGACACTCGCTCTAAACGGATCATTTGAATCAATGAGTTGTCGACTCGAGAACAGCTGCAATCGGATCATTCCAATTCGTGAATGAATTGTTTGGTGCGATTGGCGAATCAGATTAACAGGTTCATTAAAAAGAATCAGTTTGTTCATGAATCAGACACCGCTTGTGCGTCTCAGAGCACGTGATATATTATAAGAGGTAACGATATGTTTATGAAATGTAGTGAAGTAAAAAGTACGATCTTACGCTTTGGAATGTAATGAAGTAAAAGTGAAAGTTACTCAAAATAAAACTACTCCAGTAAAGTACAGATACTTGAAAAATGTACTTAAGTACAGTAACGAATTACAACTACTTCGTTACTGCCCACCACTGAATTTAAGGCGTATAATTACTTGCCCGTGGTGGGCTGCACTAGTTTGTGCCTGGCCTGTTACAGAGAAAGAGAGATGACTAAAGCCTATTACAGTTCCAGAATGGATTTCTTCATTCGCGTGGTACTTCCCAAAGTGAACAAGAAATGGTTAGCATGCTAAGTCGATAGGAATGATGCCAAGCATCAAGTGAGGCTGCGGCTTTGCACATTGGAACAAAATCCAGTGCCTGACACAGAGACCAGGCCAATTCATTTAGCCCACGCCACCAACTGGGCAAAAGTCGAAGCGAAGCGAAATGTGCTCATAGCCTTTGATCGACTTTTTTCTAAGATGGCCTCTGTGGGGTGCTATGACCAAGCAAATTTGCTTAAAAGTACCACGTGCATGCCGTTGATGAGTTTGACCCCGTGAATGAGGCATTAACTGTATATAAATGCTAAATTTTGTTTTGCCTTTGGAAACTTAAAAAAAAGGAAATAAAATTGAATGACACATTGGTCCTTTCAAGCTCATCACATTGTTTAGAACATGAAACACTGTTGCATTGCTAATGACAAAATATACTGTACGACACCACAACTATACATCAGTTGTATAAATGTTTGACTCCTAATTTTGGCAGATGACTCCAGCATCTCTTTGGTGCCCACAGTTATGTGGATCCCCATCCACGTGATGAACAGTTTTTCAGTGTAGATCATTCCTAATGCACTGGACATCATCCAACCATATTTGTCCAGCACCCTGTCCAAAATACGCAGCACTCTTTGCCTCCACAACACTCCCACAGCCCAGTTCTCTGCACACAACTGCCGCGTCTGGAGAATCCCACAGGTCATCACACACTGTTCCCCAGGATCCATTGTAAAAAACCTCCACTCTTCCGGAACAGACGTTGAATCCATTCACCAACCTGAGAGCTATTAATAGCAAATGATATAAAGATAGAAGAGTAGGTCATTGAACTTTTTGTTTGTTAACAAAGAAGCAACAACAGTGGCGTTTCATCCTCCTCAGCACCATTACCTCCGACTCCTGGCTGTGAGGTAGTCGTGTTCAGTGTTGCTATTGCTGCAGGAAAACATAAACACACAAATACACAACCTTGTTATGTTTTGATCATGGTATTGCCATGTCACACTGATTGCAGTGCTTCAAGTTTGTTCAGTTCAAACAAGTAGCGATAGTGGAGTTTCATCCTCCTCAGCACCAGTACCTCCGACTCCTGGCTGTGAGGTAGTCGTGTTCAGTGTCGCTGTTGCTGCAGGAAACATAAACACACAAATACACGACCTGGTTATGTTTTGATGATGGTATTGACATGTCCGATTGATTGCAGTGCTCTGAGTTTGTTCAGTTCAAACAAATGTTTTAGGCTGCTACAGGTTGGGAGAACAGCAGATCTGGTTCTAATTTAAGGCGTATAATTACTTGCCCGTGGTGGGCTGCACTAGTTTGTGCCTGGCCTGTTACAGAGAAAGAGAGATGACTAAAGCCTATTACAGTTCCAGAATGGATTTCTTCATTCGCGTGGTACTTCCCACAGTGAACAAGAAATGGTTAGCATGCTAAGTCGATAGGAATGATGCCAAGCATCAAGTGAGGCTGCGCCTTTGCACATTGATCCAAAATCCAGTGCCTGACACAGAGACCAGGCCAGTTCATTTAGCCCACGCCACCAACTGGGCAAAAGTCGAAGCGAAGCGAAATGTGCTCATAGCCTTTGATCGACTTTTTTCTAAGATGGCCTCTGTGGGGTGCTATGACCAAGCAAATTTGCTTAAAAGTACCACGTGCATGCCATTGGTGAGCTTGACCCCGTAAATGAGGCATTAACTGCATATAAATGCAAAATTTTGTTTTGCCTTTGGAAGCTTAAAAAAAAAGGAAATAAAATTGAATGATACATTGGTCCTTTCAAGCTCGTCACATTGTTTAGAACATGAAACACTTGAATTGCTGATGAGAAAATATACTGTACAACAGCACGGCTGAACATGAGTTTCATAAATGTGTTTAAATCACCTTCGGCAGATGACTCCAGCATCTTCTTGGTGCACACAGTTATGTGACCCCCATCCTTGATGAACAGTTTTTCAGTGTAGATTCATTCCCACGGCACTGGACATCATCCAACCATATTTGTCCAGCACCCTGTCCAAAATACGCAGCACTCTTTGCCTCCTACAACACTCCCACAGCCCAGTTCTCTACACACCACTGCCGCGTCTGGAGAATCCCACAGGTCATCACACACTGTTCCCCAGGTTCCATTGTGGAAAACCTCCACTCTTCCGGAACAGAGGTTGGATCCATTCACCAACCTGACAGCTATTAGTCACAAATGATATAAAGATAGAAGAACAGGTCGTTGAGCTTTTTGTTTGTTAACAAAGTAGTAACAACAGTGGCGCTTCATCCTCCTCAGCACCATTACCTCCGACTCCTGGCTGTGAGGTAGTCGTGTTCAGTGTCGCTGTTGCTGCAGGAAACATAAACACACAAATACACGACCCGGTTACGTTTTGACGATGGTATTGACATGTCCGACTGATTGCAGTGCTCCGAGTTTGTTCAGTTTAAACAAATGTTTTAGGCTGCTACAGGTTGGGAGAACAGCAGATCTGGTTCTAACTTAAGGTGTACAATTACTTGCCCGTGGTGGGCTGCACTAGTTTGTGCCTGGCCTGTTACAGAGAAAGAGAGATGACTAAAGCCTATTACAGTTCCAGAATGGATTTCTTCATTCGCGTGGTACTTCCCAAAGTGAACAAGAAATGGTTAGCATGCTAAGTCGATAGGAATGATGCCAAGCATCAAGTGAGGTTGCGGCTTTGCACATTGGAACAAAATCCAGTGCCTGACACAGAGACCAGGACAATTCAGTTAGCCCACGTCATAACTGGGCAAAAGTTGAAGCGAAGTGAAATGTGCTCATAGCCTTTGATCGACTTTTCCTAAGATGGCCTCTGGGGGGTGCTATGACCAAGCAAATTTGCTCAAAAGTACCACGTGCATGCCGTTGATGAGTTTGACCCCGTGAATGAGGCATTAACTGTATATAAATGCTAAATTTTGTTTTGCCTTTGGAAACTTAAAAAAAAGGAAATAAAATTGAATGACACATTGGTCCTTTCAAGCTCATCACATTGTTTTGAACATGAAACACTGTTGCATTGCTAATGACAAAATATACTGTACGACACCACAACTATACATCAGTTGTATAAATGTGTTTGACTCACTTTGGCAGATGACTCCAGCATCTTCTTGGTGCCCACAGTTATGTGATCCCCATCCAAGTGATGAACAGTTTTTCAGTGTAGATTCATTCCCACGGCACTGGACATCATCCAACCATATTTGTCCAGCACCCTGTCCAAAATACGCAGCACTCTTTGCCTCCACAACACTCCCACAGCCCAGTTCTCTGCACACAACTGCCGCGTCTGGAGAATCCCACAGGTCATCACACACTGTTCCCCAGGATCCATTGTAAAAAACCTCCACTCTTCCGGAACAGAGGTTGAATCCATTCACCAACCTGACAGCTATTAATAACAAATGATATAAAGATAGAAGAGTAGGTCATTGAACTTTTTGTTTGTTAACAAAGTAGCAACAACAGGGGCGTTTCATCCTCCTCAGCACCATTACCTCCGACTCCTGGCTGTGAGGTAGTCGTGTTCAGTGTGGCTATTGCTGCAGGAAAACATAAACACACAAATACACAACCTTGTTATGTTTTGATCATGGTATTGCCATGTCACACTGATTGCAGTGCTTCAAGTTTGTTCAGTTCAAACAAGTAGCGATAGTGGAGTTTCATCCTCCTCAGCACCAGTACCTCCGACTCCTGGCTGTGAGGTAGTCGTGTTCAGTGTCGCTGTTGCTGCAGGAAACATAAACACACAAATACACGACCTGGTTATGTTTTGATGATGGTATTGACATGTCCGATTGATTGCAGTGCTCCGAGTTTGTTCAGTTCAAACAAATGTTTTAGGCTGCTACAGGTTGGGAGAACAGCAGATCTGGTTCTAATTTAAGACGTATAATTACTTGCCCGTGGTGGGCTGCACTAGTTTGTGCCTGGCCTGTTACAGAGAAAGAGAGATGACTAAAGCCTATTACAGTTCCAGAATGGATTTCTTCATTCGCGTGGTACTTCCCAAAGTGAACAAGAAATGGTTAGCATGCTAAGTCGATAGGAATGATGCCAAGCATCAAGTGAGGCTGCGGCTTTGCACATTGGAACAAAATCCAGTGCCTGACACAGAGACCAGGACAATTCAGTTAGCCCACGTCATAACTGGGCAAAAGTTGAAGCGAAGTGGAATGTGCTCATAGCCTTTGATCGACTTTTCCTAAGATGGCCTCTGGGGGGTGCTATGACCAAGCAAATTTGCTCAAAAGTACCACGTGCATGCCGTTGATGAGTTTGACCCCGTGAATGAGGCATTAACTGTATATAAATGCTAAATTTTGTTTTGCCTTTGGAAACTTAAAAAAAAGGAAATAAAATTGAACGACACATTGGTCCTTTCAAGCTCATCACATTGTTTAGAACATGAAACACTGTTGCATTGCTAATGACAAAATATACTGTACGACACCACAACTATACATCAGTTGTATAAATGTGTTTGACTCACTTTGGCAGATGACTCCAGCATCTTCTTGGTGCCCACAGTTATGTGATCCCCATCCACGTGATGAACAGTTTTTCAGTGTAGATTCATTCCCACGGCACTGGACATCATCCAACCATATTTGTCCAGCACCCTGTCCAAAATACGCAGCACTCTTTGCCTCCACAACACTCCCACAGCCCAGTTCTCTGCACACAACTGCCGCGTCTGGAGAATCCCACAGGTCATCACACACTGTTCCCCAGGATCCATTGTAAAAAACCTCCACTCTTCCGGAACAGACGTTGAATCCATTCACCAACCTGAGAGCTATTAATAGCAAATGATATAAAGATAGAAGAGTAGGTCATTGAACTTTTTGTTTGTTAACAAAGAAGCAACAACAGTGGCGTTTCATCCTCCTCAGCACCATTACCTCCGACTCCTGGCTGTGAGGTAGTCGTGTTCAGTGTTGCTATTGCTGCAGGAAAACATAAACACACAAATACACAACCTTGTTATGTTTTGATCATGGTATTGCCATGTCACACTGATTGCAGTGCTTCAAGTTTGTTCAGTTCAAACAAGTAGCGATAGTGGAGTTTCATCCTCCTCAGCACCAGTACCTCCGACTCCTGGCTGTGAGGTAGTCGTGTTCAGTGTCGCTGTTGCTGCAGGAAACATAAACACACAAATACACGACCTGGTTATGTTTTGATGATGGTATTGACATGTCCGATTGATTGCAGTGCTCTGAGTTTGTTCAGTTCAAACAAATGTTTTAGGCTGCTACAGGTTGGGAGAACAGCAGATCTGGTTCTAATTTAAGGCGTATAATTACTTGCCCGTGGTGGGCTGCACTAGTTTGTGCCTGGCCTGTTACAGAGAAAGAGAGATGACTAAAGCCTATTACAGTTCCAGAATGGATTTCTTTATTCACGTGGTACTTCCCACAGTGAACAAGAAATGGTTAGCATGCTAAGTCGATAGGAATGATGCCAAGCATCAAGTGAGGCTGCGCCTTTGCACATTGGAACAAAATCCAGTGCCTGACACAGAGACCAGGCCAATTCATTTAGCCCACGCCACCAACTGGGCAAAAGTCGAAGCGAAGCGAAATGTGCTCATAGCCTTTGATCGACTTTTTTCTAAGATGGCCTCTGTGGGGTGCTATGACCAAGCAAATTTGCTTAAAAGTACCACGTGCATGCCATTGGTGAGCTTGACCCCGTAAATGAGGCATTAACTGCATATAAATGCAAAATTTTGTTTTGCCTTTGGAAGCTTAAAAAAAAAGGAAATAAAATTGAATGATACATTGGTCCTTTCAAGCTCGTCACATTGTTTAGAACATGAAACACTGTTGAATTGCTGATGAGAAAATATACTGTACAACAGCACGGCTGAACATCAATTTCATAAATGTGTTTGACTTACCTCGGCAGATGACTCCAGCGTCTTTTTGATGCGTACAGTTATGCGACCCCCATGCTCTTGAAGAACAGTTTTTCAGTGTAGATTCATTCCCACGGCACTGGACATCATCCAACCATATTTGTCCAGCACCCTGTCCGAAATACGCAGCACTCTTTGCCTCTACAACACTCCCACAGCCCAGTTCTCTACACACCACTGCCGCGTCTAGAGAATCCCACAGGTCATCACACACTGTTCCCCAGGTTCCATTGTGGAAAACCTCCACTCTTCCGGAACAGAGGTTGGATCCATTCACCAACCTGACAGCTATTAGTCACAAATGATATAAAGATAGAAGAACAGGTCATTGAGCTTTTTGTTTATTAACAAAGTAGTAACAACAGTGGCGTTTCATCCTCCTCAGCACCATTACCTCCGACTCCTGGCTGTGAGGTAGTCGTGTTCAGTGTCGCTGTTGCTGCAGGAAAACATAAACACACAAATACACAATCTGGTTACGTTTTGACGATGGTATTGACATGTCCGACTGATTGCAGTGCTCCGAGTTTGTTCAGTTCAAACAAATGTTTTAGGCTGCTACAGGTTGGGAGAACAGCAGCTCTGGTTCTAATTTAAGGCGTATAATTACTTGCCCGTGGTGGGCTGCACTAGTTTGTGCCTGGCCTGTTACAGAGAAAGAGAGATGACTAAAGCCTATTACAGTTCCAGAATGGATTTCTTCATTCGCGTGGTACTTCCCAAAGTGAACAAGAAATGGTTAGCATGCTAAGTCGATAGGAATAATGCCAAGCATCAAGTGAGGTTGCGGCTTTGCACATTGGAACAAAATCCAGTGCCTGACACAGAGACCAGGCCAATTCATTTAGCCCACGCCACCAACTGGGCAAAAGTCGAAGCGAAGCGAAATGTGCTCATAGCCTTTGATCTACTTTTTTCTAAGATGGCCTCTGTGGGGTGCTATGACCAAGCAAATTTGCTTAAAAGTACCACGTGCATGCCATTGATGAGCTTGACCCCGTAAATGAGGCATTAACTGCATATAAATGCAAAATTTTGTTTTGCCTTTGGAAGCTTAAAAAAAAGGAAATAAAATTGAATGATACATTGGTCCTTTCAAGCTCGTCACATTGTTTAGAACATGAAACACTGTTGAATTGCTGATGAGAAAATATACTGTACAACAGCACGGCTGAACATCAATTTCATAAATGTGTTTGACTCACCTCGGCAGATGACTCCAGCGTCTTTTTGATGCGTACAGTTATGCGACCCCCATGCTCTTGAAGAACAGTTTTTCAGTGTAGATTCATTCCCACGGCACTGGACATCATCCAACCATATTTGTCCAGTACCCTGTCCGAAATACGCAGCACTCTTTGCCTCTACAACACTCCCACAGCCCAGTTCTCTACACACCACTGCCGCGTCTGGAGAGTCCCACAGGTCATCACACACTGTTCCCCAAGTTCCATTGTGGAAAACCTCCACTCTTCCGGAACAGAGGTTGGATCCACTCACCAACCTGACAGCTATTAATCACAAATTTAAATTGTATTTATTATAATTTTTATATAATTACATTACATATTTCACTTTAATATATACATTAATTTGTGTGCATTTATATATACATAACAATTACACATATTACACACACATATATTAGGCAAAGTAAAATTTTCATTTTTATGCAATTAATCATGATTAATTGTTTGACAGCCCTAGTTCTCACATTAATTGATAAACTGTTCTAGCCTGTATGCATGCATGAGGTAATGTGGATTTTTGTATATTCCTTTAATAATTCAAGCAGTCTTACCTCCATGAAATAATGCTATTTGTATGCACAAATTCATTGCAATTCATGTACCATAAGCATAAATTTATCCAAAGTGGAAAGACCTTTTCTTTTTCTGTCTTTCTTTTTTGTTTGTTTGTTTGTTTTTGTGAACAAGGAAAACATCATGATCATGCGTAATTAATCATAAATCATGATGATGTTTCCATCTTAGTTAATGTCTTAATTAAGGTGTTGTTCATCCATAAATTCATGAATGTAAGACTATGAACACATTTTAGTTCCTGACAATTCATAACATATTAATGCATGAAGTAATGCATAATTCATGCATGAATTCATATTAATTTATGTACCCTTACTGTAAAGTGTTACCGAACACTCAAATTCACAACCACTATGTCACGAATCTGGTCGGTGCTCTGAGGACTGCTCACCACCAGATGTCACCCTCACCTTTTCATTGCACTCTGACTGTTTCTTTGCACTTCGGACTGCATCTCCCATCCTCCACCGCACTGATTGCGTCAGCCCCCGTGACCATTCAGGCTTTCTATAAAACCCCGGACTTTCCCAGTTTATGTCACGGATTGTTGTATTGTTGTATTCCCATTGCTATCGTTTCCTAGTTTCTTGTTCCGAGTTCCTAGTTCCCAGTGTTTTGTCTTTCCCGCCTGGTTATCTCGTTTTGACTGTCTAGCCGCCTGCCTTTTGGACTATCGCTTGTTTTGGATTATTCTCTACGATTGCTTGTGATATTCCTGTCTGCTCCTGCTTCACCCTGCCTGTACGACCATGTATTTGTCTCGCCCCTGCAATAAAAGCTCGCGTATGGATCTGCTCGCCTCTCGTCTCTCATTGCCTGTTACAGAACAATCCGTCACAACAGGATCCAGCAGCTTTCACCCCGGACATTCATCTGATATGGACACGGACATAACTCTTTGCAGAATCAAACAGCGATCACACACACTCGAACAGTATACCCGTGAGTTTATTTCCATTGCAAACCATTCCACTCTCCCGGACTGTATAATAATTGAGATTTTTTGTGACGGTGTGAACCAGCCCCTCCGTACACAACTGAGACGCGAGGGCCCGCGCTCGTCACTGGAGGCTTTTTTGAACTTTGCATTGTTGTGTGTGGGTTCGCCGTGCACCGTGGGGGTCGCGCAGAGGGAGCGCGACAACGCGGCAATGGCGACCGCGCGTCCCGCTCGCGAATTGGCGGTCATGCCTGAGCACGATGCCGCGAACGCGCTAGCCGCCTGGATCGCTTGTGAAATGGCGGCCGTGACGGAGCGCGCTCGAGCAATGGCTGCGACAGCGGTGCCCGTTCACAAAATGGCGGCGACTGTGGTGCCCGTTCGCAAGATGGCGGCGGTGCCGGCGCGCGCTCACAAGATGGCTGCGACGGCGGAGCCCGTTCACAAGATGGTGGCAAGGACAGAGCTCCGTCACGTCACAGCCGCCATACCAGCAGCGCCAAAGTTCAGAGCTGCATTTCCTGAGTCAAGTCAAGTTTCCAAGTCAAGTCAAGTTGCAGCTGTGTTTCCTGAGTCAAGTCAAGTTTCCAAGTCAAGTCAAGTTTCAGCTGTATTTCCTGAGTCAAGTCAAGTTTCCAAGTCAAGTCAAGTTGCAGCTGTACTTCCTGAGTTAAGTCAAGTTCCCAAGTCAAGTCAAGTTGCAGCTGTGTTTCCTGAGTCAAGTCAATGTACAGCTGCATTTCCAGAGTCAAGTCAAGTTTCCAAGTCAAGTCAAGCTACGGTCCTTGTTCCTGTGTCAAGTCAGGTCAAAGCTGTGTTTCCTGTGTCAAGTCAAGTCAGAGCTATCGCTCCCATCTCAAGTCAAGTTACAGCCATCTTTCCAGAGCCACTGCACAAGATGGCTGCCACGCCAGAGCCACTGCGCAAGATGGCTGCCACGCCAGAGCCACTGCACAAGATGGCTGCCACGCCAGAGCCACTGCACAAGATGGCCGCCGTCTCCGAGCCCCTCCACAAGATGGCCGCCGTCTCCAAGCCACTCCACAAGATGGCCGCCATTCCAGAACCTGTGGTCATGATGGCCCACGTGCTGGACGGTATGGGCAGCTAAAGTGGCGCTCCTTTATGTCGCGGCAAGACACAGAGTCAAGTCAAGACACAGCTGCCGTTCTCCACGAATCAAGCCAGGTCACAGCTGTGCCCCACGAATCGAGCCAGGTCACAGCTATTCCCCACAAGTCGAGCCAAGTCACAGTTGTTCCCCACGAGTCAAGTCACGCTACAGCTGTTGTTCCTGAGTCAAGTCACGTTACAGCTGTTGTTCTTGAGCCAAGCCATGTTGTTCATGAGTCAAGTCCCGGTACAGCGGATCTCCATGAGCCAAGCCAGGTTATAGCAGATCCTCATGAGCCATGTCAAGCTGCTGCTGTTATTCCAGAGCCAAGTCAAGCTTCAGCCGCAGCTCCAGAGTCAAGCCAGGCTACAGCTGTAGCCTCCAAGTCCAGTCAGGCCTCCAAGTCCAGTCAGGCCTCCAAGTCCAGTCAAGCTTCCAAGTCCAGTCAAGCCTCCAAGTCCAGCAACGTCAAGGCTGTCGTTCCTGCGTCAAGCAGCGTCAAGACTGTCGTTCCTGCGTCAAGCCATTGTTAACCTTCACAAGCCAGGTGAAGTCAGGGCCGCTCCTCCTGAGTCAAGCAAGGTCACAGCCGTGGTTCCTGAGTCAAGCAAAGTCACAGCCATGGTTCCTGAGTCAAGTAAAGTCATTGATCTTCACAAGCCAGTTCAAGTCACCGCTGATCTCCAAGAGTCAAGTCAGTTTACTACTGATCTTCACGAATCTGGTCAAGTCACAGCCAATCTCCACGAACCAAGTCACGTCCTGCCTGACGGCCCAGAGCCTCCCCATGTTTCATCAGACCTCCCAGTGCCTCGTCATGTCTCGTCTATTTGTCCAGAGCCAAGTTACGTCTCGTCTGACCTTCCAGAGCCGTGCCATGCCTCGTCTGACATCCCAAAATCACGGCCTATCAGGATGGCCGGCGTGCTGGACCCACCACTAGCATCAGTGAGGGCAGCGAACATCCCAATGGCATCAATACCTTCTAGACCCACCTTTAAAGAGGTCCTGCCACCCGCCACTGCTCTTCCCGTAATGGCGGTTGCCATTTGGTGTGTGTGGTCTGCACACTGTGCTCCTGAGGTCACATCTGTTCATAAGTCCGATCCTGAGATCACGTCTCACAAGCCTGCTCCAGAGCTCCCGTCTGATCTCAAGTCTGCTCTAGAGGTCCCGTCTGGTCTCAAGTCTGCTCCAGGAGGTCCCGTCTGGTCTCAAGTCTGCTCCAGAGGTCCCGTCTGGTCTCAAGTCTGCTCCAGAGGCCCCGTCTGACCACGAGTCAGCTCCAGAGGCCTTCCCTGTCAGAGAAGCCGCGCCAATGCCTCCTGAGGTGTCAGCTTCGGCTGTAGATCCTCCTAGGGAGGCGGCGTTATCCTTTGGTCTCTCTGCTTCTCCCCTTATTCTGTCTGCCTCCTCTGTCCCTGCTCTCCCCAGGTCCCAGTCCATGACGCAGGTCCCTGCTCTGCCCTGGAGGGCCCCGGCGCCTCCTGCTCTGCCTCCTGTTCCGCCCTGGAGGGCTCCCGCGCCTTCTGGCTGCTCCGCCCTGGAGGGCTCCTGCGCCTCCTCCGCTCCGCCCTGGAGGGCTCCTGGGCTCCGCCTCCGGCTCCGCCCTGGAGGGCTCAGCGCCTTCTGCTCCGCCCTGGAGGGCTCCTGCGCCTTTGGCTTTACCCTGGAGGGCTCCTGCTCCGCCTCCGCCCTGGAGGGTATCTGCTCTGTCAGTCCTGCCTCAATCACCGGGGCCCCCCACATGGACCTGGCCCTCCAGCCCTCGCCCTGTCTCGCTCCCGCCCCACCGCTCCCCTGGACTGTTGTTTCCTTCGAGCGTCTGGAAGCCGCTCCTTGGGGGGGGGCTATGTCACGAATCTGGTCGGTGCTCTGCGGACCGCTCACCACCAGATGTCACTCTCACCCTTTCATTGCACTCTGACTGTTTCTTTGCACTTCGGACTGCATCTCCCATCCTCCACTGCACTGATTGCGTCAGCCCCCGTGACCAATCAGGCTTCCCATAAAACCCCGGACTTTCCCAGTTTATGTCACGGATTGTTATATTGTTGTATTCCCATTGCTATCGTTTCCTAGTTTCCTGTTCCGAGTTCCTAGTTCCCAGTGTTTTGTCTTTCCCGCCTGGTTATCTCGTTTTGACTGTCTAGCCGCCTGCCTTTTGGACTATCACTTGTTTTGGATTAATCTCTACGATTGCCTGTGATATTCCTGTCTGCTCCTGCTTCACCCTGCCTGTACGACCATGTCTTTGTCTCGCCTCTGTAATAAAAGCTCGCGTATGGATCCGCTCGCCTCTCGTCTCTCATTGCCTGTTACACACTACTACTAATTAACATACAGCCCTTTGAATTACACCATCCAAATGTGCAATGAGATTAATGGATGTCATACACGACTAGCTCCATTAATATGTAGTGAACAGCAGTCAAGATGGCAAAACCCCTTTAAGTTATATTTTGATGTCATCAGGCCCTGTGGACAACAAAGGATGCCTTTTGCCTTAAGATAAGACAACACTATCTCATGTGGAGAGGGGGGTTAACATTAACATACACTAACTGCTTTGTTCTCCCTTACTCTTATCAAAGTGTGAATGATCGTAAATCTCCCTCACAAGTTTTACCAAGTAAAAACACAGTCACATGCATTCACACAAAATGGACACACACAAATGGAGTTTGGAAACTGCCACAGGAACAATGACCACAAGCTTATTGCACACAAGCCCCATCTTCTGCAACGACCACAGAATCGTCTCTTCAGCGATCTTCTGTTTGTGAGTTTCAAACTACCAGGATCTTCTGCAATGACTTCAGAGTCTTCTTGTCAATGATCCTCCCACCTGCACGTTTCAGGTAGTCTGGATCTTCTGTACAGACTTCAGAACCTTCACCTTCAAGGCTAAGGTTTGCGTGTTCCAAACCAAAGGACCTTCTTGGTGCTCAGGAGTTTATCGTTCACCAGTGCATCATGCTCAAGACTGAAAAAAATTCAACTTCTCTCTTTCCACTGCAATGTGGCCCAGGCCAAAACTGGAAGACATTGCTGCCCAGGCATTAGTGTATTGTCAGTTTAGGATTATCTAATTTGCATTTGATTCTATATAATTGATGTCAGTTAATAACAATATACAGGGGTTGGACAATGAAACTGAAACACTGGCCAATATAGTGTTGGAGGTTTCATGGCTATATTTATGCAGCCTGGTGGCCAGTCTTTACTGATCGCACATTCCACCAATAAGAGCAGAGTGTGAAGGTTGACTTTGTGCACCCAATAGCTCAAACATTGTACCCTGAAGGTGGTGCCGTGTATTAGGATGATAATGCACCAATACACACAGCAAGACTGGTGACAAGAGTGATTTGATGAACATGAAAGTAAAGTTAAACATCTCCCATGGCCTGCACAGTCACCAGATCTGAATATTATTGAGCCACTTTGGGGTGTTTTGGAGGAGCGAGTCAGAAAATGTTTTCATACACCAACATCACATAGTGACCTGGCCACTGTTCTGCGAAAGGAATGGCTCAAAATCCTTCTGGCTACTGTGCAGGACTTGTATTTGTCATTCCCAAGATGAAATAATGCTGTATTGGCTGCAAAAGGAGGCCAAACGGCATACTAATTGTGGTCTAAACCCAGGTGTTTCAGTTTCACTGTCCAACCCCTGTATATATATATATATATATGTGTGTGTGTGTGTGTGTGTGTGTGTGTGTTTATATCAGAGGTTGCGTTAACCGAAAATTGTCCGTCATTAACATTGCTAGCCCATTTTTAGGGGGGCTATTTACTGCGTTCACCCCTCGTCACACCACAGCTGTTTCTCCAGCAAAAATGAAGCCCAACACACATGAACGCATAATTTGATTATGTTGCCCTTTTCATTTTAAAATTTAACTTTCAATATAATACATAATACAGTGCATTTGGCAAAGAGGTTTGCATACTTAAGCTAAAGAAAGAGGGTTGTACTAGAAATGAAAACAGTAAAAATTGGTTTGTGTAACTACAGTAAGCAGGTGTATGTGTGAGATCAAGAAGACTTGTTTTTGGCTTATTCAGCACTCAAATATTATACCTATTTAGGTAATATAGTGGAATACTGCAATAAGTTTTGTAAACCACCCCTATTAATCAAATATTTTTATTTTATTTATATATTTATTATTATTACTATTATTTCTATTATTATACCCTCATTGGGGGCTGAGCCCCCATAAAATGAAAATCCTAGAATCGCCCCTGACGGAAAAATCTATAGGCCGTCTGTCACTTAGACAGATTACACTGAGGGTGACCTATTGTAATTTGTAACTGTAATTTCCACCCCTGTCCAGTTGGTGGCGAGTGAGCGCCAGTGTAGCAGCAGAGCACTGGATCCAGAACAAAAATTAAATTATCACAAGTCTTTTGCTATGCGTTTGATTCATAGACTGTAAAAAATAGTGTCTGTGACATCACCCGTAGGTTTCTGAAAAGCATTTCTGAAGCTCTTAGTGGGCGGGAATCGGCCGTCGCCATCTTGGAATCGCGTCACTGCACGTCACTCCCGGATAATCGAAAATGGGCAAAGAGGTGGGACGTGGGTGGAGCTGGTTGCTGAAACCACACCCGCCTAGCTCCCTTTTGGAGCCAGTCTCTAGCAGCCAGTCGATGAATTGCAGTTTAAGTCACTTCCATGTTGGTTTCAATAGAGAGAGCGGGAGGTTGCCGCTTGGTTCGATTACTCACATCTATCACGTCACATTAAAGAGTGCCAAAACAGTATTTATTACTTGAATTTCCTAATGAAATGGACAGATTTCATTAGGAAAACTCGCAAACTTTGTTTCATTTCAGCAGTAACACAAAGCTTAGCCTATTGTGATTTATTGGATGAGAGATGCACTATGTACTGTTCATTCATTAACTGAAAACAAACAGCATAGACCAAAAGATCGATTGGGATTTACGAATCGATACTGGTTCATAAAAACGAGTATATATTAAAATCGCTGTCACTGCAAGGTGTGGTGTTGAACATGAAAAGTTAGGCAGTCTCATCTGTTTATCTGTTCTCTTCAAAATAAATGCATAAGTCTATATTGTCCTGTAGGTTCATAATTAAAAATGAAAATGTGAATAAAAATAAAAGCAATTAAATGTGTCATTATAATTAAAAAAATAAAATTAAAATCACAGGTAATAACAGATTATTTATATATATGGAATTTTTACAACCCTGTCCATCAAACAATGACAGACAATGTTAAAGTCTAACACAACCTCTGGTGTATATATATATATATATATAACAACATCTAATATCTTTCAATTTATTGAAACTAGAATAAGGTTTACCCTAATACTTCCAGGAAACTTCAATTTATCTTTTCATAAGATAACATCCATAGTAACATCCAACTGTGGGGCTGAGAGAGCCTTAATGAAAACCCAGTCCAGAGCATTCAGAACCTCAGACTGGGCAGAAGGTTCACCTTTCAACAGGACATCAACACTAAGCACACAGCAATAGTGGCTTATAGAGAACTTGTGAATGTCTTTGAGTGGCCCAGCTAGAGCCTGGGTGTGGTGTCACAACACGTGATGAGGAAGACAAAACATGACGATGAAATCTGATGTAAAGTCTTTAATATAATCCACACAGGTAAATCCACAAAAGGGAGACAGAAACACATGTATTCACTTCAGGGACACAAGAAACAAGACCGGACACGGAGGACACACTCCCGGGAGGAGGACAACAAACAAAGTCCATGGTGGTGACGACGGAGGGAGGAGCCAGGGTGGATACAGAAGGGACGGAGCAATGAGGCGCAGCCAGAGGAGTGGAATCCTGAGGCGATGGCGGGTCGACAACAGACCAAGGTGGAGCCGGAGGGACGAGGGAGCCTGGTGGAGCTGGTGGGCCAATGGTGGAGACGAGGGAGCCAGGAGCTGGGGCAGAGCGGCTGGGTCGGAGGGCTGAGGCGGAGTCCAGGACTCAGAGGCTGGAGGCGGAGACGAGGGATCCTCCAGCAATGACGCCGATGGAAACTGGCAGACCCGCGGCGAGCCCACCACACAGATGGTGGGCTGAGGGTGAACAGTGGGGCTGTCAGGACACAGAGGTGGCATGGCTGAGGCAGGGGTGAGTGGATGAGGCAAAAGAGGGAGGTGGGTGGGTGGGAAATCCAGGCAGGCAGACAAATCAGGGCAGACAGAGGGTTCATGATCAATTGACAGTTCTGATGATGGTGGGATAAGAGGGGGCATGTCTGCATATATATCCTCATTGTAATTAAAGTCCCCAGAGTCCTGCGTTTACTCACCCTCAGCGGAGGTGTAGTGGGCGGGGCTTTCCTCAGCCTCCTCATGCTCTAGTGTAATTCCCTCCGTCGCAAGCAATATAGCCGGGTCTCGCACCTGGTCAGACGTGATCCTCAGCTCTGTCGCTCTATTTGGCAATGGCTTGACGATCGTGCTGGGCTTAGGCTCTCCGTACAACCTTCCGGCCTTTTGTGACCCGCTTCCATTGCTACCACTAACAAGACTTCAACCCTTCCTTTTGGGCCTTCACTGAACCCCGCCAAAGAACAAAGACTCCAACAGCTCTCCGAGACATGGAAGAAATTTTGTTGCGAAGCAACAAGTAACACATATCAGTCTCCCATATCACATAAATCTCCTATCGCTTGCTGAACTGGTGCAAATCTTATCAAGGAAACAAACCAAGGTTGAATTGCTAGTATTACAATTTCTCTCAGGTTATGGTTTAGGACAGGGGTGCTCAACCCTGGTCCTGGAGATCGACTTTCCTGCAGAATTCAACCCCAAATACACCTGAACCAGCTAATTAGGATCTCAAGGAGCGCTTGCTAATTACAGACAGGTGTGTTTGATTAGGGTTGGAACTAAACTCTGCAGGAAAGTCGATCTCCAGGAACAGGGTTGGGCACCCCTGGTTTAGGAGATGTCAAATGCTGGTTTTTCAGGAATCCAGCCAACCTCTGTAACATCACCCCTCACCTTACTGCTGTATAAATGTGTGTGTGTGTGTGTGTGTGTGTGTGTGTGTTCGTTAGATTAGTTGTGTGTAGCTCAATAAAGCATGGTTCAATTTTACTGAGAAGTGCCTTACTTTTGTTTAAGTTATTGCCTTAAACTGTCGATCTGGTTACCTTTCTCATAATCAGTAATCATAACTGCATGATATTATTATTGATGGCCACGAGAATATTATCCTGCGAATATAAGATATTCAGTTACACTTTATTTTAATAGTCCACTTTAGACATTTTACACAACTATAAGTAACTTTGCAACTACATGTCAACTAATTCTCATTAATTTGCAACTACATGTCTACTAACTCTCTGAGCAGACTGTTAGGTTTAGGGTTAGTAGAATCAGTTGACATATATTTGCATAGTTTAGAAGAGTGTCAGAAGATATTAAGCAGACAGTCTACTAATACTCTAATGACTAGTTGACGTGCAGGTGTAAATTTACTTACTGTTAGCAGAATGTCTAAAGTGGAGTATCAAAATAAAGTGTTACCAGATATTCTAAACTTGTCGGAGGACAAATAGTTTAAAATGTTGAATATTCATTCTGAATCATTTGCTGGTTAATTCAGCCCTGATTTTTTGATTTGAATACCTTCAAATCATTTGAACCAAATTCCCTCACACCTGTCAGTGAAGTCCAAAGCAAGACACAACCCATAGCAACAGGTTATGACAACGATGTCTCAGAGTATGAGGCGCCACGTAGGGTTTAAATCAAACTTCGCTTATCAGTACATACATAAAACACGTGCATATACACCTAGAAATTACTTGCATATACATGTATACTGTTGGATGTTCAAAATATACATATGAAATACACATGCACACTAATATGAAATCTATACCAATACATCTTTTATTAGTAAAGAATACATATACACTTGTGAATAACTTGTATATACATATAAACTTAACACATGCATACGCTAATAGACACTCGCTTATACGTATAAATTTGATCCATGCATATACACCTACAACAACACGCACAATATACATATAAACTCGCTGCATGCAGACACACCTGTACATACTCGCATAAACATATAAACTTGACCCATGCATATACACCTAAAAACACTCGCACATACATAAAAACTCATTGCGCGCATATACACCCATAAAACACTCACGCAAACATACAAAATAAATTTCAGGTAAGACGCATGCTTGAGTTGTGTATATACATATATGCAAGTGATTTCATATGTGGATGTGCGTGAACTTTTCAGTGCAAACGGAAGGCATTTCAGTGTAAAAGGAAGCAGCGGCACTTCTGACGGAATCTCCAGATGCCGGGGCATTTTAAAACGCTTAACGTGACTTCATGCATTAAAATAGTGTTTTAAAAAGACATTTAATATAGCATACGATGTACCAGGGGCGAATTTCCACTGGGCACTTTTCAAAATCCCGTTCAGCACCGCCGAGAGTTCGCGCGATCATTCAAACAAAGTAAAACGCGCACGCGCCTTCAAAAGCAATTTTAATACGCCGCGTTTAGAGCGCGACTCCCCAATGCGTGCAAATTAGGCTACATAACATATTTAGGATGTTATTAGTATGTAGGTTATAATAGGTTGTGTAGTTGTCTATAGCTCTCTATCATGTTTGAAAAGTGTAGTCTCTGTTTGCACTTTGAATATTGAGAGAGTAGCCTACTTTGATTATGGCTGCACTTATTGTTCGCACTTAATACGATTAAGAAAGGACTGTTTATATATATATATATATATGTATGTATGTATATATATAGTTCATGCTCATAATTCATGTACAGTTCTAAGGTCTGAAGAGACTTATGAAATCATACAGGAGAGAATTAAGCCAGTCAGTTGAGTTTGTAGCAAAACTTTTTATGGTGCTTGAGTGTTGTTGACTTTTACTCATGGGCGTCGGAACCATTGAATGTGGGTGGGACAGGACCCACCCACTTTTAAAGACTAATGATATCGGACCCACCCACTTTTACCGTCTCTAATTCGGCGAATATGTCTGCGCACTTTTTAGAGCGCCATTAGTCAAATCCATTCCACATGACGAATGCGCTAATAGATTAAGCTCTATGCTCACGCGTTTAAACAGGCAGCATCAGGGGTGGAGGATTGGACGGAGCGGGCGCGGGCGCATCAGGCGCAATCATCAAACATATTTCAAAGGAAGCGGGCGAATATTCGCGCCTGCTGCACTTCTGTAACACAGCAAAGTAAGTAAAGCATCTGAGTGTATCTGCTGCTCAGATACACCTAATCCTACCCGATACTTTATTTAAACATTTAGATTATTTCCTTCATTTTTATGTTTATTGAAAACAAATGCCTTTCCGATGTAAAATGAGATGTGAAAAGGCAGAAGAACGATTTCGGGTCGTTTGCGTCAAAAAACACTGATTATTCGCTTACCCACCCACATTTATTTTGCTTCCGACGCCCATGCTTTTACTGCATGTGATAATTCATACTCATAAAGTAGAACAGAACATAGTTAAAACAATTTAAATAAAGACCAACATTTTTCAAGCATGATACAGAACTATAGACAACTACACAACCTATTATAGCCTACATACTAATAACATCCTAAATATGTTATGTAGCCTAATTTGCACGCATTGGGGAGTCGCGCTCTAAACGCGGGGTATTAAAATTGCTTTTGAAGGCGCGTGCGCGTTTTACTTTCGGTTTTGTTTGAACGATCGCGCGAACTCTCGGCGGTGCTGAACGGGATTTTGAAAAGTGCCCAGTGGAAATTCGCCCCTGGTACATCGTATGCTATATTAAATGTCTTTTTAAAACACTATTTTAATGCATTAAGTCACGTTAAGCGTTTTAAAATGCCCCGGCATCTGGAGATTCCGCCGGAAGTGCCGCTGCTTCCTTCTACACTGAAATGCCTTCCGTTTACACTGAAAAGTTCACGCACATCCACATATGAAATTACTTGCATATATGTATATACACAACTCAAGCATGCGTCTTACCTGAAATTTATTTTGTTTTTTTTTGTTGTTTTTTTTGTTGTTGTTGTTTTGTTTGTTTATTTTGTTGTTTGCGTGAGTGTTTTACGGGCGTATATGCGCGCAACGAGTTTATATGTATGACGAGTGTTTTTAGGTGTATATGCATGGGTCAAGTTTATATGTATATGCGAGTATGTACAGGTGTGTCTGCATGCAGCGAGTTTATATGTATATGTGCGTGTTGTTGCAGGTGTATATACATGGATCAAGTTTATACGTATAAGCGAGTGTCTATTAGCGTATGCATGCGTTAAGTTTATATGTATATACAAGTTATTCACAAGTGTATATGTATTCATTACTAATAAAAGATGTATTGGTATGGATTTCATATTAGTGTACACGTGTATTTCATATGTATATTTTGAACATCCAACAGTATACATGTATATGCAAGTAATTTCTAGGTGTATATGCACGTGTTTTGTGTATGTATTGATAAACGAAGTTTGATTTAAATCCTACGTGGCGCCTCAAATCAGAGAGTCTGACAGCAGATAAATGTAAAATTGTACTCGCACGATGCAGCTGACAGAGGTTAAGCCAGATTCTTGGCATGTTTAACGTTCCTTATGATCGGTCAAATAAAGAACATTCTTGTCTGTGAAATGTGGCATTGAGTGTACCTTTTGTTAGGGAACAAAATGTTAAGTTAAAGATTCCGGCTATGTTGATAGCAGTTTGTTAACCATATGAAGGTAAAGTATGATGAACACAGCAAAAGAAACTAGAGGATATTAAAAAACCATATGAACAAATTGAGGAACATAGTATATTATGCAGAAATTATATAGGAGCAGATAAGGAATAGGTGTCGGTGAGAAAATTTCCAGACCGGTATATCAGCTTGTCACAAAACTGGTTATCGGTTGGATTTGGACACTTTTATTTTAACTTTTGAATTCTCGATTATGGTGTCACATTTTACAAGAAAATGTTTATTTACATCTTTACATCTCTCAGTTTAAAAACCCTACTCCTGAGGAACTACTGTCAAACTCCTTCAGCACAAAAAAAGCTGAACATAAATCTATACACAAAAGCTATAGAAAAAATATATAATGAATAACAATAAAGGTAATACAGAAAAAGTGTAATCATCTCTAATAAACAATATGATTAAGTGAAAACAATGTGAACTGAAATTAAAATAAGTGAAATAGCTCTCAAGGTACACAATTTGCATATGTTGTATTTTAAGGAGAAGTTACAAAGGTAGAGGTGTGCAGTTCCATACAGGGAAAAAATAATGACATGATAAAGATACAGATGATAGAGTGGAAAAATTACCTGGTGTTTGTCCATTGATCATTCCACCTGTCAAATACAGAATATACACATTATGCTTTAATAATAAGAAAGAATAGTTTGTTTACTTATTTAAATATATGTCATCCTAATGTCAGATTCTTGGTCACACTTCTGAATTGCTAGAGCTGTAAATCCCTTACCATTAATCAGCAGCAGTAGAGACACACACAGTGAGATTAAAAACCTCATTATGAGAAACTTCGCCTCATCCACCTGCACATTTATATGCACACACACATACAGACACATTAAATAAAGTGTAAAATAAATTATCAGAAGTAAACTTGGAAACAAACACATATTTTTGCAAAAAGTCCAAATAAATACCCCAAACATGTAAATACCCCAATGCTTTGGAACAAGAAGCATTGGGGTATTTAGACAAAAAAAAATCCATTAAAAGCAAATGGGATGACATACAGACAAGTTATTTTACCAGAGATAAATGCAGAGCAGAGCAATCTCAGGGAGATTCTCTTTTCAGCAGCTTTACCAGACGCTGCTGGTGATCTGCAAATGTCAGAATCTGTTCGGTGGCTTTATTTAAAAAAATGTGGGCAGAGCATAACTTAACCTTAGAAGGTTTTGTTGTCACTCAACTATAACTTAAACCAGTTTTTCGATTCCACACCTATTGTGTATGTCATTGAATCAACATCACCTTTAGTCATCTTTAAACACATCATGCTACAAAGTTACTCAATCATTTCAAAGCAACTCTAACCTCTTAGGTTAGGATAAACTAATGATTTAATGATGCAAACAGAGCTCAATTCAGTTATAAAGCAAGCTCTGTAGAAAAAAAAAAACATCTTGGGAGAGACCAGTCCCAGTCAGGAGAGCAATTCTCCACTACACAAACAAACCAACAGGGTGTGGTTATGATTCCAGGCTGCATCACAAATCAGATTATAGATTGGTATCATTCATTCAGTATTTCCTTATATAGCTCCCTTTTAGGCAATGTTTTCACTTTATTCTTGAATAGACATGCATGAAGATTAAATGAATACTGAATAATCAAGAAAACCAGAACTACAAAGAGACTCATTCTCACACACTTATTGTCATCTTATGAAATGATTCTCATATTTCCCATCACAAGTGATCAGTTGTTTTACAGATCTTAAGAATTATGAAACTACAGTGTCATCAATTGGTAATGTACCTGTCCAATTCAATCACATCTGGTTGCTTCTCAATTTTAGCATGGACTCATTTACCAGTTCACTGTGTTTGTGGTCCAAAATGCAGCAGCCAGAGTTCTTACTAGAACCAGGAAGTATGACCATATTACGTATACATTTTAAAATCTTGCTAATTAATTACAAAGCCCTGAATGGTTTAGCTCCTCAGCACTTGAGCGAGCTCATATCGCATTATAGTCCTTCATGTCCACTGCAATCTCATAACTCTGGCCATTTGATAACACCTAGAATATCAAAATCTGACAGATAATACCTCTTTTAAAAAATAAAAAATAAAAGAAAACAGATAAAGTCTGAATCCTACCATACATTTCTAACACTTAACAAAGGATAAAAAGAAACCACACATCATATGCAATGCAGTCTCTAAAGAAAAGTAACCTAAAGGTGCATTCGTTCATGTCTATTTATTTCTAACTCGTAACAAAGAATGTACTCGCCCGATGCAACTGGTAGAGGTTAGGCCAAATTCTTGGCATGTTTAACATGATCTTCATGATCAGTCAAATAAAAAACATTCTTGTTCATGAAATGCGGCTTAGAGTGTACCATTTGTTAGGGAACAAAATGTTGTTGAATTAAACATTCAGGCTTAAACATGTTGCTAGCAGTTTGTTAACCGTATAAAGGTTAAGTATGATGAACACAGCAAAAAGAAACTAGAGAATATAAAAAAACATACGAACAAATAGAGGAATTGCAGAATTTGTATAGGAGCAGATAAGGGATATGTGTAGGTGAGGAAATTTTCAGACCGGTAAATCAACGTGTCTCAAAACTGGTATTACCGGTTGGATTTGGATACTTTTATTTTCATTTTTGAATTTTGGTGTCACGTTTTACAAGAAAAGACAATTGTCTGTTTCATTTACATCTTTACACCTCTCAGTTGAATATGTTATGCAGCTGAATACTGTAAAGCCTAGGTCTTCAACCCTACTCCTGAGGAACCACTGTCATGCAGATCCTTTTTCTATTTAGTGCCCAAACTCTGGAACCATTTTCCTGGTTTTGTTCAGGAGGCAGACACTTTCTGTCAGTTTAAGCAGACCCTTTATCTCTTTAACCTGGCTTACACATAACACACTATCACATTTCTATACTTCAAATTCATTAAAGGATTTTTAGGCTGCATTAATTAGGTCAACTGCAACTGGAAACATTTCCCATAACAAGCAATGTTACATCATAAGAGTGGCATCTACGCTTCTCATTCTGAGATCACTGTAGCCTCTCAGATCCAGTCTGTTTCTAGACCAGATGGTGAATCAGCACATACAGATTGAACTCTACAGCCCTCAATGTCAGTGGAAACCATGACCACTAGATGAGTCCTAGAGACAGATCCACTGCAAAGATCTTGCCAACTAGGCGGCCGTCGGGACAACACCACAAGAACCAGATATATCCTTTGCACAATCTGACTTGTGTTGCAGCCTGGAATTAAACCACAAAATACTGGTTCAAAAGAACTGGCCCCCTGACTGAGCTTGGTTTCTCTTCTGTCACCAATGGAGTTTTGGTTCCTTGCCACTTTTGACTCTGGATTGCTTAGTTGGGGACACTTAATTTCTGACTTCACAAGATTTCACTTTGATTACACATACGCTATTGAAAGAGAACTGAACTGAGCTGAATGATAACATCACTGAATCAACAATGAACTGACTTTAACTGAAAAATTTACTGTTTGTTAATTGTCCTGTTGCATTATTGACACACTATTTCCCTGTTTAAAGCTGCTTTGACACAATCTATATCATATGAAGTGCTACATTAATAAAAGTGACTTGATTTTGTGTGGTGTGCAAAATAAGCCCAAACATGGATCACCACCTTAACCCTTAAACAGGCAATGTGCACCACAAGGATACATATTCTTAAGTCTCTTGTAGGAGGCACATGGAAGAATTTTTCAGTAACACTTTGCAATACGTTGACACAGTATGACCTAAAAACAGCAGGCTAGTTTGCCAGAAGCAGCACTTGTCTTTATTGAGCTGCAGTTTAGCAGCTTCTAACCCTCTGCGGTCTGTCCTGTATTTTCTTGATGACAGTGAAAAGAACTAAAAATACTCAGTCACTTTTGATATATATATATATATATATATATATATAGTGTGTGTGTGTATAATTTAATTAAATGTTTATGTTAAATTAATGTTTATGTCTATATATCTAGAAATATAATTAACAACACCTTAAAATCTGTTTTATTTGATCTTGACATTACAGTATAATAATGTACTTACATCTTTAATTTGTCTTTTCAATCAGGTAAATTTTCAAACAAAATGAAAGTTGCAAAAATAATACCATTATATAAAAATGGGGATAGACATTACAAATTATAGACCTGTTTCTATACTCCCCCAGTTATCCAAAGTTCTTGAAAAACTTTTTATAGAAAGACTTGATAATTATATTGAAACACATAACCTTCTAGTTGATAGTCAATATGGATTTCGGACAAATAGATCAAGATCTTTAGCACTAATGGAATTAATTGAGGAAATTACAAATGGTATAGATAAAAAGTAACATGTAGTAGGAATTTTCCTAGAAAAATCATTTTAAAGAAAGCTTTTGATACCATAAATCACAATATTTTATTACAAAAACTAGGGAGATATGGTATTAGAGGGGTGGGTTTGGACTGGGTGAGTAGTTATCGGACAAACAGGAAACAGTTTGTAGAAATTGGTGAACATAAATCTGTATATATGAACATAACTTGTGGTGTACCTCAAGGATCAGTTTTAGGTCCAAAATTGTTTATAATGTATATTAATGATATGTGTAGAGTATCAAATTGTAACGGAGTGAATGAAACGAGAGGCGAGCGGATCCATCTGCGAGCTTTTATTTAAGGGACGAGACAGATACATGGTCGAACAGGCAGGGTCGAATAATGGCAGGCAGGTATAACGAAGACGATACACAATAGAGGTCCGAGAAACAGGCGAGGGTCGATCCGTGGCGAACGTAATCCGTAAGGAGCTTGGCGAGGAGAATAACCAGGAAACACAAGCGAGAGTAAGTGGGCAGGTCGAAACGATGAGTCGAAACGAGATAACCAGGCGGGAGAACAAAACACTGAGAACTAGGAACTCGGGAACGCTAACAATAGAACAAAACAACAACTCACAATACTCCGTGGTTTGCAAGGGGAAAGACCGGGGCTTTTATAGCGCCGCTGATTGGTCGCGGGTGAAGTACAATGGCTGATGGGGAATGTAGTCCGGGGTGTAGTGCAACAGTCCGTGTGAGATAGGGCGAGAGTGACATCTGGTGGTGAGCGGACCGTGGGACACCGACCAGATTCGTGACACAAATATACTAAAATTTATTTTATTTGCAGATGATACAAATATTTTCTGTTCTGGTGATAATTTACAACAGCTTTTGAAGGTAATAACAATTGAAATGAATAAATTAAAACATAGGTTTAATGTAAATAAATTGTCATTAAATATAAATAAAACTAAGATTATGTTATTTGGAAGATATAAAACAAATCCTCAAATTGAATTGAAAATTGATAATAAAAATATAGAAAGGGTATATGAAAATAAGTTTCTTGGTGTAATTT
This sequence comes from Labeo catla, assembly GCA_012976165.1. Taxonomy (NCBI): domain Eukaryota; kingdom Metazoa; phylum Chordata; class Actinopteri; order Cypriniformes; family Cyprinidae; genus Labeo; species Labeo catla. Next base: position 373,602 of record VONZ01000654.1, on the reverse strand, counting down.
TAGATTATAAGTTATGTTGGAAACCTCAAATAAAGTATGTTAAAGCAAAATTGCCTATAATTTGGCTATAATAAGACTATAGCTATTTTGAATAAAGCAAGATATATTTTGGACAATAAATCAATGCATATTTTGTATAATACATTTATATTACCATATTTGAGTTATTGTGTAGAGATCTTGGGAAATACCTACAAAAGCAATTTACAATCGATATGTATATCACAAAAGAGAGCAATCAGAATTATTAATAATGTGGCATATCTGGAACAGACAAATATATTATTTTTTAAGTCAAATACATCGAAGTTTATTGATTTGGTTAAATTTAAAACTGCACAAGTTATGTTCAAAGCAAGAAATATGTTACTTCCGGGAAACTTACAAAAAATGTTTTTGGAAAGGCAGGTTGGGTATAATTTGAGGGAAGAGTTAAATTTTAAAAATGTTAAAATAAGAACAACCTTAAAAAGTATGTGTATCTCTGTCTGTGGTGTGCGGCTGTGGAATGGTTTGGAGCATGTGTTAAAGCATTGTTTTAAACTGTTTAATGTTTATACATTGTATAAAACCATTTTACTTAAGGGTTTGTGGATATATACAGGGGATTGTGAGGGTTGCGGGGGTTAAAAGGTGGATTGTATGAGAATGGGTGATTGGGTGTTTTGGGAAGAAATTATTTGGTTGGTGTTTAGTTTTTTGTGGAATTGTTCTCTTACAAAGATATTGGTATAATTAAAAGACATAAGGGAACATTTTGGAATTGTATAGAGGGTGGGAAAAAATAAGCTTTAGCTTCATCCCACTCCTTTTTTCTGTAATGTATGAAGTTTTTGGGATGTTTTTTGTTGGCATGGCAACACATTTATATATGTGTATTTGCTTGTTTTAAATTATGTTTTGTTCGAAATAAAAATGAAAAATGAAATGAAATGCAATGTGAAATAGCAAGTGTTCATTATAAATTGTCAAATTGTTATAAACCTTGAAACTCTGTTCTTTTCTTTCCCCCTTTAGACCAGGTTGCTTGTTCTTCAACGTTTCATTCCTTTTTGTTCTCATTCTTTCTCCTCATCACCTTATAAATGTTATTGTTATTGTGACCCACCATGGAGGAAAATTTTTGGTGGGGCAACATTAGCCCAGAGCATGGGGACAAAAGCATAAACAACTCTGTGACATTAGACACTGTTTATTTATACTGTAGCACAGACAAAGAACATTATAACTACAAAGAATATTGTCATAGTGTAGCTATTGTTTCTGTTCCTCCTAATGATTCTACCCCACACTTTAATGTCAAAAGAAACTTTAATGTCTGAACGGTCTTAGTACCTTTGAACCAAATAGCTCCCATAGCGATATACTTAAGTCCTTCTTAATAATGAACAATCTACATGCTGGTTTGGGAAACAGATGTTACTCCAACTTAAAAAAAAATATAGAAGCAGTAGTAGATTATCTTAAAAGCATGATTTGTAATGGTATCAAGAAACCCAGCTTGTAGCCACATTCATTTAGAAAGAGATAAGATGTATGAATATTCACGGTACAAATATTTCACTCTGTAAAATATTCTAGAGAAAAATCAGGACACTTAGCAAAGAAACAAATAATATAATCAAAGAATCACACAGTCTTGAAGCCATGGATATGTTCTGTTGTTCTGGAGCCTAAATACCTGTGAACAGTAAATATAATAAAGGGATGTGTAATAGATTTAAAACAAACATATAGCATTTTTTTAAAATATGCATAAACAATACATCACACAACTGAATTTGATGAGAAAGAGAGGGAGAAAAAAAACCTGGGTTCCTTTCAGACAACATCAAGGGACCCATGGAAATGGAAGAACTGTCATGGAATTCTGCAGACCTGCCCTGTCTCTGGTGGTATCCAGAATCACAGTGCTAAAAGAGAAAAAATACAGGATAATTAGACTGTGTACTAATTTATGCAATCAGACGATTCTGTTTTGGCAGTCAAAACAAATAACAAAGCAACCATGTGTTTTTTAGGATATATTGCAATAAAACTTGACGTGATACTACAATATTAAATGTTTAATCATTAAATTTAAACATTTGGGATTCAGCCTTTATTGACAGCTTTATTTATTGATATGATTTGTTGGAGATCAGTACTGTATTTTTGTTGTTGTTGTTGTTGTTAAATAAATGATAGGAATTTTAGAAAGACATTCTGTCACTAACGGACAAGGGCGAAAGAGACTTGTGCAATTATCTCTTAATATTTAAAAAAGAAAAAGTATGTTAATGAGTGGAAATGTTTCATTTATTCACTACATTTAATTTATTTATGTATTCTGTATTGTTCTGAATTTGGCAATACTTGTTTGTTTTAATTAAACTGCACATTCTATTGATTGTGAAGTCTGACATGGAAAACAGCAGATAAAACACATTAAATGGCTTATTTGCAGTCATTGAAGTAAGGACTATATATATGTGTAAATATGTCATTTTTTAAAAAAGGGAATGACATAATCAATTCACACACACACACACACAAACTACTGTAACCATGCTGAAATGAAATCTTGAAAATGTTTTATTCGTTTTGAGAGGGTTTGTAAACTCACAGTTGAGCAGTGATTTCCTGTCAGAAGGCAAAGGTGAACACTACAGTGCAGGTAAACCTTAGTGGAGTTTACAGTGAAGACAAACATCCTGAAGGAGAAACGGCTGGATGTGGAGACTCCATTCTGCAGCAGCTCCACTGTGTCATCATTTGAACTTCGACACCTGGAAATATCAGTAGTAACAGTCACAAAACAAAATGTCTTGATGTCAACAAAAACAAAAAATGATTTATGATGGTGTTAAATTGGTGCTTTCAAGAAAATCTGTACCCCACAAATGATAATAGTGTCACAATAAACAAGTTCTGCTCTTCTAGCTTTTAATATTTTGCACTAATTAAAGCATAAGAAAAGTCTTACTCTCCACTGATGAGGTCCCAGCGGACAGAGTGATGAGGATCATTCTCAGGTGTCGCCCAACATGTGTCAACCACTGTGGCAAACTGACGGCTGTCAACCCCCTCAACACGAATTTCCACAAACATCTGCTCGTTCACCTCCACATTCACATTTCCAGTGAAGGGCTGGGAGAACTCAGCATCCTGATATGGAACCATCCTGACCTGATATCTCCCTTGATAACCAGGAAGATTCTTGTGGACAATGCTGTTGAAATAACAGTAGGGTTGATGAAAAAATTCTACATTCTGTATCAATTAAAGACTCTATTTTAGAAATATACGGTACCATATGTGCCCTCGCTTTACAGAAAATTAGCAATTACCAAAAAACTCTTTTTCTTCTGTTAAATAAATTGGCACAAACAGAGACAGAACACTAAAGCCCCACCTCTCTAGTGGATTGATTTCCATGTTCATAGAAAGTGTTTGGGTTTGGGGGTATATACAGTTGAAATTCAACTTCAGAATTCTCTTCCTGCTGATGGGACCTTCAGTTGAGTTCGGAGTTCCGAAAATAAAGTTCTCATAAATGAAGTGGGTGCCATTGGCCTGTTGACCAGAGACCAGAGAGATTGCATTAAAAGCTACTGCATGAAGACCAAAAATCTACAGTCAACTGAACAAAAAAGTTTTACTACTCTTAGTATTCTTTTCTTAGTTGTACTTTTCTTAGTTACTCAGTCAGTGGCAAAATTGAGGTGTGAGAGCTAAGTGTGTTTAAACAGCACTATACAGTATTCTCCTACCAAAAGACTTGTACCACAGATGTGGTCATTGTTGTCAAAATAGAACTCCACTCTGCCATTCAAGACTGTTCCTTTGCAGTTGGGGTCATTGAGGTGTAAGCTGTCAGTAGGAAAACCAGCCTCAAAGAGCTGACAGCGAGACAGAGATATGAAACCACAGCTGCTTTCACAAACCTCAGAGACATCTGACAAAAAAAAAGGGTAAGAACACTTAAGTAGCTTTAATAAAAATGTGACTAATTATTTAAAATTTAGATTTGAATTGTTGTTGTGCAGTGAATCCAACCAAAAGATGCTGGATAAGGTCTTCGACGGCTCTTATTACAGAAACAGCCATAAACACCATTTTTCTCTCCACACCATTCATCCTCAGTGCAGTTGAGCTCAGAACAGGGGTCGCTCAAAGCTAAGAGGTGAACCAAAGAATGAATGAAGCATCTGGAACATTTTAAATGCTTATAGAAATTGCAGAAAATTAATGATGAATGAATATTTTGTTTAGCTTAGATCCATTTTACTGGTTTGTAATCTCTCTTTTAAGTTTACTTTGAGTTATACATAAAGCTTAATGTACTCATATCCTTTTCCTAAGATCACCACTAGGGGTGCTATGACCAAACAACCCTATAATTGAGGCATAAGTGGTATATAATTGGAAAATGTTGCTGTGCCATTGGAAACGTTAAAATAAATCATAAGGATACATTGGTTCTTTCAAGATCACGTTATATAGAATATGAAACACTGTTGCATTGCTAATGAGAAACATACTGTTCAAAAACACAGCTCTACATCAGTTGTATAAATGTGTTTGACTCACCTTGGCAGATGACTCCAGCATCTTCTTGGTGCACACAGTCATGTGATCCCCATGCTCTTGATGCACAGTTTTTCAGTGTAGATTCATTTCCACGGCACTGGACATCATCCAACCATATTTGTCCAGAACCTTGACCAAAATAAGCACTACTCTTTGCTTCTATGACACTCCCACACCCCAATTCTCTACACACCACTGCCGCATCTGTTGAATCCCACATGTCATCACACACTGTTCCCCAGATTCCATTGTGAAGAACCTCCACTCTTCCAGAACAGAGGTTGGATCCATTCACCAACCTGACAGCTATTAATCACAAACAATAAAAAAGATAGAAGAACAGGTCATTAGGTTTTTTGCTTGTTTGTCTGTATTTCTGATGAGATAACAGTGGTAATAATAGTGGAGTTTCATCCTCCCTAGCATCATTACCTCTGACTCTTGGCTGTGAGGCAGTTGTGTTCAGTGTCGTTGCTGCTGCTGAAAAAAATGAACACACAAATACACAACAATATTATGTTTTAATGATGATGTTGGCATGTCAGATTGATTACACTGCTTTAAGTTTATTCAGTTCAAACTAATGTTTTAGGCTGTTTTACAGGTTGTGAGAAAAGCAGATAATTAGGCAGATAATATATATCTTTTTCTAAATATAATTCAGGTGTTTAAGCAAAGAAGGGTGGATTGCTTGGTTCTCATGTTTGAGAAAATAAAACAAGATCTTAATCATTGGAAATCCCTTCCAGTTTAATGGCTGGGTAGGATATTATTACTGAGATGAACGTTCAGCCTAGGTTCCTTTATCCCATTCAGATGATCCCAGTTGTGTTCTCTAAAAGGGTCCTAAAAGATCTGAATGGATGGTTGAGCTCTTTCATATGGAGCAAAAGACCATTAAGACTTAAGATGTCAGTTTTACAATTGCCAGGATCTAAAGGGGGTTTAGATCTACCCAATATTAGATTATATCAGTTAGGTGCCCATTTGAGAAATATTTCTAATTGCATAACAAAATATGTCTCCTCAGTATGGTTGGATATTGAAACAAACTAAATGTGCATTGTTTTTTTTTTAAGTTTTAAAATCATTAAAGAAAGTTGTGTTAATCCTGATACTCTTAATACACTTAGAGCATTATGGCTAATTAGACACGTGGAGGGTAGGTCTAAATTTACCTCTGTATTTTCTCCAATCCTACATAATCCAGATTGCCAACCAGAAATGAGGGATATTGGCTTCAAGCCAGAGAAGGCAAACGTACACACATCCTTCACTCAAGTAGAAGTACAGATACTCATGTTTAAAAATACTCTGGTAAAAGTAAAAGTACTGACTATACTTTTTTACTTAAGTTAAAGTAAAGAAGTATTGGCTCAGACATGTACTTAAGTAAAAAGTACCCATTACTACTACCTGTCTTAGTTTCACACTGGTTAACTGGGTCTCGCATCATTTTGACATATTAATACAAAATAACTTATATTTAAAATTTGTTAGCTAATGAATGTATCAAGGCTAAACCACAGGGACAAAATTTCAGGCCGGGAAATCTCACACTCATCCAAGCCATCCCATATACTCACAACAAATTCTGAAACCACAGGCAACCCTATTTTTTTTGTATGCCCATTACATTGAAATAAATGTTTAAAACCTTAGGCTGGAGCCATGCAAAATAAGAAAAAGGCTCTCTCTTATATAGCATCTTCACTTCCATTTTCCTTGATAGCTCTCTGCATCTCACTTTGTGTGTTTGCTTTTTTCACTTTTTTTTTTACCTGTCACTTATCCCATCAGCCATTTACTGTAATGAACAGAACTGTCTCCTCCTTGTTGCAAAACAACCACCTCATTATATTATATTTGCAGTAACAATTTTATTTAAGTTCAATTTAAAGTATCACATTATGACCAGATGATGTTATTTTATCTTAAAATGGCTTAAACACTATAGATTTCATGACAATATCTTTACAGAAAAATCCAAATACTGAATATGTTATTGCATTATTATTATTATTTTTCTCTTATCAAAATTAACCATGGTTTATTACAGTAAAAGTATAGTAACCTTTTTTTTGCCATTTTAATGTACAACCATAGTTTTATTACACATCTCATGGTTAGATTATGGATAGTGTAGCAAACCCATAGTTAATTTGTGGTTACCATGGTTTAACTACAGTAACCATGGATTTTGGTTTTAATTTTTATAAGGGTTGTACTGTTATCTGCCCTAGCTCCCTCTGAACGTATTACAAAACAATGTTTTGTAATACATAACATTTATGTTATAAATAACATCTATTTGCTAAATTACTGCTGTAACTTTACAGTGGATAATAATGATGTTCTTTAGCATAGAGTATTTTGAGTCATGATAGCAATTTAGTTTATTTTTGTTTAGTTCTACTGCTGTAGTTTTGCCTTTGTTTACTTAGTTAAGCATTAAACTGCTAGCAACTCTTAGCAGCCTGTTTTCAAACAGACCTGCACTTGAAGTCCTGAACAGGTCAGTAGTTTTGCCTCTATGATCCACCGGGCTCTTCCACTCCATTTTCAAGTCATTTGCAATGATTACTCTGATAGAAACCATTTTAGCGGAGACGCGAACAGTGTGCAAGCTGAATCGCGTTACCATGAAAGACTAACAGATCCATGATTTATTAGAGATTTGTTATTAAATGGTGATCCACCAAATGCTGATTAAAACTAAAGTAACGAGCCTGGTTTGAAAATGTAAGAAGTAGAAAGTACAGATATTTGCGTAAAAATGTAAGGAGTAAAAGTAAAAAGTAGTCCGAAAAATAAATAGTGAAGTACCTGCTGAAAAAAAAACAGCCTAGGCTAGTTGGCTGGTTTAGCTGGTTTAAGCTGGAAGTAGCTGGTCTCCCAGCCTGACCAGCTAAGATCAGCCTAGAAGTGGCCAAAACCCCTCTAAAACCAGACTGCTGACAAGCTAAGACCAGCCAACCAGCTTTGGCTGGTTTTAGCGGGGGTTTTTTTCTTTTTTTTTTAAGCAAATATCTACTTAAGTACAGTAACAAAGTATTTGTACTTCGTTACTTCCCATCTCTGCTTCAAACTATGGTGTGTCAAGGGCATTGTTAGGCTTCAAGATTTGTTTATTCATAATAATTTAATGTTATTTCAACAAATAATGGATATGAAGTCAGAGTTTTTCTGATTTTTTACAAATAAGGCATTTCATCCAAAAGAGCACAACTTTAAAAGACAACTTTGAAATATCTCCAATTGAAAGACTGCTTTTTCAAACAACTGGGAGAACATTTCTATAACACTTTATGTTCTGTGAATAGCACTGAATTTTTGAAAGAAGTGAGAAAATTAATTATCAATTCTGATTGATGAGAAAGATTGGGATAAGGTCTGGGAGTGTGCTAAAAAATATCATTCTGTAACCGTGCAAGAGCAATTCAGCTGAAGATACTGCACAGCTTGCATATATCCCCTTATCGCAGACATACTTTTAACAGTTCCTTTTCCTCGATTTGTCTTAAATGTAAAACCAAAATTGGCACTCTGACTTGTTGTTTATGGTCATGCCGTTTGATACAGGATTACTGGTGTAACATACTTCGTGAAATGCAAAAGATTTTAAGTTTGGATCTGGATTTAAACCCTTTGTCACTGTTATTAGGACTGCCTGACAGTAAGATAATGTTTGTGGCTAACAGACACCTCTTAAATGTCATGACTTTTTCGGCAAGGGAAAATATTCTTTTTCAGTGGACCTATGATAAAGCCCCCTCTGTGAAGAGCTGGCAAAAAGTGTTAATGGAGCTATTACCACTGGAATACTGTTGACGTATAATTCATTCTAAGACAGACCTTTTTTTTTTTTTTTTACAAAGTATGGGAACAATTTACAAATTATTTGGACCCTGGGATTGCCAATATTATGCTGTTTGGATTTCATGAAATCTTCTATAATTCTGTAAAATGAGAACTTCTGCCAATATGCCGAAATGTGGCCTTTTGAGCTGTTTTTTTCTTCTGTACTTTGCCTGTTTTTGATAATGTTTTTGTCTATTGTGATTTGCATTTTGTGGAAATTCTTTTTTTTTGAAAAAAGTGTATATTTACCTGTCCGTGGTGCTGCACTAGTTTGTGCCTGGCCTACCACATAAAAAGAGAGATAATTGAAGTCTACTACAGTTCAAGCATGAGTTTCTTCATTTGCATAGTCTTTCCCACAGTGAATGTGATATTCAAAAAGATAGTAAACAAACTGTACCTTTTCATATTGGTACAAAATTCAGTGTCTGACTTTGAGGCCAGGCAAATTCATTTAGCCAATGCCACCAACTGGGCAAAAGTAACAAATCAAGCTAAATACATTCATAGCCTTTTACTGACTTTCCCTAAAATCACCACTGGGGGTGCTATGACCAACTCTACTCAACAGTACTATGTGCATACCATTGGTGAGCTTGACCCCATATTTGTATGTGTATATAATTGGAAAGTAAGTGGTATATAATTGGAAAACTTTGCTGAGCCATTGAAAATGCTAAAAACAAAACAATCTCACGGATACATTGATAGATCACTATATACAAGACATGAAACACTGTTCTGTGCTAACAACAAAATGTTCTGTGTGACACCACAGTTCATTAGTTTTTTTTGCTTGTTTGTTTATATTTCTGATGATATAACACAGTGGTAATAATAGTAGAGTTTCATTTTTCCTAGTCACATTACCTCTGACTCCTGGCTGCGACACAGTGGTGTTTAATGTCGCTGATGTTGCTGAAAAAAGCGAACAGACAAATGCACAACATTGTTGTGTTTTGATGGTGATGCTGGCATGTACGATTGATTGTATTGCTTTTTTTTTTTTAGTTCAAACTAATGTGTTAGGCTTTACAGGCCTAAAGAACAAGTTGGGAGAAAAGCAGATCTGGTTCTAATTCAAAGGTATATATTTACCTGTCCGTGGTGCTGCACTCGTTTGTGCCTGGCCTATCGTAGAAAAAAGAGAGACAACTGAAGTCTATTACAGTTCAAGCAAGGATGTCTCCATTTACATGGTCTATCCCACAGTGAAAGTGATCGTCAAATTTTTTCATTCTTTACACCATTTGCCTTTAACATGCTAAGAAAGTTGACTGCAACAATGCTAAGCCAGAAGTGAGGCTGTACCTTTGCATACTGGTATAGAATTCAGTGTCTGACATTGAGACCAGGCCAAGTCATTTAGCCAATGCGGTAACACTTTATTTTGATAGTCCACTTTTAGACATTCTACAAACAGTAAGTAACTTTGCAACTGCATGTCAGCTAGCCATTAGAGTATAAGTAGACTGTCTGCTTAATATCTTCTAACACTCTTCTAAACATTGCAAGTATATGTCAACTTATTCTACTAACCCTAAACCTAACCTAACAGTCTGCTTTGAGAGTTGGTGGACATGTAGTTGCAAACTAATGAGAATTAGTTGACATGTAGTTGCAAAGTTACTTATATATAGTAGAATGTCTACAGTGGCCTATCAAAATAAAGTGTAACCGCTAATGCCACCAACTGGGCAAAAGTTACAAAGTTCAAATGAAGCTAAATGTACTCATAGGCTTTGATTGACTTTTCCTGTGGGTGCTATGACCAAACAAATTTACTCGACAGTACTACATGCACGCCATTGGTGAGCCTGACCCCATAATTGAGGCATCAGTGGTATGTAAGCAGATCTGGTTCTAATTCAAAGTTTTATATTTACCTGTCCATGGTGCTGCACTAGTTTGTGCCTGGCCTATCAAAGAAAAAGAGAGATAATTGATGTCTGTTACAGTTCAAGCATGGATTGCTTCGTTTGCATGGTCTTTCCCACAGTCAAAGTGATGTTGAAATGGGCAGTAAACAAGAAAGTGATTTTTTTTTTCTACACCATTTGCCTACAACATGCTAAGAAAGCTGACCACAATACCGAGCCAGAAGTGAGACTGTACAGTACCTTTGCATATTAGTATAGAATTCAGTGTCTGAAACTGACACCAGGCCAATTCATTTAGCCAACACCACCAACTGGGCAAAAGTTAAAAAGTTACAAAAGAAGCTAAATGTACTCATAGACTTTCATTGACTTTTCCTAAGATCACCACTAGGGGTGCTATGACCAAATTAATCTACTTGACAGTACTATGCGCATACCACTGGTGAGCTTGACCCCGTAATTGAGGTATAAATGGTGTATAATTGGAAAACTTTGCTGTGCCATTGGAAACCCAGGGATACACTGGTTCTTTCAAGTAGATTACCATTGATAGAACATGAAACACTGTTCCATGCTAACGGCAAAATATACTGTACAACACCACATTTATACATCAGTTGTATAAATGTGTTTGACTCACCTTGGCAGATGACTCCAGCATCTTCATGGTGCCCACAGTTATGTGATCCCCATCCGAGTGATGCACAGTTTTTCAGTGTAGATTCATTTCCACGGCACTGGACATCATCTAACCATATTTGTCCAGAACCTTGTCCAAAATAAGCACTGTTCTTTTCCTCTATGACACTCCCACAGCCCAATTCTCTACACACCACTGCCGCGTCTGTTGAATCCCACATGTCATCACACACTGTTCCCCAGATTCCATTGTGAAGAACCTCCACTCTTCCAGAACAGAGGTTGGGTCCATTCACCAGCCTGACAGCTATTAATTACAAACAATATAAAGATAGAAGAACAGGTCATTAGTTTTTTTTGCTTGTTTGTTTATATTTCTGATGATATAACACAGTGGTAATAATAGTGGAGTTTCATTTTTCCTAGTCACATTACCTCTGACTCCTGGCTGCGACACAGTGGTGTTTAATGTCGCTGATGTTGCTGAAAAAAGCGAACAGACACATGCACAACATTGTTGTGTTTTGATGGTGATGCTGGCATGTACGATTGATTGTATTGCTTTTTTTTTTTTTAGTTCAAACTAATGTGTTAGGCTTTACAGGCCTAAAGAACAAGTTGGGAGAAAAGCAGATCTGGTTCTAATTCAAAGGTATATATTTACCTGTCCGTGGTGCTGCACTCGTTTGTGCCTGGCCTATCGTAGAAAAAAGAGAGACAACTGAAGTCTATTACAGTTCAACCAAGGATGTCTCCATTTACATGGTCTATCCCACAGTGAAAGTGATCTTCAAACAAGAAACAGATTTTTCATTCTTTACACCATTTGCCTTTAACATGCTAAGAAAGTTGACTGCAACAATGCTAAGCCAGAAGTGAGGCTGTACCTTTGCATACTGGTATAGAATTCAGTGTCTGACATTGAGACCAGGCCAAGTCATTTAGCCAATGCGGTAACACTTTATTTTGATAGTCCACTTTTAGACATTCTACAAACAGTAAGTAACTTTGCAACTGCATGTCAGCTAGCCATTAGAGTATAAGTAGACTGTCTGCTTAGTATCTTCTAACACTCTTCTAAACATTGCAAGTATATGTCAACTTATTCTACTAACCCTAAACCTAACCTAACAGTCTGCTTTGAGAGTTGGTGGACATGTAGTTGCAAACTAATGAGAATTAGTTGACATGTAGTTGCAAAGTTACTTATATATAGTAGAATGTCTACAGTGGCCTATCAAAATAAAGTGTAACCGCTAATGCCACCAACTGGGCAAAAGTTACAAAGTTCAAATGAAGCTAAATGTACTCATAGGCTTTGATTGACTTTTCCTGTGGGTGCTATGACCAAACAAATTTACTCGACAGTACTACATGCACGCCATTGGTGAGCCTGACCCCATAATTGAGGCATCAGTGGTATGTAAGCAGATCTGGTTCTAATTCAAAGTTTTATATTTACCTGTCCATGGTGCTGCACTAGTTTGTGCCTGGCCTATCAAAGAAAAAGAGAGATAATTGATGTCTGTTACAGTTCAAGCATGGATTGCTTCATTTGCATGGTCTTTCCCACAGTCAAAGTGATGTTGAAATGGGCAGTAAACAAGAAAGTGATTTTTTTTTTTCTACACCATTTGCCTACAACATGCTAAGAAAGCTGACCACAATACCGAGCCAGAAGTGAGACTGTACAGTACCTTTGCATATTAGTATAGAATTCAGTGTCTGAAACTGACACCAGGCCAATTCATTTAGCCAACACCACCAACTGGGCAAAAGTTAAAAAGTTACAAAAGAAGCTAAATGTACTCATAGAGTTTCATTGACTTTTCCTAAGATCACCACTAGGGGTGCTATGACCAAATTAATCTACTTGACAGTACTATGCGCATACCACTGGTGAGCTTGACCCCGTAATTGAGGTATAAATGGTGTATAATTGGAAAACTTTGCTGTGCCATTGGAAACCCAGGGATACACTGGTTCTTTCAAGTAGATTACCATTGATAGAACATGAAACACTGTTCCATGCTAACGGCAAAATATACTGTACAACACCACATTTATACATCAGTTGTATAAATGTGTTTGACTCACCTTGGCAGATGACTCCAGCATCTTCATGGTGCCCACAGTTATGTGATCCCCATCCGAGTGATGCACAGTTTTTCAGTGTAGATTCATTTCCACGGCACTGGACATCATCTAACCATATTTGTCCAGAACCTTGTCCAAAATAAGCACTGTTCTTTTCCTCTATGACACTCCCACAGCCCAATTCTCTACACACCACTGCCGCGTCTGTTGAATCCCACATATCATCACACACTGTTCCCCAGATTCCATTGTGAAGAACCTCCACTCTTCCAGAACAGAGGTTGGGTCCATTCACCAGCCTGACAGCTATTAATTACAAACAATATAAAGATAGAAGAACAGGTCATTAGTTTTTTTTGCTTGTTTGTTTATATTTCTGATGATATAACACAGTGGTAATAATAGTGGAGTTTCATTTTTCCTAGTCTCATTACCTCTGACTCCTGGCTGCGAGACAGTCGTGTTTAATGTCGCTGATGCTGCTGAAAAAAGCGAACACACAAATACACAACATTGTTGTGTTTTGATGGTGATGCTGGCATGTACGATTGATTGTATTGCTTTTTTTTTTTTTAGTTCAAACTAATGTGTTAGGCTTTACAGGCCTAAAGAACAAGTTGGGAGAAAAGCAGATCTGGTTCTAATTCAAAGGTATATATTTACCTGTCCGTGGTGCTGCACTCGTTTGTGCCTGGCCTATCGTAGAAAAAAGAGAGACAACTGAAGTCTATTACAGTTCAAGCAAGGATGTCTCCATTTACATGGTCTATCCCACAGTGAAAGTGATCTTCAAACAAGAAACAGATTTTTCATTCTTTACACCATTTGCCTTTAACATGCTAAGAAAGTTGACTGCAACAATGCTAAGCCAGAAGTGAGGCTGTACCTTTGCATACTGGTATAGAATTCAGTGTCTGACATTGAGACCAGGCCAAGTCATTTAGCCAATGCGGTAACACTTTATTTTGATAGTCCACTTTTAGACATTCTACAAACAGTAAGTAACTTTGCAACTGCATGTCAGCTAGCCATTAGAGTATAAGTAGACTGTCTGCTTAATATCTTCTAACACTCTTCTAAACATTGCAAGTATATGTCAACTTATTCTACTAACCCTAAACCTAACCTAACAGTCTGCTTTGAGAGTTGGTGGACATGTAGTTGCAAACTAATGAGAATTAGTTGACATGTAGTTGCAAAGTTACTTATATATAGTAGAATGTCTACAGTGGCCTATCAAAATAAAGTGTAACCGCTAATGCCACCAACTGGGCAAAAGTTACAAAGTTCAAATGAAGCTAAATGTACTCATAGGCTTTGATTGACTTTTCCTGTGGGTGCTATGACCAAACAAATTTACTCGACAGTACTACATGCACGCCATTGGTGAGCCTGACCCCATAATTGAGGCATCAGTGGTATGTAAGCAGATCTGGTTCTAATTCAAAGTTTTATATTTACCTGTCCATGGTGCTGCACTAGTTTGTGCCTGGCCTATCAAAGAAAAAGAGAGATAATTGATGTCTGTTACAGTTCAAGCATGGATTGCTTGTTTGCATGGTCTTTCCCACAGTCAAAGTGATGTTGAAATGGGCAGTAAACAAGAAAGTGATTTTTTTTTTTCTACACCATTTGCCTACAACATGCTAAGAAAGCTGACCACAATACCGAGCCAGAAGTGAGACTGTACAGTACCTTTGCATATTAGTATAGAATTCAGTGTCTGAAACTGACACCAGGCCAATTCATTTAGCCAACACCACCAACTGGGCAAAAGTTAAAAAGTTACAAAAGAAGCTAAATGTACTCATAGACTTTCATTGACTTTTCCTAAGATCACCACTAGGGGTGCTATGACCAAATTAATCTACTTGACAGTACTATGCGCATACCACTGGTGAGCTTGACCCCGTAATTGAGGTATAAATGGTGTATAATTGGAAAACTTTGCTGTGCCATTGGAAACCCAGGGATACACTGGTTCTTTCAAGTAGATTACCATTGATAGAACATGAAACACTGTTCCATGCTAACGGCAAAATATACTGTACAACACCACATTTATACATCAGTTGTATAAATGTGTTTGACTCACCTTGGCAGATGACTCCAGCATCTTCATGGTGCCCACAGTTATGTGATCCCCATCCGAGTGATGCACAGTTTTTCAGTGTAGATTCATTTCCACGGCACTGGACATCATCTAACCATATTTGTCCAGAACCTTGTCCAAAATAAGCACTGTTCTTTTCCTCTATGACACTCCCACAGCCCAATTCTCTACACACCACTGCCGCGTCTGTTGAATCCCACATGTCATCACACACTGTTCCCCAGATTCCATTGTGAAGAACCTCCACTCTTCCAGAACAGAGGTTGGGTCCATTCACCAGCCTGACAGCTATTAATTACAAACAATATAAAGATAGAAGAACAGGTCATTAGTTTTTTTTGCTTGTTTGTTTATATTTCTGATGATATAACACAGTGGTAATAATAGTGGAGTTTCATTTTTCCTAGTCACATTACCTCTGACTCCTGGCTGCGACACAGTGGTGTTTAATGTCGCTGATGTTGCTGAAAAAAGCGAACAGACACATGCACAACATTGTTGTGTTTTGATGGTGATGCTGGCATGTACGATTGATTGTATTGCTTTTTTTTTTTTTAGTTCAAACTAATGTGTTAGGCTTTACAGGCCTAAAGAACAAGTTGGGAGAAAAGCAGATCTGGTTCTAATTCAAAGGTATATATTTACCTGTCCGTGGTGCTGCACTCGTTTGTGCCTGGCCTATCGTAGAAAAAAGAGAGACAACTGAAGTCTATTACAGTTCAACCAAGGATGTCTCCATTTACATGGTCTATCCCACAGTGAAAGTGATCTTCAAACAAGAAACAGATTTTTCATTCTTTACACCATTTGCCTTTAACATGCTAAGAAAGTTGACTGCAACAATGCTAAGCCAGAAGTGAGGCTGTACCTTTGCATACTGGTATAGAATTCAGTGTCTGACATTGAGACCAGGCCAAGTCATTTAGCCAATGCGGTAACACTTTATTTTGATAGTCCACTTTTAGACATTCTACAAACAGTAAGTAACTTTGCAACTGCATGTCAGCTAGCCATTAGAGTATAAGTAGACTGTCTGCTTAATATCTTCTAACACTCTTCTAAACATTGCAAGTATATGTCAACTTATTCTACTAACCCTAAACCTAACCTAACAGTCTGCTAATGAGAATTAGTTGACATGTAGTTGCAAAGTTACTTATATATAGTAGAATGTCTACAGTGGCCTATCAAAATAAAGTGTAACCGCTAATGCCACCAACTGGGCAAAAGTTACAAAGTTCAAATGAAGCTAAATGTACTCATAGGCTTTGATTGACTTTTCCTGTGGGTGCTATGACCAAACAAATTTACTCGACAGTACTACATGCACGCCATTGGTGAGCCTGACCCCATAATTGAGGCATCAGTGGTATGTAAGCAGATCTGGTTCTAATTCAAAGTTTTATATTTACCTGTCCATGGTGCTGCACTAGTTTGTGCCTGGCCTATCAAAGAAAAAGAGAGATAATTGATGTCTGTTACAGTTCAAGCATGGATTGCTTCATTTGCATGGTCTTTCCCACAGTCAAAGTGATGTTGAAATGGGCAGTAAACAAGAAAGTGATTTTTTTTTTTCTACACCATTTGCCTACAACATGCTAAGAAAGCTGACCACAATACCGAGCCAGAAGTGAGACTGTACAGTACCTTTGCATATTAGTATAGAATTCAGTGTCTGAAACTGACACCAGGCCAATTCATTTAGCCAACACCACCAACTGGGCAAAAGTTAAAAAGTTACAAAAGAAGCTAAATGTACTCATAGACTTTCATTGACTTTTCCTAAGATCACCACTAGGGGTGCTATGACCAAATTAATCTACTTGACAGTACTATGCGCATACCACTGGTGAGCTTGACCCCGTAATTGAGGTATAAATGGTGTATAATTGGAAAACTTTGCTGTGCCATTGGAAACCCAGGGATACACTGGTTCTTTCAAGTAGATTACCATTGACAGAACATGAAACACTGTTCCATGCTAACGGCAAAATATACTGTACAACACCACATTTATACATCAGTTGTATAAATGTGTTTGACTCACCTTGGCAGATGACTCCAGCATCTTCATGGTGCCCACAGTTATGTGATCCCCATCCGAGTGATGCACAGTTTTTCAGTGTAGATTCATTTCCACGGCACTGGACATCATCTAACCATATTTGTCCAGAACCTTGTCCAAAATAAGCACTGTTCTTTTCCTCTATGACACTCCCACAGCCCAATTCTCTACACACCACTGCCGCGTCTGTTGAATCCCACATATCATCACACACTGTTCCCCAGATTCCATTGTGAAGAACCTCCACTCTTCCAGAACAGAGGTTGGGTCCATTCACCAGCCTGACAGCTATTAATTACAAACAATATAAAGATAGAAGAACAGGTCATTAGTTTTTTTTGCTTGTTTGTTTATATTTCTGACGATATAACACAGTGGTAATAATAGTGGAGTTTCATTTTTCCTAGTCACATTACCTCTGACTCCTGGCTGCGACACAGTGGTGTTTAATGTCGCTGATGTTGCTGAAAAAAGCGAACAGACAAATGCACAACATTGTTGTGTTTTGATGGTGATGCTGGCATGTACGATTGATTGTATTGCTTTTTTTTTTTTAGTTCAAACTAATGTGTTAGGCTTTACAGGCCTAAAGAACAAGTTGGGAGAAAAGCAGATCTGGTTCTAATTCAAAGGTATATATTTACCTGTCCGTGGTGCTGCACTCGTTTGTGCCTGGCCTATCGTAGAAAAAAGAGAGACAACTGAAGTCTATTACAGTTCAACCAAGGATGTCTCCATTTACATGGTCTATCCCACAGTGAAAGTGATCTTCAAACAAGAAACAGATTTTTCATTCTTTACACCATTTGCCTTTAACATGCTAAGAAAGTTGACTGCAACAATGCTAAGCCAGAAGTGAGGCTGTACCTTTGCATACTGGTATAGAATTCAGTGTCTGACATTGAGACCAGGCCAAGTCATTTAGCCAATGCGGTAACACTTTATTTTGATAGTCCACTTTTAGACATTCTACAAACAGTAAGTAACTTTGCAACTGCATGTCAGCTAGCCATTAGAGTATAAGTAGACTGTCTGCTTAATATCTTCTAACACTCTTCTAAACATTGCAAGTATATGTCAACTTATTCTACTAACCCTAAACCTAACCTAACAGTCTGCTTTGAGAGTTGGTGGACATGTAGTTGCAAACTAATGAGAATTAGTTGACATGTAGTTGCAAAGTTACTTATATATAGTAGAATGTCTACAGTGGCCTATCAAAATAAAGTGTAACCGCTAATGCCACCAACTGGGCAAAAGTTACAAAGTTCAAATGAAGCTAAATGTACTCATAGGCTTTGATTGACTTTTCCTGTGGGTGCTATGACCAAACAAATTTACTCGACAGTACTACATGCACGCCATTGGTGAGCCTGACCCCATAATTGAGGCATCAGTGGTATGTAAGCAGATCTGGTTCTAATTCAAAGTTTTATATTTACCTGTCCATGGTGCTGCACTAGTTTGTGCCTGGCCTATCAAAGAAAAAGAGAGATGATTGAAGTCTATTACAGTTCAAGCAAGGATGTATGCATTTGCATGTTCTATCCCACAGTGAAAGTGATATTCAAATGGACAGTAAACAAGAAACTGCTTGTTGCAAGGGGGAATCCTTTGAAAAAAGCCATTGAGGATGTACCCCTCCAGTAGAATGGATCCTAGAGGTGAAGCTTGACTGCATGTCAATGTTCAGTGTCTTGAAACATGGCAGGAAATGACCAAACGTGTAACATTTCGCTGGAATTACTGCCCCCCGAAACACCGGTGGTGATTGTGATGGTACAACGATCCCCAGAGGGTGCTGGGAAGGTGCTTCGACTCTCTGTTGGAATCATTTGTGCCTCTCTCAGACATGTCTCAGACATGATTTGGAATGCTGAAGAGTCACTACACTCTCTTTTTGGGCTCATCACCTTCAAAGAGCCACTGGGTGGCCAACAGCTCCAACCTGAAAACTCCACCTCATTGATGTCCCCACTTGTGCCCAAATCCTTCAGCAGGTCAGCCTGGCAGAACCACTAGGGGTGGCAGAAAAAAAGAAAAGATTCTTTGATGCATCGCGATTCTCTCTTCAACGATTCTGAATCAATTCTTAATATTTCAGAATCGATTCTGAGCTTGTTTTTTTTCCCACATATGGCACGTGTGCACCCTAGAGACGTGGCGGGCTTCACTGCATAGAATTTGTGCTTCCACCTGCAGTGTTTTGTTTTAGATATGCTTTCTGTCACAGTCGTCAGCTGGTGTGCCCAGGATGGCCACCAGAGGACACTGTTTGTGTAACCACATGGCTTGTGTTGTGTTTGTTTGGTGCCATGTGTTTCTCCTGCTTATTGTTTGACCCCACCCATTTGTTACCTCATTATTGTTTCAGTGATTCCACCTGTGTCTCCCTCATTACTAGCCCTGCTTAGTCTCCTTGTGTCTGTAGTCCTGGGCTGTTCGTTATTCATGTATTTGTTGTGTTGGAAGTTGGATGGACCTGTGTTGTGCTCTCTTCTGACCTGCCTGCCTGTTTTTCCCCTCGGGGGATTGTTTTTGTTATAGTTTTGTTTTATATTTACATTAATTAAAAAGTCTCCTCTTTCTGCATTAGAGTCCTCGTCTTATCTTTCCAACTGACCCATGACAGAATGAACAGCCAAATATGAGGACTCAGCAGAGGAAGGGCTCGCACCATCTAATGTCTACAGCCCTCTCTACCAACACATGCTCCAGTTCGAAGCCTTGAGATATTCCTGAGGCGGCGGCGTCCGCTCACAATATTCCCGAGGCGGCAGCGTCCGCTCACGATATTCCTGAGGCGGCAGCATCTGCTCACTATGTTCATGAGGCAGCAGCGTCCACTAACGATGTCACCGAGGTGGCGGCACCCGCACAAGATGTTCCTGAGGCGTCGGAGCCTGCTCAAGATGTTTCCAATGTGGCGGTGTCCGCTCACGACCCTCCTGAGGCAGCGGCACCTGCTCACAATCCTGCCCACGATGTTTCCGATGCGGCAGTGTCCGCTCACGATCCTCCCGAGGCGGCGGTGTCCGCTCCACGATCCTCACGCGGTAGCGGCCTGCTCACCATCCCACTTACGATGTTCCCGAGGCGGTGGCGTCCACACACGATGTTCCCAAGGCAGTGGAGCCCGCTCAAGATGTTTCCGATGCAGCGGTGTCTGCTCATGATCCTCACGAGGCGGCAGCGGCGCCTGCTCACAATCCCACTCACGATGTTCCCGAGGCGCTGGCTTCCGCTCACGATATTCCGGAGGCGGTGGCGTCCGCTCACAATGTTACCAAGGCGGCGGGGCCCTCACACAATGTTACCAAGGAGGTGGAGCCCACTCATGATGTTTCCGATGCGGTGGTGTCCGCTCACGATCCTTCCGAGGCGGCAGTGTCTGCTCACAATCCTCATGAGGCCGCGGCGGTGCCTGCTCACGATCCCACTCACGATATTCCCGAGGCGGTAGCGTACGCTCACGGTGTTCCCGAGGCCGCAGTGCCTGCTCAGGGTTCCCCTAAGGTGGCCATGCCTGCTCGCTATTCTCCCTAAGTGACAATGGCAGCACCAGCTCTCGAACTCTGCACCGGTCCTGTTCCTGCCAGGGTGGTTGTGAAGATCACTATTTTGCCCTTTGATTCTGAACCCCCATGGTCTGTCTCTCCCGTCCATCCCTGGTCATTATCCAGGGTTCTTGGGCCTTCCGATCCTCCCTGGCTTAACCCATCCTACCTGCTTTGGCCTCCTGCCTCTCTGACCCCACCCTGGTTGCTCATATGGCCACAGTCTCCAGGCCCTCCTCCATTTCACGGGCCTGGACCACCATCCCTCCCCTCTGTTCCGCCTCCTCTCCACCTCCTACCTGGACTCTTGTTTTGTGGAGCATCTGGAATCTGCTCCTTAGAGAGGGGGTTCTGTCACAGTTGTCAGCTGGTGTGCCCAGGATGGTTTGTTTGTGTAACCACATGGCTTGTGTTGTGTTTGTTTGGTGCCATGTGCTTCTCCTGCTTATTGTTTGACGCCACCCATTTGTTACCTCATTATTGTTTCAGTGATTCCACCTGTGTCTCCCTCATTACTAGCCCTACTTAGTCTCCTTGTGTCTGTAGTCCTGGGCTGTTTGTTATTCATGTATTTGTTGTGTTGGAAGTTGGATGGACCTGTGTTGTGCTCTGTTTTGACCTATTTTTCCTCTCGGAGGGGGGCTTCCTCAAAATTTTGAGGTGAAAATGGGAGGAGGACGATTTAATGTTAATAAAGTCCACAACTCATTTAAGTTAATGTCTGAGAATATGTATTTTTTGTTTGTAATTTTACAGCTGTAATACCATAATATGCTACTTAAGTTGGAAAGCGCCATTTTTCTATCACGAATGTGCCGAATCTGCTGATGTAATTACAACTGATAAGTGACAGAGAAGAGGAGTGTGAGGTAGGGTGAGATCTGAGCTTTCGTGCCTCCCTTGGTAAAAAAAAAAAATGATAATCATCATCGAGTGTTCACTTTCAGTGCTGAGGAGTGCTGAGAAAGAAAACCTCGCAAGGGAGGCTAGTCTCCGTTTTGGTATATTAGCCAGTCATTATAGAGACGTAAATTACGTGACATTGAACATCTCCCGCTGCACTGATAATGTACCAAGTACTTATGCTGAGTAGCAATATTGAATATTTGATCGCCAACAGATTTACCAAGCTTTCATTTAAAACGGTATATATACACATTAAAAATAAAGGGAAGCTGGATTGAGGCTACAGCTGTCAGCTTAAATGGCACAACATGTAGCACTCCTTTAACTCTTTTACTTTTAAGAAGGCATGTATATTTGCTCAAGTGATAGGCCAGGTAAGTGAAATTATATTATATCTGGCTCTATGTGTGTCGTTTTCTTTACATTTTCTGATAAAAGGTGTAACGGAGGCCAGCGGATAGGTTCTGTGCAGGCAAACCTCACTCCCTTGATCTTAAGAGGCGCACTAGCGACCTAGGCTAGTGTGGCTGCAGTCTTTAGCGTTAGTGCACCCGTCTCCCATGCCAGAGACCCAGGTTCGATACCCTGCTTGGAGTGGGGGTTAGTAGGACCCGGGAGAGGGGTAGTTGAGTCGTGAGTGCCGAGCCAGCTACAAAAGCAGTCAAAAAGCCATTTTAAAGTGGTTAAGCAAATAATAATGATAATAATATTAAATATAGCTGCAAGCAGCAATTGCGGGGCCAAGCACAAAAGGAGCAGAATGAGGAGCTAAGCATGGCAAGGAGCAGCAGACCGACTACAACGTGTAATTAATGTCATTTTAGGATGATATCAGTTGAAATGGCTGAAAAATCATAAATACAACCAATAGTAATACAATTTAATGGCTTATCACTTTTGACCAACAGGTGGTGCTGTTTTAAAATTGATGTGATGTGTTCTGTGTGAAGTGACAATGACAAACACAAAGTTTGGTGTCATTATGCCAAAGCTTTACAGAGATACGGCCTCAGAGTTATTTTGGCATCATGCCACATATGTGTAGTGGCACTGTACAAAAACGGTTATGTCTATCGACACAAAATCCATAACTTTGAGTCAACACAGTCAAATTTGGTGAAAATCGACCAACGGTCTAGGAGGAGTTTGAAAAAGTAGGTTTTGTGCATTAATCAAAATGGCGAAAAGGAATTTCGGCCAACTATGGTATATTTGGTATGTATGTTGTCGGCACGACCAAAGGAATTCTTTGAGACCAGTTCATTACAATAGGCTAATGCAATCAGAAGTTATTAGCATTTTTGGAAATTTTAATATTAATGTTTAATAAATGGTGTATTTTTTAGTTGTCCCTCGATCACGATTGAAAACAAAGGGTGATAGGGCTTTTTCAGTCGCCGCCCCCCGTCTTTGGAATCATTGCCACTGGACATCCGCCTTGCACCATCTATTACAGCTTTTAAAACGATGTTGAAAACACACCTTTACTCCCAGGCTTTCTGATTGGATTTTATTTGTTTTACTGTTTTATTGTTTTATTCTTTGTTTTATTTGTTCTATGTTTTTATCTCTTGATTTTGTTAAGCACTTTGGTCAGCTTGCTGAGAGAAATGTGCTATATAAATAAACTTTACTTACTTACTTACTTACTATTACGTCTGACCAATAGGTGGCGCTGTTACCAAATTGATGTGGCGTTGTCAGGGTGTGGTGACAATATGCACATATAAAATTTGGTGTCAATATGTCAAAGTTTTGCAGAGATACAGCCTCAGATGTAGTTTGGCATCTTTCCAGCAAATTCGTTGATGCGCTAAATGAAAACGGTTTCGTATATCGACACGAAATTCATAACTTTTTGCCAGCACAGTCTGAAGATGATAGGAATCAAATTTGGTAAAGATCGGACTAACGGTCTAGGAGGAGTTAAAAAAAATAGGTTTTGTACATTAATCAAAATGGTGGACAGTAAGTTTGGCCAATTTTGACATAATGGGTATCAACGTTCTCGGCTTGACCCAAGGAATCTATTGACATCAGTTTCATTACAATAGACTAATGTAAGCAGAAGTTATTAGCATTTTTGTAACTTTCTTTATAACTTTTGACCACAAGGTGGCGCTGCCCCCAAACTTTTTGAGTACTGTCAGGGCATAGTGGCGAAGACACATACCGAGTTTTGTAACGATACGTCAATGCGTTCAAAAAATATAGCATTTTTGGACAAAATTCAATATGGCGACACCCAAAATGGCTGACATGGGAAAATTGGATATGGTTGGACTCGGCATGATGCACCGGATCTAAAGAGACCAGTTTTTTTTATTTTTGGGCTAACTATTCATAAGTTATAAGCAAAAATAGCCATTTTTCATATCTCCTGACCACTAGGTGGCACTGCATCGAAACACTGCAGGTAGCCTCAAGTCATGCTTATTATAACTCTCACCAAGTTTGGTCTCAATACGCCAAACCGTTGCAGAGATATAGCCTCACATCCATTTTTTGCGTGCTTTTCGAAGAAATTGTTTGTGCGTCATTCGAAAACGGTTTGACTAATCAACTTGAATTCCATAACTTTTCACCAGCATGGTCTGAAGATGATCTGAGCCAATTTTGGTGAAAATCAGACAAACTGTCTAGGACGAATTCGAAAAAGTAGGTTTTACCAACAAAAATTTATAGAAAAAAAAAAAACTAAACCTTACGATTTTTGAAATTTGGACTTCATTCGACTCGGTATGAGCCAAGGATTCAGAGAAAAAAAGGAATTTTCCTTCTGTGCCTTACGGTTCAAAAGTTATTAGCATAAAATTATTGAAATTTTGGACAGGTGGTGGCACTAGAGAGTGTGAGTTAGAGGCCCCAAACTTGCTATGGTTAATGATGAGACTGTTCTCTATCAGTGTGCCAAATTTCACAACTTTCCCGCAATCGGTTCTGTGGGCTGCCATAGACTCAAGAGCGGAAGAAACGGAAGAAGAAGAATAAGAAGAACGCCAACAGATACAATAGGTGCCATCGCACCTTCGGTGCTTGGCCCCTAATAATAGGAACGGCAACGGATACAATAGATGCCTTCGCACCTTCGGTGCTTGGCCCCTAATAATCAGCAGGGATACCCAGACCAATGGAATTGGTGTGCCTATTTTCTATTTTAAAACTGTTGAGTTGATAATGAAAATTGTAACTGAATTGAATTGTAAACCAGTGAGGATTCGCACCCCTGCTTTTAAGATGGCAGTACTGACATACAGAGATTCCAACTATGAACAAAAATCAAAGAAACAAAGTTATTCTGGTTCAAATGTAAGGTTGTAAGCAGAAGAATTAATTGGGGAAATAATGTGCATCAAGAATCATTTTGGAATCGGATCGTGAATTCCAGAATCGTAATCAGAATCGGATCGGATCGTGAAGTGCCTGAAGATTCCAACCCCTAAGAACCACCATGGTGTGCAGGGCAGCACGAGCCTGACCGCTGCCTGGAACACCTTTCCCACGAGCGCTGATGTTGATTCATATGCTGTTAACTGAACTTAACTTGTACTGAACCATTAACATTCTTTTAGAAAGTGATCATTCCTTTGAAACAAATTTGGTGGTAATGCTGAAATTTAAATAGACTAAACACTGGGAGCAACAAGATTAAGAAGTTTTTAGGAATTGCTAGAGGTGTGGAGTTCCAAACATGGGAGGAAGATAATAGATTATAATTAATGATAGAGTTGTCTCAAATTACCTGTTGTCTGTCCATTGATCATTTCACCTGTTAGATACAGAATATATGCATTATGTTTTAATAACTGGAAACCATAGTTAGTTTACTTATTTAAATGTCATTCTAACTTCAGATTCTCAGTCAGACTTCTGTATTGCTAAAGCAGTAAATCCCTCACCATTATTCAGCAGCAGTAGAGACACACACAATGAGATTAGAAACCTCATTATGAGAAACTGCACCTCCTGCATGCACACACACACACACATACAGATTTTAATAAAAAATATAAATTAAGAAGTAAACATATTATAGAATAAATATTATAAAAGAATTAAAACATTAATGTACACACACATTTATACAAAAAGTGCAAATACAATCTTTGGAACAAGTATTTTAGCATCTATTTAAAAAAAAATCCATTAAAAGCAGATGAAACACAAAAACATTTATTTACCAGAGATAAATGCAGAGCAGAGCAAACTACCCGAATGCAGTGATGCTGAACTGCAAGTGTCAGAATCACATCTGTGCCTTTATTTATAAATGCGGGCAGACCATGACTGAAACTAAACATCACTCAGAAGTACTTTAAAACCAGTTTTTCCATTCCACACCTATTGTGTTTGTCACTTAATCAGTGTCGCCTTTAGTCACCTTTATTTACACAGCATGTTATACAATAAAGATAGTTTCAAACCAGCTTTACAGGGATAAACAGGAAAATAATGATTCAGTGATGCAGTCAGAGAGGAATTCTGTTGTAAAGCAGCTCTAAAAAGAAAATACTGTCATTGTTCAGCTGAGGTCAGTCCAGTGTTGATTCAGTTTTATTCAATAACTGTTTAAACATCACCAAATATGAGATGAGTTCAATTCAGTTATAAAACAGCTCTATAGAAAAAATCCTGGGAGAAACCAGGCTTAGTCAGGAGGCCAGTTTACTGGATGGTGTCATTCATTCAGTGTTTTGTTGTATTGCTGCCTTTTAGGCAGAAATGTTTTCATTTAATGGCGGAAATACGCCGTCATTTTCAATCACACAGATTAATGGGGTTTTTCCACTGCACTGCATGGCATGGGTCACTTTCTGGCACTTTTGCACTGCATGGTACCGCTCGCTCAAATAGTACCACCTCGGTTGAGGTTCCAAGTGAGCCATACCAATGCTAAAATGTGACATGTTAAGAGAGAATCATCACTACCAGCGTCATTGGATTTGTGACTTGACTTCTTTGTTCACAAAAAAAAAGAAAGAAAGAAAGAAAGAAAAAGAAAGAAAAGGTCTTCACTATCCATTTCAGATAAATCGTCTAAGGTTACGTATGTAACCCCGGTTCCCCGAAGGGAACGAGACGCCGCGTCGAAACGCTTTGGGAACGCCTTCAGCGTGACCGCGCTCTGAATCACGTGTGCAATCAGACCAATGGAAGAACGAAACGTCACAGGCGGGTGACGTCACTGACCAGGAAGCATAAAAGCACGTGCGCCGGAACGAGCGTCAGCTTCCAGGAGAGAAGCAGCGCTCGCAGGGACGCAGGAGGATGGCTACGAGACGCGGCGTCTCGTTCCCTTCAGGGAACCGGGGTTACATACGTAACCTTAGACGTTCCCCTTCAGGAACTCGAGCCGCGTCGAAACGCTTTGGGAACGAGATGCCCACGCCGCCAGACCCCTAGTCCCTGCCTAGGAAGTGCTAGGGCGAAGGACAGAGGCACCAGGCGAGACCCGCAGGTCAAGTTCATAAAACCTGACAAAGGTCAAAGGTGAGGACCATCCCGCAGCGTTGCAGATATCTTGCATGGGGACCCCAGCAAGAAAAGCTTTGGAGGCAGCCATACTCCGGGTAGAGTGGGCTCTGACCTCCAGAGGAGGAGGAAGGTCAGAGGACTCATAAGCAGAACAAATAGCGTCCACTACCCAGCGACTTAAAGTTTGCTTAGAAGCAGGGAGGCCCCTTTTTGGGGGGCCATAACAGACAAACAGCTGGTCTGACTTTCTCCACCTGGCAGCTCTGTGGACGTATGCATCCAGTGCTCGCACCGGACACATACAATTACGCTTCTGATGGTCAGCATCCAGAAAGGGAGGAGGACAGAAGGCCTGAAGTACGACAGGCCGTGGTGTAGAGGAGGGGACCTTAGGGACATACCCCGGTTTAGGGTAAAGAAAAGCTTTCGACAGGCCTGGCGCGAAGTCCAGGAAGGAAGGGGCCACAGAGAGGGCCTGAAGATCCCCAACTCTCTTAAGGGAGGAAAGTGCTAAAAGAAGGACAGTTTTAAGAGTAAGAAATCTGTCAGAAATTTCCTCGATAGGCTCGAAGGGAGCCCTACAGAGAGCCTCTAACACCACCGACAGGTCCCAGGTAGGGACACGGGGTCGTACCGGAGGCCTCAGCCTCAGTGCACCGCGGAGGAAACGTGTAACAAGGGGGTCCCTACCCACGGAAAGCCCACCGAGAGGGGTGTGGTAGGCCGCAATGGCCGCCACGTAGACCTTCAAGGTGGAGTGGGATAACCCTGCAGACAACCGGCTTTGCAGGAACTCCAGCACTGAACCAACTGGGCAGTTAACTGGGTCTTGCTGGCGGTGGCCGCACCAAGAAGTGAAAAGTTTCCACTTCAAGGCGTACAGTTTCCTCGTGGAGGGAGCTCTAGACTGGAGGATGGTCTCAACAACCTCAGTTGAGAGACCGGAAGCTAAGAGGGGTGCCCCCTCAGAGGCCACACCCAAAGCTTCCACAGCTCCGGCCGGGGGTGAAGAATGGAGCCCCCTGCCTGTGAGAGGAGATCTCTCCTGACGGGAATCTCCCAGGGAGAGCCGTCGAGGAGAGAAATCAGGTCCGAGAACCATACTCGGCCCGGCCAGAACGGGGCTACTAGAAGAAGGGACACCCCGTCCCGGCGCACTCTCTCTAGAACTCCCGGGAGCAGAGCGATCGGGGGAAAAGCGTACAGACGTAGCCTCGGCCACGTCTGCACCATGGCATCCAGCCCCAGGGGAGCTGGATGAACTAGAGAGTACCAGAGGGGACATTGCGTGTTCTCCCTCGTGGCAAAAAGGTCCACCTGGGCTGGACCAAACACTCTCCAGATCTGCTTCACCACCTCGGGGTGAAGCATCCATTCCCCGGGCCTCGGCCCCTGTCTCGACAGGATGTCTGCTCCCCCGTTGAGATGCCCAGGAACATAAACTGCTCTCAGCGAGAGGAGTTTGTCCTGGGACCACACAAGGATCTGGTGCGCCAGCTTGTACAAGGGGCGCGAACGCAGACCTCCCTGGTGGTTGATGTAAGAGACCACCGAGGTGTTGTCGGTGCGGACCAACACATGGCGGTCTCTTAGGTCCGGGAGGAAGTGTTTCAGAGCCCGAAACACGGCCAGCATCTCCAGGCAATTTATGTGCCACGTGAGTTGGTGACCACTCCACAGACCGCGGGCAGGGTGGCCACTCATGACCGCTCCCCAACCGGTGAGGGACGCATCCGTCGCTAGCGTTGCGCGGCGACAAGGAGCCCCCAACACCGGGCCCTGAGACAAGAACCAAGGCTTCCTCCACATGTCCAGGGCACGTAGGCAGCGCCGCGTGACCCTGATCATGCGAAGTGAGTTTCCCCTCGGGGAGAACCCCTTGGTCTTGAGCCACCACTGTAGGGGCCTCATGTACAACAGGCCAAAAGGTATCACGTTGGACGCTGCTGCCATCAGACCCAGCAGTTGCTGGAACTGCTTCACAGTGAGTGACCGGCCTTCCTTCACTCTCTTGACTGCAGTGAGGATCGACTCGATCCGAGCAGGAGACAGACGTGCCTGCATCGTGGTCGAATCCCACACCACGCCCAGATAAGTGGTCCTCTGTAATGGAGAAAGCACACTTTTCTTGGCGTTCAGTCTCAACCCCAGCGCCTTCATGTGAGCGAGAACGACATCTCGATGCCGAACCGCCTCCATCTCCGACTGGGCAAGGATCAGCCAGTCGTCGATGTAATTGAGTATGCGGATGCCCTGGAGTCGCAGAGGAGCCAGAGCTGCATCCACACACTTCGTAAAAGTGCGGGGGGAGAGTGCTAGGCCGAACGGAAGAACCCGATATTGGTAAGCTTCGCCCCTGAAAGCAAACCTCAGGAACTTCCTGTGATGAGGAAGGATGGAGACGTGAAAATATGCGTCTTTTAGATCTATCGTGACAAACCAGTCCTCGGACCTGATCTGAGACACGACTTGCTTGATGGTGAGCATCCTGAACTTCAGTCGCTTGACTGAGCGGTTCAGAACGCGCAGATCTAAAATGGGACGCAGGCCCCCATCCTTCTTCGGAACAATGAAGTACCGGCTGTAGAACCCGGACTCTCTTACGTGAGGAGGGACCACCTCGATGGCCTCCTTCCTCAGGAGAGTAGCTACTTCCTGTTCCATTACCAGACCCTGCTCGGGGCCCACCAGCGTGGGAAAAACCCCGCTGAACGGCGGAGGTGGTGCGCCGAACTGAATGCGATAACCTCGCTCTACAGTATGCAGGACCCAAGCAGACACATTGGGCAGTAGTTTCCACGCTGCCAAATGATCTACTAAGGGAACCAGCCTCTCGAGGCTGGTCTCTGGTGTTACGTGGGCCGCTGGAACGGGGTCCTGAAACGGTAGCCCGGCAGGAAGCACCTGAACCAGCGGTCCCAGAGACCCCCGCGGGGGTGGCGAGCTCCCCAGCCCCGCTACGTTGCCGGGCGGGAAAAACTGGGGTGGATGCTCGCTGGAGACCGCTGCGCCCTGAAGCACCGGCAGGGTTGGCAGAACGATCTCCCGAGGGCACAGGGGGGACCCGGACACCGAATATGCGGTGCGACCCGTTTCCCCCCGGATGGGGCTGCCCCGGCGGTCCCGACCCGTCAGGACCGCTTGGTCGAGGACCTCTTCGACTGAAGCACGACCCTCAGGTCGGGCTTAGCCTGGGAGGTCCTCGACCTAGAGCGTTTGACACTCGCTCTCGATGGGGAGGAGTGCGAGTGGCCACACTCTGTTTTTGTGCTTCCCGGTGTGAGGAGCTGGTAGACGGCCGGGGCTGCTCCGTCGCAGCAGCCCCGTGAGCTGGATGGCGGCGAGGGAGGAACCGCTGAAACGCCGCCGCTTGCTTACGCGCCTCCTGGTATCTGTCGACGACGGCATTGACGGCGTCGCCGAACAGACCAGCAGGCGAAAGCGGGGCGTCTAAGAGGAAGACCCTGTCCTTTTCTTTCATGTCGGACAGGGTCAACCAAAGATGTCTCTCCGCGACCACAAGGGCTGCCATAGACCGCCCAATGGCACGGGCGGTCTCCTTAGTGGCGCGGAGAGACAAATCAGCGGTCCTCCTGAGCTCAGAGATATCGCTATCTTTGATCTCCTCACCCTCATCCAGCTCTTTGAGCAGGTCAGCCTGGTACGCCTGTAACACCGACATGGTGTGCAGACACGCACCAGCCTGACCCGCAGCCGTGTACCCCTTGCCCACCAGCGCTGAGGTGACTCGCAGCGGCTTGGAGGGCAAGACCGGAGCCTTCAGAGACGATGCGGACTCGGGGGACAGATAGCTCGCGAGCGTCTGTTCCACCCGAGGCATCGCTCTGTACCCTCGCTCATCCAACCCCGCCACATACCCGTAGTTATACGAGGCAGGGATGAACAAGCGGGACGAGAAGGGTGCATTCCATGATCTCGACACCTCAGTGTGGAGATCAGGAAAGAACGGAAGGCTCCGGCGTGCTGGAGGTGGTCGAGACCGCAGAAATCTCTCGTCCAACTTGCTTTTCTGCGGCTCGACTAATGGCTCGGCGGGCCAATCAATGCTAAGCTTGGCCACAGCCCGAGTCACCACCTCCAACAGCTCCTCATACTGGGGAAACTGAGGTGCTGCAGCCTCATCCACACTCACCACGTCAACCTCCTCGGAGGAAGATATGGGGAGCGTGGAGGCCGACCCCCGGGGGGAAGAAACCGCAGCGCGGGCTTCCGATCCCGAGGGCCGGGCAGCGGATCTGGTGGGTGAGGCAGGAGATAGGGGGTCACCCGTCTCCATACCCTCCACCAGATCCAGTTGCGAACCCCACGAGTGCAGCCGCCGCTCCGCCTCGGCGGAAGTGGGACCGGACCCGCGAGGAACGCTAATGAAGGCTCCCTCCGGGGAGAAGAGAGCCTTCCGGGAGCGGAGCAGACGCATGGGTAAAACGTCACAGTGCGGGCAATCGCCCCCCTCGAGGGCCGATGCCGCATGCTCCGCTCCCAAGCAAGCCACGCATAGAGCGTGTGTATCCCCGCTCGAGATGTAACGAGAGCAGGGAGGAACACACGCTCTAAAACCTGGCTTGCTAATGTTCTTGGTCTTTTGTGACTGCTTAGACATACTGCCTCAAAATAAAATTGGTGCAAACTAGCAACCGAAAACGAGACAGCACAGACAAACACAGAGCGCTGCTGAAAGACAGAAGCTGACGCTCGTTCCGGCGCACGTGCTTTTATGCTTCCTGGTCAGTGACGTCACCCGCCTGTGACGTTTCGTTCTTCCATTGGTCTGATTGCACACGTGATTCAGAGCGCGGTCACGCTGAAGGCGTTCCCAAAGCGTTTCGACGCGGCTCGAGTTCCTGAAGGGGAACTACGCTTATGGTACATGAATCGTCATGAATTTATGCATAAAAATAGCATTATTTCATGCAGGTAAGACTACTTGAATCACGTTGCAAGTTCATGGTATATGTACTGAATTCCTTCTCAGCTCCTCCCAGGCGTTGCTGTTATTTCAACTGGGTTATGCTCTTTGAGAATAAGATCAAAGTCCTTTTGTGCTTTGTCTACATTGTGTGCAAAAGCTTAAACTTTCATATTCAGTGTTCACATTTATGTCATTTCACAATTATGCCATCAGTAATAACACACTGGTTTTCAGTATTTCAAAGGACCAAGTGACTACTTTAATGGAGAGGCCACACATATGAAGTCATGAGAAGTTAATGCTTAGTTAACAATGAATACTGTATCTGGATGTCAACAGAATTCACGTGTTATGCTATGTGCTGTGATTGGCCAATGTTGGGCTCTGTCCATTTACCAGCAGGCTACTGAAGAATATATGAACATGCTTAATCCTGGCAAAATTACAGAGGAAGTCATGCTATTACTGTGGATCGG
Organism: Labeo catla; assembly: GCA_012976165.1. Classification (NCBI taxonomy): domain Eukaryota; kingdom Metazoa; phylum Chordata; class Actinopteri; order Cypriniformes; family Cyprinidae; genus Labeo; species Labeo catla. Next base: position 341,031 of record VONZ01000654.1, on the reverse strand, counting down.
AGACACACTTAGCTAATGCTGCGAATTGCCCTACTGCAATTACAACATGCAGTCAAGTCATTTTACTTCTTTACTTTCAAGTACTCTCAATTTTAGTTCCCAAGTAAATTTATCTTAATTCAAGAATGTTGAAACAATTACCTTCTGAATTAGGCTTAAGGTTATGTGTGCCTGGGCTAGTTAGAACTTGCACAATGTGTCATTAACAAATAGATACCGTCACAGAACAGAGGGAGATTACAAGGAGAAATGAATAGGTATTTATTTACCTGTGTATTTATCAAGCATCTAAGAATTACTCTCAAAAACACTTCTAAGAATTGACTAAAGTGTAAAAAATTTCTTTCCTATTTGCTTGCCTATGCTCTTTGACATTAGCTCTACTTGATTTACTTGTAGTCTGTATTATAACTTTTATTCAAACTCAGGCGGAGGCCCCCCAGGAAAACCACTGAGCGGCCTTTATGAGGTGGTGCAGCGTGTACTTGGGGAGGACAATGCCATCATCTCTAGAGTGGAGGGTAGCCAGGATCCTGCAGCAATGAAGCTCATAATTGTATTACAAAGGTGCAGCCCAAATAATTTTTGGTTAACTCAAATTTTTGGTGTTGTTTGGCGGGCTGGCATCTCCAGCCTTTCCATCGTCATCATCCTCTGGTGGAGGTGAGATGTTGCAACTCTTGCAAATATTATGCAGTATTGCACAAGCCATTATGATACGGCATGCTCTTTGAGGGGCGTACCGAATTACTGAGTGTAGAATGTGAAATCTACTCTTCCACTGGCCAATCGTTCTCTCCACAACACTTCTTGTGATACGATGTGCCCTAATGGATATTAAGACTTAACCCTCCTGTTACCCTTGGGGTCAGTTTGACCCCATGCGATGTTTAATGCCTGTAAAAATATGATTAACATTATTTTTTTTGCTTCAGATTTAATGACTTTTCCTAATTTAATGAGGACAACTCTGCAAACATAAAATTAACATGATGATATATTTTTAATGTCCTCTATCCATTTTGTCACATCGGTTGTACTAGAGGTCAATTTGACCCCAGGCTCTTTTTTACGTATAAAACATAAAAAATCTCAAAACTTTACACACATTTTTTGGGTAATATTGAGGACACTATAAAATGCTATAATTGTATAACATTTACTATAATTTTATATATTCAGTGTAATATTCAAAACATAATATTTGTGGTTTACTGGGGAGGAGCAAACATATAAATGCTCACACAGAAGCTTTCTGAATCATTTTTCTTTGTGTTTTGTGGGCTCTCTCTTTATGCTTTCTATTGAAAATGGCCTCTAAGCAAACGTTTTCTGTCAATAAGATTTTGTCACTTTTTTTTTTTTTGACAGTAAAAGTGACAGAGTGACATGTTTCTGAGATAGATGATAATGCAGAGGAGGACCCGGATTATGAGGCATCCTCCTCACATGAGAATGAGACTCCTAGTGTTGACCCTTCTGTTGTCTCTCAACCACCAGCAGACACATTACCTTACACAAATGGAAAGTTATTATGGTCCCGCTCCCCACTTGATGACTGAGAAAACTTAGTGCTACTAATGTCAACAAAATGGTTCCAGGGCCCACCAGATATGCTGTCAGCCTTGTCCAATATCAGCAGTTTTTGATTACACCATCAATTGAAAAGGATATACTTGAAATTACTTCAAACTCAGTGGGAAAGGTGTATAGCCGGGGGTTTCAAATCTGTCCTGGAGGCCCCCCAACCCTGCACATTTTGTATGTCCCCCTTCATCGAACACACCTGATTTAACTCATCAGCTCATTAGTAGAGACTGCCTTAGTAGAGAAGACCTGAACTGGGTGTCTCACATAAGGGAGACATACAAAACATGCAGTGCTAGGGGCCTTTGATGTCATATAACAACACCTGGTTATTTTAGGCAAATTACAAATCCTGTGCTGAACATGTCCCCAGGAAGTGGTACGTCTGGTCACCTTACTTTACAATCCACTCCTCCCATCACTGTGGATGAATGTCTGGTTCCATTTCATTGCCCTTCAGACAATACATGCCAGACAAACCAGCCAAATATGGCATACCAATATGGGCCACATGTGAAGCACAGTCTATCTATGCCTGAAATATGAAGTTATATACTGATAAATCCCCTGGAGAAGCACCTGAAAAAAACATCAGGGTATGAGGGTTGTACTAGACATGGCTGAGGGACTAAATAGCCATAACATTACATGTGATATTTTTTTTTTCTCTGCATCATACGTCCTGCAAAGTAGTGCAGATAAAAGGCTGGAATGTACCTTCTGGTGGGCTGTAAGAAAAATAAATGCTGTTCATATTCTGTCTATGCAGTTTGTTTTATGTTAAACTTATATATTTGCATAAAAAGCACTTACAGTTGCATAAAACAAGCCCTGATACAATGCTCACATTAATTTTCATAGGTGTCTTTAGTTGAATTCATTTTACTATCCTTGATATAAGAAACTGTTATTCTTTCCAAATGTTATAAATTACAAAAATATATACTTATAAATAGTATGCAACAAATATAACACCAAAAATATATGTACTTTTACAATTTTAGGTTAATTAGTGAGTTTCTATGGTGATTTGCGAATTTGTCGATAGTCATGCAATAGGTATCGTGGATGTCTAAGGGGCGGGGAGTGGGGGGTGGGGGGAGGGGGGTTTATTTAAAAGGCCTATTTAACAAGTCAACAAAGGTATAAATGACCTAAAACAAAAAAATTTAGTCAAAAAGTCATATTTTGGAGCTTTCACTTGCTGGGGTCAAATTGACCCCACTGGAAAAAAGGTGTTAGTGGATTTTAGGGTAACAGGAGGTTAAGACTAAAGAGGAGGAATCCGATGACAGTGTTAAATGCAGTGCACAAACAGTTGCGCTACACTAGTGTACACTATTCGTGCTATCTAAACATACAAGGGGTGATCAAAAGCTCGGGGACTATGCCCATGATAAATACAGACGCTAGTCTGTGTAATAATGCAGTATAGCGCTCTGACAGCTCTCGTTAAACCCGTTAAGTGAAAGCCAAACCCGACTCACTTTAAACCCGTAAGGACCCTGGCGCCGACTTTTGTCCAAGGATCCAGTAGGCGTTGAAACACCCAACCGATTTAACCACAGATTGCAGGAGTCACGTCCAGATGTCAGTTAACGTTATTCTTTTTAGCGTGGCTTTGGCTTAAAAGCACGAGTGATTAAGCTTATATAAGTTTGCAGGGATGTGCAGATCAGCTAAATCTGCTGTTAAAAATGAACCATCCATTGATCATATCATCAGGCAAAACTAAGAATTAGAATAATTGTAAATGACCATCGGGTGCGGGTCGGGTGCAGTTATCTAAATCGGAAAAAATACAGGTGCGGGTGGATGGCGGGCGCATAATTTATTTGAAGCTGTGGATTTGTGTGACGTTTGAGCTCATCCGCGCATCTCTAATATGCTGGGTTTTCCTAGATCGCATCACATGTTATAGCCTATATTAGGATAGAGAGTTGTATTAATAAACTATACCTGTTGTAGTTGAGTTGGGCTTTTGTCAGTGGCATATGGAAAGGGGTGAGCAGCCAATGGTGTAAAAGGGTATCCTTTATCTCCTATTAGATGACACCCCGGCTGAACAATATGCCTTTCAAACAGCTGCTTCAGGCCACTTTCATTCAACATCTGTATGTCATGTGTAGACCCCCAGGCCATTTGGCTACCAAATCCAAAATATTGTAGTCTGCATCGAACAGAAATTTTCACATAAATGTTCCTTTACGCTGGGAGCATTGATCTTTATGTGAGTGGCATCAATTGCACCTATTACTCATGGGAAACCAGGTATTTGCATAAGTCGTGTTTGCTTCTGTTGGATTATGCGTGTTGTTGGAAAGTCAATGAAACACGACAATGTGTGGAGCTGTAAGTGCCGTAATGGTTTCCATGACAATTTGGCTTATTGATGGTTGTGATGGCCCCAAATCATCAGCATTGCATTGCTGCATTTTTTCTGTGGCAAGGAAACATAGCGTCATCACAACCTTCAATTCCACTGAAAATCCATTGCTTCATAAAATTACTGGTGATATGACGTCCCTCACCAAGTCGCTGACAAATATGATGCTTGCTCTGTCCAAACGATACCGTTTGATTAACTGCTCGTTGTTAAACATTTCAAGAACAGTCTTCTTCTCCTGAAATATTTGTGCACGTCTCCGTCTATTCAGCGCCATCACAAACCCCTACTGGCAACTTCTAACCAGTTGAGAGACCTCTCGAGCTGTCTTAAATAACTGGAAGAGTGATTCATAGCTTTAAGAAATTTGAGAACTTGGTTTTATACTTCAGTTTGAAAGTAAGAGTAAATTTCATGAATTCTCAGCACTTAAGACTAAAATGGCACTTTGAGAAGCTTGATATATAGCTTATATATAAAGCCGATATATATATAAAGCCGGTTTTGTAATCAGCAGTAAATCTCCACCACGTGCATGCTTTCAGATAGAACAGCGTCAATATACAGAGCCGTAATTCACCGACAAGCTGCGCAAAACCACACAGACGATATCATCGATATTATACATCGATATTATCAAATCACACTGTGATAATAAAGTTTCTTGCGTAGCTTCTCAGTGAACTACGGCGTAAATGCTGCTTAATCTGAAAGCACGTGTAAATACCAAATTTAATAACATGTTTTTTACTTAAAACTCACTTCATAACTTCAGTCGAGTGATTAAAATAAATCCTTCTGTGAGATGATGTGGCTTCTTACACAGAATAAGGCACACAAAATATTTTATAGCATTCTAAGCAGTAATACAAGCAATGTAAAATAACACTGCATTATTATATGCTGTATTATAATGAAAATTATAATAAGAAGTCAGATAAACCATATATTGTCGTAGCTGTGTGTTTATTAGTCACGTTCTCAATGAAAGCAGTTAAATCTTCTGTTTATTCAGCTGCAGCGATCGTTATTTCCTGGATTCTTCTTCGGGGCATATTTGGAGATTTCGCGTGAGAGCGCCCTCTGGCCTTCGGATGGTGATTTACTACTGATCATAGAACCGTGTATCACTGACAAGATGCGCACATGAATATCGCAGCTTTTCTTAATATCGATTGCGATATTGTCGCGATTTATTGTGCAGCCCTAGTAACAGCTCCAATTAAACTCCACGTTGTGGTCATTTACCGCCCTCCTGGTCAACTGGGCACTTTCCTAGACGAGCTGGATGGGCTGCTATCCTCATTCCAAGAGGATGGCAGTCCACTTCTAGTCTTTGGTGATTTTAACATTCATCTGGACAAGCCTTATGCTGCAGACTTTCACTCACTCCTAGCTTAATTTGACTTCAAACGCCTTGTTACTACAAGCACTCACAAATCAGGCAACCAACTAGACCTAATTTACACACGCAATTGCGTTAAAGACAACAGTTTGGTTAAACCCCTACACATCTCTGACCATTTCTTCATTACATGTAACCTACATCTTACTACCAGTGTAACTCCAACCCCTCTACCTGTTACTTTCAGACGAAACCTACGCTCCCTTTCACCATCCCATTTTTCCTCTGTAGTGTCCTCCTCTCTTCCCTCTACACCCCTTTTCTCATCTCTAGAGGTTAATGCAGCTACTGACACCTTATGCTCTACTTTAACTTTTTGCCTAGATGATATATGTCCTCTCTCTTCCAAGCCAGCACGGGTCACCCCTCCTAACCCCTGGTTATCCGATGTTCTCCGCGAACATCGGTCCAAACTCAGGGCAGCAGAGAGAAAATGGCGCAAATCTAAAGATCCATCTGACTTGAGTATGTACCAGTCTTTGCTTTCATCCTTCTCTGCTCAAGTCCACACTGCCAAATCCTCATACTTCCACAACAAGATCAATAATGCTCCAGACACACGTAAACTCTTTAAACATTCAATTCCCTCCTCTGCCCTCCCACACCACCCCCCACCACTTCTATAACAGCCGATGATTTCGCCACTTTCTTTACTGACAAAACTACCAGCAGCCAGTTCTCGGCTCCACACGTACAGCAACTAATACCGACAACATCCACAGCTAACAACCCACCCTTCTCCTTCTGTCCCGTCTCTGAGGCAGAAGTATCCAAACTTCTCCTCTCCTGCCATCCTACAACATGCCCACTAGATCCTATCCCCTCTCACCTTCTCCAAGCAATCTCTCCTACACTCTTACCAGCACTCACACACATCATCAACACATCTCTCCTCACAGGCACTTTCCCCACTGCATTCAAGCAGGCTCGGGTAACCCCACTGCTCAAAAAAACCTACATTAAACAGCTCACTTATAGATAACTATAGACCGATCTCTCTCCTTCCATTCATAGCAAAAACACTTGAACGAGTCGTTTTTAACCAGGTATCACTATTTCTCGCAGAGAACAGTTCATTGGATGCTAACTAGTCAGGGTTCAGGAGTGGCCACTCAACTGAAACTGCACTACTGCCAGTCACTGAAGCCTTGCAGATTGCAAAAGCTGATTCCAGATCATCAGTTCTCATTTTGCTGCATCTTTCTGCTGCTTTTGACACAGTGAATCATCAGATCCTCCTGTCCACCCTCTCATCGCTGGGCATCACAGGGATTCCACTTCGCTGGTTTGAATCCTATCTCACAGGTAGGTCCTTCAGGGTAGCCTGGGGAGGAGAGGTATCCAAAGCACATCATCTGGTCACTGGGGTTCCTCAGGGATCAGTTCTTGGACTCCTCCTCTTCTCCATATACACTACATCACTGGGGCCCATCGTACAGGCACATGGCTTCTCCTACCACTGCTATGCTGATGACACACAGCTCTATCTTTCACTTCAACCAGATGATCCAACGGTAGCTGCACGGATCTCAGGCTGCTTGGCGGACATCTCGAAGTGGATGAAAGAACATCACCTACAGCTCAACCTGGCAAAGACTGAGCTCCTTGTCTTCCCTGCCACTCCGACTCTACAGCATGATTTCACCATCCATTTAGGTACATTAACAATTACCCCATCAAGTTCTGCCAGAAATCTTGGTGTAATCTTTGATGACCAGCTGACTTTCAAAGACCATATAGCTAAAACTGCTCGATCTTGCAGGTTTACATTACACAACATTAGAAAGATCAGGCCCTTTCTAACAGAGCAGGCCACACAACTTCTTGTCCAGGCCCTGGTCATATCTAGGCTGGACTACTGCAATGCTCTTCTAGCCGGTCTTCCTTCATGCACAATCAAACCTCTACAAATGATGCAGAATGCAGCAGCACGACTGGTCTTCAACAAGCCCAAAAGGGCCCATGTCACGGCTCTCTTTATCACCCTGCACTGGCTCCCGGTTGCGGCTCGCATCAAATTCAAGACACTGATGCTTGCATACAGAACAGCCACAGGCTAAGCCACCTCCACTCACTGCTACCGATCTACACTCCCTCCAGAACTGCTGCCCTCTCTGGGTTAAAGTCGGAGACAGAAGCCCTCTGTGTGCTGAATTTGGAGACAGGAGCTCTCCTTGCACTAAACTCAGGGACTGGGGATCTGGAGTTGTACTCTGAGATGGGTGCGTGGTCTGGATGGAATTTTCATACAGGCATTGGGACTGAAGATAAACTTAAAAGGAGTTCACTAGTAAGAGTAAGTTCTGAGGAAATTAAGGGTTTGGAGTGGATTCCAGTGCAGACTCTGGGACCGAAGCTGACTTGATAACTGGTGCTGATTTGGGAGTGGTCTTCACAAGGACAGACAGAACGGGTTCATGAACTGGGTGAACACGGGAGTGGGCTTATGTGCTGGAGTGGGTTCAGGCTGGTGGGTTTGAGCACACAGGCCTTGAGATGCTTGCTGCCTGCACAGACATCAGTGGAGGATCAGCCACGCTGGATGCTAGACTTTACCACCTCGAGATGAATTTAGTGGCATTCAGGTAACTAATGACTCTGGCATTATGGTCATTATGACTGACGACGCTGGGGTGTTGGCCATGGTGTGACGAGGAATGATGGGTCTCCATAGCTCGGCCATCTTGAAAAAAATGGAACACAGTCCATCAGGATTTCACTTTATGTTTTTGGGGCTGGTCTTCTGTCACGGAACAGAAGGAGTCCAGGTAGATAAACAGGTAAATGAAGAGGTATTTATTGAACAGTTCGTAAAGCAGCAGTGGAGCACAGAATCAACAGGTGAGTCGGTAATTCAGAGGCGAGATCAATTAACCTAGCTGGCTGAGATAACTGAAGCTCTTTCTTCTTTTCCCAGGTATCCAGGAAGGGGAAGGCACACAAAGAGGGAGGTCAGGATAAGGTAGGTGAGACAGAGAGTCAGGTAAGTCCGTTGTAGTGATTTTAGGTAATTGCAGCAATGTTCTTTATAAAACAGGTAAGCAATAATAACCCACAGCAGGTGAGGACAAAGGGTAAGTTTAACTTGGAAAGCATAGATGAGACCAGGTAATGTGTAAGTGCTTATAAGAGCTGGCTTATGAAGACCCAGTGATGAAACTAATGGCAGACAGGTGTGGTAATTGTAGACTGTGAGCAGGTGTGAACCAGGAGGGATTCTGGGAAATGCAGTGTACAGAGGTGACTGGTCTTGTGACAGACTTGATGACAGAGGCTGGTGGACTTGTGACAGGTATGTTGCAAGTTGATGAGATTAAAAAGACTATGGCAACCACCTGAAGTAAAATATAATTTAAAGTACTCTGCTCGTGCAGTTAATGAAAGACTGTTAAACATGACACGTAGTTTAAAACTTGTTTATGGTTGCTCACTTACAAATTAATAAGGTAGACCACGCAATATGCAGTGAGACACATTTGTGCACCAAGAACTACATCTGCCACTCACTGTTTGCGGTGCCATGTTGGAAAAAATAAATTGCTTGTCTGGTCATAGAATTGTTGTTACTCAGAAAAGTCAGGTAAAGGATGTGCGCTGTCCTCAGAGCAGGGGCATATTGACAGCTTGCCCACCCAGTCAGATGCATGGAAATATATATAATTTTTAATGTTTAAAATCTTCATTAATTATATGTAATTAACCATTTAACTGTCACTCACTATCTTGAACATAGACATGAAAATGCACTATCCAAAGTGAAGTTTTTATAATTTATGAACGGTTTTCAAAGGTTGAATTTTGAGATTTTAAGTTTTCAGTTGATAAATAATTTCTTAAGATTTCTATTGCATGATAGGTAAAAAGGCAACAAAGAAAATCTTTTTGTGACGATTTTTTTGTGAAAGGTCAGAACTCCTGTTATGATGTACATTTTTGAGGTGCACTCTTGTCATCAAATTAATCTATTACTTTTCCTACATAATTTGTATCACAAAAGAGTGGTAAAATATCTATTTAGGAGTCTCAGACCTTCCCAACGATATATAGTTTGTCATGATTAGATTAGGATATATTTGTAATATGGTGAAGTAAACTAAGGCGTCCCATAGAGGGGACTGTGACAGTTAAAGGGTTAAAACACTTATTAACTGTAACGCAGTCTGTCTGGATTGACACTAGCAGCTCATTTCAGTGTTTAGAATTACAAATAGCTATGATACAATGTTTTTAAAAAACACATACAGACAAAGCTTTAGCTGAAGTTAAAGAATCTGAGAAATGACAGGATTGTCAGGCACCTGAGAATGAAGGCGAAATGGATATGGCCTTAACATCTCATGATCGGAAAGCTAACCTCCATATGAATGTTTCATCCTTAAAGGAACCTCTCCTGCCAAAGGATTTCAGTAAATCTGAACCATGCACCTTCGGATCTGTCAGCAATAAAGGAACCAGCCACTCAACTGGTGTTGGTAACATTTCTGACATATGTAACTGATGGAAAATCACAGTCTTAGTTTTAGTTGTTATGACAAGTCTAAATGGATTGAATATAGCAAAACAAGAGATATTTTTGTAAGTATGCAGACATTTTCCTGAAGAACATACCGAGTTTACTTTCACAAAAGATGGATAATAAAATTGGAAACGCCTTAGACAGGCCTGTAACAAAAAGAGTCCAGCAAACCACATTCAATTGCACTTTCTAAGGCTGGCCACACATGTGAGGATTACCCATGATAGCCAATGAGAGTAAGCAAGCATCAGCTACCGGATGTTGTGTGCTTCTATAGCTGAAACTTGGCAGCCACAAACATGCCATGAAAGTAGAGTACTGAGAAAGAACATCACCCATGTTCTTTATTTTTCTATTTTGTTTTTCACTATAAACACCAGGAGAGACAGCTGACAACATCATTCCTACACTCTACAAGCATGTGGTCTCACAGTCTAGTCAAATCATCTAGTGTGTATTTTCAGAATACTATAAGGCTAAAATTCAGTTGAAACTGTCTCCATGTATGTGGTCTCCCATGATTTTAAAATAGGTTAAGATCTGAAAATTGTCTAGTGTCCCAGGCATAAATTTGATGGATACAGGAAAGCCTTGTTTTCTTGTTTTAAACAAAAATTATTGATTTAATTAATTATTGATTTTTGATTGATTTTATGATGATTGTGATGATGTGTTTATTTTGCTGATGATGTGTTTATTCATCCACCTATTGACATGCTGCGACACAAAATGAAAAAGTACAACCGATGCTAAGCAGGGTGCTCTCACTCCTGGAGGGGGATACAATAAGGAAGTAACTCTTTACCTGAAGGGGTGTGCATAAGACTGACATAACACCTTTGTAATCATGACATGACACATGTCATGAATATGAAGGTTTTATGCATGTTTATGACACATATCATTAAGTGTCATTTGTTCAGTTATGTCATTTTAAATGCAAAGATGACATTGTTTGAGATGCCTTTGTTATGACAACTTGACATTAACAAGACAATTTTGTACTATTTAACAGCTATATATGTTGGAAATATGTGACCCTGGACCACAAAACCAGTCTTAAGTAGCACAGGTATATTTTTAACAATAGCTAACATAACATTCCATGGGTCAAAATGATTGATTTGTCTTTTATGCCAAAATTCATTAGGATATTAAGCAAGCGGCAAACTCCCGGTCTCCCTCTTGAAGCCAAAACGGAAGTGACTAAAACTGCAATTCATCGACTGGCCACTAGAGACTGGCTGCAAAAGGGAGTCAGTCCCATAGACTTCCTATGTTAAAATGCCCAACTTTACAGCAGAAAAAAATATGTTTACAGCCTGGTACAAAAAGTGGTTTTGGTCTATATAGCTAATTTTGCCCTTCATGTCAACTGTGAGGGGGGTGATTTTTTTTTTTCTATAACTCATCCGTTTAAATTAAGCCTTAAAGTTCTGCATAATTTAGGGCGTGGCCACTTGAGTGACAGGTGGATTGCTGCTGCTGTCACCACCGTTGCGCTAGGCAGGTGTGTTTCAGCAACCAGCTACACCCACGTCCCGCCTCTTTTCGATTTTCGATTATCTGGCAGTGACGTGCAGTCACGCGATTCCAAGATGGCGACGACCGACTTCTGCCCACTAAGAGCTTCAAAAATGCTCTTCAGAAACCTACGGGTGACGTCACAAACACTACATCCATATTTTTTTACAGTCTATGATATGAAGTAAAGGTCATGTTCCATGAAAATATTTAGGAAATTTCCTACAGTTAATTTATCAAAAAAATATTTTTGATTAGTGATATGCGTTGCTAAGAACTTCATTTGGACAAATTTAAAGGCGATTTTCTCAAAATGTTTATTTTTTTGCACTAATATGGTGTCTTGGGTAGACTTTTCCATGATGTAAAAAAGCATGTCAAGAAAATATAAATGTGTGGGATGCTGTAATTAACTGTTTTTGCAGTGATATGGACCAAACTCTGCATGACTTAACCCACCATTGTACTATTTTCATTTTAATTTTTGGGTGAATCACTCTCCAAATGCAATAAAATAAAATTTTATTTATTTACTTATTTATTATTATTATTATTATTGTTATTACTATTATTGTTGAATAACTTAATTTATTTCTCTATCACCAGTTAATATTTTTTACAACATTTTGAAATTTGTCTATTATCTGACCTTCTGTTGGAGGAAAAAAAAACACACACATTATGAAATGAAAAATATTAATGACACTGTTATAAAATTATTTGACAGAGTATTAGCCCTTAATGACATTTTAATGATAAATTCAATTTGTACAACTGAAAAAGTGGTCAGAAAAATTTTCATGACACAATTGGCCCCATGACCACATGACAGTTTAATGTAATGTTAACCCATAAAGCAAAGTAGTTTATTAAGTTTGATAATCTGATGACAGATTAATGACAGGTTATGTTGTCTTGGCAGTGTCAAGTTATCATGACAAAGACACGTTATGATGTATTGGTTTATGTCAAGTTGTCATAAAGGCATCTCAAACAATGTCGTCTTTACATCAAAAATGACATAACTGAGCGAATGACACTTAATGACGTGTCATAAACATGCATAAAATCTCCTTCATACTCATGACCTGTGTCATGTCACAATTATAAAGGTGTCGTGTCAGTCTTAAGCCCTTAAAGTAAAGTGTTACCAATAAGGGTAGGAAACCCCTTGCGTCTTTCTACGGGATGGGTAGTTTACCAATCCTCTCACAGTTACTAAAAAACTGGAGGTGAGTACATATGTTCTTAGTGATGTCGACATTGCACTGGCTACCTAATAAACATTGTATACATTTCAAAATCTCGCTATTTACTTATAAAGACTTGAATCGTTTAGCACTTCAGTATTTGAGTGAGCTTTTGTCACTTTATTGTTGCGATCTCAAAACTCTGGCCATTTGGTAATACTTTAAACAGTGTTTACAGGACCAAGGTTGAGAAAAACTGACCTAGAACTGACCTAGAATTTCAAAATCAACTGCGGGCAGCAGACCCTTTTCCTATTTATCACCCAAACTGTGAAACAGTCTACCTTACATTGTTCAGGAGGTGGACACATTCTGTCAGTTTAAATCTAGATTAAAGACCCATCTCTTTAACCTGGCTTATGCATAACACACTAAAACATTTCTATTATTGATTTTTATTCTTCTCCATATTCATCTTTTGCTATTTCTGATGGCAAACGAGACAGTCCATCTGCATTTGCATAACATGCAGTGCATTTGTACTTAATCTTGCAACAATGTCCACCCAAAAACATTTCCCAGCATTGCATTTGAGCAGCTGCTGTGGCAGGGATTCCTTTTTGTGGGCTGAAGATAGAAGTAAGCAGTTGGTGATCGCTAACCAGGGTAAATTCCCTGCTGACACCCCACACTGCCTCTCTGTCAATTTGGGCATAATTCTTTTCAGCTGCAGACAAAGACCGTGATGTAAAAGCAATGGGCCTCTCTCTACCATCTTCCATTACATGTAACATCACTACCCCTTTCAGTAAGGAAAGCCATCACATGCCAGCTTCACTGGAAGGGATGGATTGTAATGTGTCAGGACCATGTCAGACATAACCATAGCCTCTTTGCATCCTGAAAGGTATGTTCACACTTCTTATTCCATTTCCACTGCCTGCCTGACTAAAGTAATGCATTGAGGGGATGAAGGACAGTTGTCAGGTTGGGTAAAAACCTGTTGTAGTACATCACAAACCATAACTATGGCCTGAGTTGGGAGACATCTGTGGCTTTTTGAGCATCCAGCACTTTCTGCATTTTGTCTTGACACCTGTACAATTCTTGGGTATCTACAGTGTGAAAATTTTGCATTTGTCCCACCTGGCTCTGAGTCCATATTCCTCTAGTCATTTCAGGGCAGCTTTCAAGTGTTTACAGTCAACTAAATCATCGCCATTATTGCGTCTGTGATATGATACTTGAACACAACACATGACAAGGTGTATAGATGAACACACTTCAGCTTTTACTTAATAGAATTACCACACATATACAGGCATGAGCAAACAATCCTGCATGTGTTGAATAACAGACATAGGTAATAGACCATCAATAGCCAGGTTTCCATCCAAAGTTGCAAATTTAACTTATGCGCAAAAATTGAAATATCACATAAAATTTTTGTGAATAAGCACCATTTCAAGAACAAAATTGTCACTTCCTGATAAACTGACACTATATATTACTAAGAAAAGTAGGAGAAGCCAGCTAATTTTCATATTGCTATGAAATTACTTGTGCCTCAGAGATGAAACACAATAAAAGTTATCATTTCTTTCGGAGGTGGATGCCTGCTGTTTGGAACGCAGTTGTGTAAGACAGTTCTGGGAGATAATTATACAGAAATACATTGATGACAGTCTTGGCTCAGGCATTTCAGAATGACCATAACATTTCAAATGCTGTGGACTGGGATTGGTCCACTGGTTCCATAGCGCAGGTCGCATGACTTTTTTGATGCGTATAAAGGAATTCTGCAAATGCGTGTCCATCTCCCATTATTCATATTTAAACCACCTCAAGTGAGTGTAAACACTATTTGGAAATGAAGGGATTTTTATTTGAAATGTGGCATTTCCATCACTTGTTGGAAATACTTCAAAATAGGCGATACTTCAAAATGCGCATAAAAACAGGATGATTAAAGCATAGCTAATGTCTGTCATGCTGATGATATTTTATCATCAATTAAATCAATTAAATTTTTGGTTTATGTAATATAGTTCATTAGAGAAGACATCCTGTAAAACTAGACCAACCTGTAATAACCGAGGTAAGAAAAGTTTGGAGTAAGAAGTTTGGGGTGGAGGAGGGATGCCGGAAAAACTGTCATGGGACAGAGTAAGTTGGCTGTATGTATATTTTTCATGACAATTAAGTTGATTATCTGAATGAGTTCCGCCTGCTCGGAATTAGTTAATTATCTGAACATGCTCCTCCTGAACTTTGTTAATAAAACATAATTAAAAATGTCTGTTGTCAAAAATGTCTTACCCCCAAAAGTAGTTATATTGATCAGAAAATATAGATTTTATAGATCTATATTGACTATATTAACCAAAGGTTTAGAGGGTTACTGCACCTCAAAATGAAAATTTTGCCATGAATCACTTACCCCCATGTTGTTCCAAACCCATAAAAGCATTGTTCATCTTCGGAACACAATTTAAGATATTTTGGATGAAAACTGGGAGGCTTGTAACTGTCCCATTGACAGCCAAGTAAATACCACTGTCAAGACCCAGAAAAGTATTAAAGGCATCGTCAAAACGAAGCTGTTACAGGTTTGGACCACATGGGGGTAAGTGATTAATAACAAAAAATTCATTTTGGGGTGGGGTAACCCTTTAAAGGTATAAGGATGTATTTTAAGTGTAAAGGTCCCTTATGTTCAGACCTATATGGGACCCACATTGTGAAACACACATAGGAACCAACATCAATTGCCCATTTTCACATGGAACCCATGCTGCCTGGGTATAACCCATATGGGGCCCACATATCAATGTCGGCTGAAAACATGCTCTAACAGTTTGATTCTGTTGCATTTGAACAGTTTGATTCAAGATGCATATTACCTGCCATTCATTTTCATTTAAATGTTGGCCTAATGCATGACGGTTTGTGACATATCCTTGGAAGAACTCTAACACCAGGGCATTGCCATAGCAGCTTACCAATGATGAATTGTTGAAATGTTTCTGTTTCTGGTTATGTACCTGTCAAAATTTCATTCATTCCTGTTTTTTGTTTTTGTTCTTTGAACCGGTCAACACACATCTTAATTTTACTCTTTCTGTGTAACAACAAGTGGCGACACCCATGCAGAGGCATCAATGTGTTTTAACCCAGCTGCAATCGTTTGAATGATTGCTGTTGATGTGATCTGCTTACACGTAGGGCAGACTTACACCTAGGGCAGAATGTTGCTCTTCTTGTATGACAATGGTGCTAGTTCCTGTAATCGAAGGAGAGAAATAGAACAGAGGGTGCATTTAATGGGATGCAGACAGCTTAGTCATGGTGTTTGAAGGACTGTGAAAAATTTGTCATATATGAACAACAGAATACACAGACTGAAATAATCTTCTCCGTGATCAACACATTCTCACTCCCAACTCAATACATATTGATGCAGGGTCACTTTTTGATGCACATGATACCCCTTTAGTGTAATTTTTCGATATGCATGGTCCTCCATTGTTTTAAGTAAGCAACCTTTGGCAAGTGTAGCAAGACCATGGTTAATTTGTGGTTACCATGGTTTAACTATAGTTATTATAGTTGTTCATTTTATTTGTAGTAAAACCATGGTTCATTTTCGTAAGGGCATCTGCCATGAAGCTC
The DNA here is from genome assembly GCA_012976165.1 of Labeo catla. Lineage (NCBI taxonomy): Eukaryota > Metazoa > Chordata > Actinopteri > Cypriniformes > Cyprinidae > Labeo > Labeo catla. The sequence goes on along the minus strand of VONZ01000654.1, from coordinate 324,751 downwards.
AGACCCTGTGTGCAGTCTGTGCACAAATTTAACAACTGCCGCCAAAAGATGTGTTACATCAGCTTTGGTTGTGAAATATTGGCTCTTGTGTGTCTCGTAACGGCGTCATGCTAATGTTCAGTAGTATCTTTTTGAATGAGATGTGAGCGCTTAAATACTCCAGTACAGTAGGTGACAATATGCACCTGATAAGTTATGGTTATAATCTAGCATAAAACTAAAACAAGAAGACAATTTTAAGTGATTAAAACCTTATAATTTACTCTGTTCTTCACATAAAGATATTGTATAGCTTCAGAAAACTTGGAATGCAACACGACTTGTGTGTAATACTTTTATCCTGCTTTCTTATGGTTAGTTTTTGCCATAAATACATGTGACTGTACTTTTATTTGCCTATTGTGTGTTTTATATTGCTTATAAGTTGGTAGGTTTAGGGTAGGGGTGGAATTGGGTGTTTCAAAATATCTATGAAAGTGTAAATTAGGGTTAGGGTTAGGGTTAACCCTAACCCTAACCCAATTTCTATTTTTACACATCCATGCAAACCATTAAATGAAGAGTTCAGATGTAAAACCAGCTAAAAGCCAACTTGGTCAAAAATGGGATAATGATATTGAGTGATTGCTCCTGACATACAGTATACGTCCATCAAATATTTTTACTTCAAACTCGCTAAATTTCAGCCTCAGCCCAATCCAAAGTATCAGTACTTACACAGAAACCTATACAAAGTAGCCAGAAACAAAGGCTAATTTTGAAGAAGTACGTCAGATGGATTTAGTGGCTTTTGCATCTGAACTCTTCAAATGCATCTTAGGCTGACGCATAAAGCAAACAACTGAAAGCAATGGAGTACCCTGCAGATCAAAAAGTGATGCTAAAGGGGTACCCTGTGTGTTAAAAGGTGATGCTTAAAGGGGTAGCCTGAGCATCAAAATGAGATTGGCAAAGGGTCCTGACCAAGTGTCAATATGTGACGAGTTGGGAGTGAGAATATCTGCTGTGATTCAATTTGAACACAGTAAGTAGCTAAGCATATCCACTGGTTCTTAGGTTAGAACAAACTTGAAACTTGTGACTATGGTAAAAAAATGCAATAAAAATGTTTCGTACATAGTATATGTTTTACATATAAATCAGTGTATCGTATTACTGTGACCTTCATCTTCAACAACCATGCAATACCACTTAAATGTACTGGCTATACTAAACCAGGCCCAAGATCCCCTCACAACATGAGCTTAAAAAAAAGGTTTGGCTTAACATTTGTAGGCCAACCCCTACTGTGAAAACTATTCTGTGTATCACTTTGTGTATTCTGTTGTGCATATATGACAAATGACATTCTAAATGTCCTTTAAACACCATGACTAAAGCTGTCTGCATTAAATGCACCCTCTGTTCTACTCAGCATTTCTCTTTTTCAATTACAGGAACTAGCACTATTGTCATACAAGAAGAGCAACATTCTTTAAGTCTGCCCTAGGTGAAAGTAAATTACATCAACAGTAATAATTAAAGCAACTGCAGCTGGATTGATATAACACACTGACTGTATGGGTGTCGCCAGTTGTTGTTACACAACAACAGTCAGGTAAAATTAGGATGTGTGTTAACCCCAGAGAGTAAATAAGCAATGGTCATGTACTCCTATGCATTGCCACACATGGATAAACTACTCTCTGCTCAAAAGAATTTTGTTTACACTACCTGACTAATGCTTACTAACAAGGACAGCCATGGCTTCACAGCCTTTATTACTCACAATGAACTGTTCCATTTTTTCATATTCCTTATGGACTGGGTTCAGCATCTGTGGCATTTCAGAAGATAACCATCATCCTGAATGGGTTGTCAGGGGTTGAAAATTACCTGGACAACATTATCATCTATGTATGAGACACAAACCCCCCAGAAGGTGGTGATAAATCACTGTCTTAATGAATAAGTCACATAATCAATCTATTCGTTTAGCAAGACTGATTCATTAAATAATGAATCAAATGATTTTATGAATATAATTGAATCATTCCCTCTGCCAATTTGTTCAAATGGCAGATTTATTCATAAACCAAACAGTACTATGTTGCTTACAGATGCAAAACTCTTCTGTTGTGTATTTAATTCCAAGGCAGTAGTTATTTGCATTAAGTGCAAATATCAATAGATGCTACTTACACTAAGTGTAAATAGTAGTATTTTCTTTGCAATAAGTGTAATAGTAATTAGATGCTATATTTATATTTCAAACAGTGTCCGTTATTTGCACTATCAATGTTGTAGTACATTATAAAACAATATACAATAATAACATATTGAGTGTAAATTATAATACTTATAAAAATTATTAATGGATGCCACCTTATTGTGGCAATAAAGCCCTCCCTACACCTACCCCATTATACTTCATAAACACTTTATTATTAAATACCTGTGAAGCACTTTATTTCCACTTTTCTAATGTGACGTGATGGAAAATGGGAGAAGAACGGGAGTAGAATGAGTTTGGCAAAAGGAAGGTTCGAAGCTGGATCGATTTGCGCCAGTTTACGTTTCTTACCTCTACACCACTGTCACTGTTGTTAAAATATATGTAAAGCAAAATTAAATATGTATGCATTTGTCAGACCACAGAAAAATCTAACCCTTAATTGGATTTGCACAGCCATACAGTAGGTAAAACATGTCTTTGTATTTCCATGACAAAAACACATTACACACTGGGATTTTTGAAATTCTCCTGCATTTAATTTTTAGTCCTGACTAGCCATCTGCTCTCTGCATGTTGCTAATTGAACAGGCTGCTTTTTTTAGTCTTTCCCCACCAGCATTTTTGAAAAAAGTTACCAGCCACTGCTAGCATTTTTGGCCCTCAGAATATTTTGTTGTATGAATATTTGAATATGCAATATGCAAAACAACAAAATCTGTTTTATTCTAGCTTCAAACTTTTTTGTCAACACTTGAATGTAGGTAAGTTTAATTTTTTAAAAAAGCAACACATTGAGCAAAAAGTTGAGAAAATAGTGTTTTCATTAAATACTACATCTGGATCATAATCAGTATGATGATCAAAGCAAAAACGCAGTAGATCACTTCCATCAGCACACCCAAAGCTTCACAGTCTTTTGCCACTTCCTGGACTGACATTTCACTCCGTAACATTAGGCAGTTTTCATTTATATGTTGTTTTAAGTTGTTCACAAAACCCAAATGCATTTTAAATGCCCTGTCCCACCAACAAGTATTTATTGGGTCCATGTAAATTAGAAAGCATTTCTATTCACTAGCCACTCACTAAGCCTAGCAAATTAATTAATAGTTCTGGAATTTTTGCTTTGTGCAATGTACTTCATTAAAGAAGACTTCCTGCTAAACTAGACCAACCTGTATTACCTCTAATGAAAAATCTGTTGTCAGGTTTTGAGGTCATGTACCTTATAAGGAAGTATGCTGTCATGTAAAATCAGAAGTTTATTTTAACCCTTACCAACAGTTCTATTGCGAGTCAATGTATGTGTTGTCTTTTCTATGTACTCCATGAATGAAGTACTGGTGCTAATGGAATCATTTCATCTTGAGAAAAAGACATTTAAAATACATAAATCTCCCACTTAATTTTGTTTTTATTCTTGCATAATACGTGCATGTTTTCTTCACAAATACATATGAGTATTCATCACTGACAATTGAGAGGCAAATTTATATTGTTGCATTGTAATGAGAGTCCACTGAGAACACAAGTGCAGCTTTATTTAATCCAAAAAGTGACCAAACTTGGCTTGAAACAGACTTGACTTGGCAATAGCAATTGTTTATCCCAAGTTTGTTCATGCCATCACAGGCAGCACAGTAGACATCGGGATGCCTGCTCAGCTTGAGTGTGTTCAGGCTCTGAGGCTTGAGAGCATAGAGGCCAGCAGGATGCCAGCCAATCGCACTAACATCAGAGGTGGGTCCATCACACTGGCAATCAGACTCGTCAGTCCTGGCCCAAGCTCTCCATTTTTGGGAATCAGGCGTGGCAGGCATCTTGGCTGGGAATTCAGGCATGACAGCCATCTTGGCCAGGTAATTAGATGTAGTGGCCATCTTGGGTGGGCACTCAGGTGCGGTGGCCATCTTGGCCAGGGACTCATGTGTGAGACTGGGCTGGAGGTCATCTTGCGAAAATACTCGAGTGGCCGGCATGATGTGAGCAGGCTCTGGCTTGGCAGACATGGTGTGAGCAGGCCCTGGCTTGGGAGGCATGACATGAGCAGGTTCAGGCTTGACAGGCATGGCATGAACAGGCTTTGGCTTGACAGTCAATGCAGGTTTGCGGGGTTCCTCTGCTAAACCCACAGTATATGAAGAACCACTTAGCAACAGGGCATAGTCCATGCATTCCTTAAGGGAGAAGTTAATCTTACCCTCTGGCATCCTTAAACCGAACAGAGTCATTTAAGCCCACATGAAAAATGTCCTGAAGGGCCACATCATTACAGCCAACCAGGTAGCAAAGTCCACAGAAGTCCTGAACATAATCCTCTATAGCCCTGTCACCTTGACGAAGGCAGAGGAGGTGAGAAAGGGCTGGGTTCATTTTTTTAGCGGTTGAGTATTCTGTAATGAGTTGTAGAGAACCCAATCCAAAAAGTGACCAAACAATAAACAAAACTTGAATTGAATTGAAAAAAACTTGAAATGAACAAACTTGGCATAAACTAAAATGAGAACTCACCAACAAAGGTTACAGGGACATTCAATACATGACCAAAGACAAAGGCAACGTCAGGGCTGTAAATAGGTGTGTTCGACTTGAAGCACGGAGATGGCAGTCGGCTGAGAGCAGGTGGGGGTGGAGTTGAAAATGGAGCCGTCAAGTCAGACACTTGCTGCTCTCGCAAGGTGTTTGTGTACCTTATCAAAGATGAAGTGAATTAAATGCAATGTTTGTCAAATACACAGACGTTTAAAAAAGACGTTTCATGACTGCTTAATACAGCACCATCTGAACAAGAATAATGTTCAACATAAACATATACTATTTAAATACTAATAAAGTGGGTTACATATGCTTTTATCAGTGTTTTATGATAAATGTGACTCAACATCATTGCAACTACAGTAAAAAAGATTTTACGGTTCAAAAAACACAGATTTGTGAGCATTATTGGACTTGAGGATGTTAGAATAAACCTGAAACATATGTGATTGTTGTCATGCGGTGAATCTGGCCAATTGTAAAACAGCAGTGTCGTCATCAGAGTGCCTGCAGCCAAACAATACAGGTCACATGACACAAACCAACTAATGAGGAACAAGACACATGACTAGAACTGCCAATCAGAACAAAACTCATAGAACAAAGGAACCTATAGCAAAATAACATGAGTGCAAGTGAAACCACATGACTAGACAGGAACCATGACTAAACATGACATGAAAAAATAAACATGAAACAAAACCCCAAAACCAGGATAACCTCAACTTTTAGTTACAAAAACGGAGGCAACTATTAGGGTAAGTAGCCATAGCAACTTGCTCTCTGAACCTGCTCCAGAGTAGGTTATGTTTCAGGGTTAGCTTATTTCAGAGCAGTCAGCACATGTGTGACCTACTGATGTGGCTCCAATAGACTGACTTATAATCTGACTTATAATATGACTTATAATATAGATAGATAGAAATATAGTTGTATAATATGTACATTATAAAGCACTAATATAAGTAAAATATAAGGTATTATATTGTTCTAATATGATTATTATATTTATTTTATTGGCATATATAATAGTTATCTATATAAATTGTAAAACACTTTTATGGCAAGGTAACATTAATTTTATTATATTATGTTTCTTTTTTTATTATCGTCTCACACATCATAGATCTACATTTTCTCTAATGTATTTTTAGAATAAAAATACATATCTAATACGACGTATATAATTAGCATGAAACAAACAATATAATTCTTATTCTCAAGAATTAAACGAAAATAAATGAAAAAAACAGATTGCACAACCACCAATTAGGTGGCGATATGCACCAAGTATGCAAATAAACTTTTGAACAGAAGAAGAAGAAAGAAGCAGTATGGCGTGTTTTTGGCCAAAGATCTCCTTTAAAAAATAAAATAAAATAAAAAATCTTAAACAAAGGTTTGGCTTGACATAGGCCAAATCCTACCATAAAAATATTCTGTGTATTACTCTGTGCATTCTGTTGTTCAAAAATACCAAATAACATTCTGATGGTCCTTTAAACAACATCATGAATGGCTAAACTGCCTGCATTAAATGCACCCTCTGTTCTGCTCACCACTTCTCTCCTTCTATTACACAATTATCATACAAGAAGAGCAACATTCTAAACTAAATCTTCTCAAAGTAAATTACATCAGCAGTAATCATTCAAACGGCTGCAGCTGGGTTGATAGAACAGATTGACACCTTTGCATGGGTGTTGCCAAATGTTGTTACACGGAAAAAGTCAGGTAAAATTAGGATGGGTGTTGACCTCAGAGTGCCAAATAAAGCAGTGATCATGGACTCTTATCCATTGCCACAAATGAACAAACTACTCCCTGCTCTAAAGAGTTCTACTGTTTTCACTACAATTGACCTGACTAATGTTTCCTACCAAGAACAGGCGTGACTTCACACCTTTTATTACTCACAATGGACTCTTCCATTTTTGTTGTGTTCCTTATGGATTTGTTACTGCATCTGCAGCATTTCAGAAGATGACTATCATCATGCAGCTAAATAAATACTTGTGAATCTAAAAAAACTTAATTGGGACACATAGCCAGACAGGTGATTGCTTAAAAAAAAGAAGATGATGCTGGTAAATACAGGGATAACTGAAATGTCCCTCTTACAGGTGCTGGTGGAGTGAATGGCTGAAACAGAGAATGGCGCACTGGGTTTGTAACCTCGTTCAAGGGCAGACGTTGAGTGATCTGCTGTGTGTATTCTTATACTGCGGCTGTAAGTAATAAGTGGCAGCCAGCAGTGATTAGAATTCCCATGACTGGGATCACTGACGGTGGTAGTGAGAGCCTGGTAAACTTGTTACAGCACTCCCCTCTTCACGGTCCACTCCAGACGGCCGAGAATTCCGGCACTGTGGTGGCCGTCTTCGACTTGGGGGTGCTGGATGCTCAGGATGTTGTTGATGGAAGTCCGTCAAGAGAGTGGGACCTAAGATGTCATCACGTGGTACGTGGTAGATCTCTCATCCACGATGCATTGGCTTATATTGCTCCTGATATTAACATGCTCACAGAAGTTTTTTGTTTTTAGTTGTTTGTGATCTGATACTTGCACAACAGATGAATCCTGCAAACTTTCCCTCTGAGAGCGCTGTACCAACATCAGATCTTCAACTACATTGATATTCTATTGGTAAAACAAGTTCCTTGACTACTGATGATGAGTTTCGCAAGCACTTAAATATCAGGTATGATTTACTTGTTTTACTTTAAGAATTTAGAAAACAGTTTTCAGGAATTACACAACGTCTGTTCACATCTCTGTGGTTAGATCAGTGTGCTCAATACTGTGTCTTTGACCTTCATAATGTATGTTTATATTATACTGTGTTGTAAATAGAATACAGATAATCTAAAATCCCAATCTTTGAATCTTCTTACATTGTTTCTTATCTGACAGTCACAGCCTCACTGATGGGCCATTAGGGAAGGGTCTTTTGTCTCTCAGGTGTGAATCACTAAATATTCAATGACCATTGTCATTGTCACTTCCTTGCATTTTCCCTTTCAATCTTAGAAAAATTAAATAAGTATATTGTTTTTTTTTTTTTGTGAACGGCTGAACGAGATGATTTTCACATCATTTTGCAAAAACAACTCTAGCCTACCACATCCAGTTCTCAAAAGTCATGTGAACTAATGTTCTGAATGTGTTTCTTGGTCTTATTTCAGTGATTTAAAAATTTTAGTTTTTCACTAACCATGCATAAATGTTGTTTTCTCAAAAATACAAACATGTACATTCATGTTGCTTACATATTATTGTAGCCCAGTTTGTGCTGATTACAGTGTAATTAGACTTCAGCCCTTAATATGTTTTTAAGATACTGAAAAAAGCACAAATGTCAAGGAACGTCAAAACTTCTCCAGGGCCCCAAAACACCCTCAAACCCCAGAGGGTTAAAGAATGCTACACACCCGTCTCCCGGAAATCCTGTAGAATTTAACCTATCCTATGATGACTTCAAAACTCCAGAAGTGCTTTCAGCTAAGTGTGCCACATGCATCAGACATTCAGCCAGCAGTCTGTGGGTGTGATATCTGAGGCTGAGATTATTAAGAAGATAACTGAACTAAGGAAAACATAGGAGAACAAACCCTCAAAATCAGAGAACCAAAGACTAAAACTCAGGGATATAAAACACCGGGAACAACAATAAAAAACACAAATACAATATGCAATAATATCAAAATAAGAATCTCTATGACAATATTACATGAATACATTATTATATATTATGATAATATGACTAAATTATCAACATTAAAAGCCTGTACAAGTTTATGTAAACTATATGATACATAATTTCTGATCATTTCTGATGTGCTAATTTGTATCTTCTTTTGCCTCGTTGATTATACACTGTTATATTCTAGAAATTAAAAATCACATCACCAAAGCCGTTGTGTCTGTAGTTGCCTGTGTGTCACCAAAGCCTGTAGTTGGCACTATTGACCATCCTAACTGAGGTGACATTGTAGACTATGTTTTTCAAGTGTTTATATCGCTGTTAATTTCATTTATTAGTTACCGTGCAATAATAAATAACCGCACTGGTGCTCCCATGGACGGTTTGCTTGCTCACAGATACTGCATATGTGGATGTTCAACAACTCAAGTTACAAGAATCTGGAATGCGTGTGCACATAAACGTGCACACAAAAATCAACCAATGACAGGTTTCACTTGTGATTTATAAAACATTTGTACGCTGCCAATCCCATCAGACAAATGATCATACATTGATAATTGTGGCAGCTGACAACAGTCAATTTGAATATCACACCCCTAAAAGCACCCTGGTTTAGAAGCCTTGCCCCTAGAGTTTATGACATGGAGAAACTAAATTTATATGAATTGCTAAGTAATCTTAGCATGCCTAGAAAGAGATAATATTTCTGCTAATATTTCTTCCTCTTGCATTAGAAACAAGTGTTTTTTTTTATACATTCTGTGTTCATTCTCATCAGAACTTCTGCTCATATGTGGTTCCTCTTTACGTATACTTCCAAACTGGCTGTTTGTAATATTCATTCATTCAAGTTCTGCTGCTTTTGCTCTTTGTGCTCTGCACTATGCTACAACCCCTTCGGAGGCTTGGCCCTGTATCGCTGCTTGCAGCTATATTTATTATTACTGTTATTATTAGTAGTAGTATTAGTATTAAATATAAAAGCACATAAGGCACTGTAATGCCATAGTGTAGCCATGGCTGTAAAGCCCTATGTATTCCCTAGTTCAGGCATCTCCAACCCTACTCCTGGAGAACCATTTTGCAGATTGATGCATCAGTGATGTGTCATTAGTAATGAACACCTGCTGTTAACAAGCAGAATCACTGAAGGAAAGAGGAACAACAAGAACAGAAAAGAGAAGAGACAAGCACAAGCACAACAACAACTATGGACTTACAGTCACGCAGCTTTTGAGATGAAATAAGCCATAGAAAAACTGAAATAAAAGCACATTAACACTAAAACTACTGGATTTCTATAACAACCAGAATGGCCACAGCGGTCATTCTGACCGTTCATACTAGACTGAACTGATTGCCATGTCATATTTACATTAGAAGCCTCTGTTGATGTTTTAAAATAAAGCTTTGAATGTCTGTCGTCATATTTTATGAAGTCATCATCCTAAAAAATATGATCCTTTCTGTAATATAGCCTATAATTGAGCTACTAGACTGCTCGCGAATGAATAACAGCAGTTGTTGAACTGTAGACATACACCCGGCTTTTTTTGCGAATGGGAATTTTAGCTTAGCAATAGAATATAAAAACAACTAGAACAAAAGTTGCTAGACAACAGGGATGCACATTTAAAAAAAAAAGTTGCAAAAGTTAAAAGTGTATGCCGTCTGTAATGCGAACGGTCAGTTTGACCGTTTTGTCCATTCAAAGTAGAAATACTAAGAACTCTTTTGTATTTTGTAATTTTAATAAAATAACAATGTAAGCATGAAATATACATGCATTTAACCCTTAAATGCATGCCTCAGGTCTTTAGCGACCAGAGGACGTCATGTACTACCCTCTCCCTCCTTCAGTTTTTAAAGTTCAACATCAGCCTTCTTAGTATTTTTCAATCTATTAATTATGAACAATAAAACAAAACAAAAAAAAAAATAAATAAATAAATATATATATATATATATATATATATATATATATATGTGTAAAAAGTGTATAGGGTCAGTACTGACCCGAGGTTGATTCATTTGAGTAAAAATGTGTTTTCTTTACCAATAAAGTGGCTAGATGAAAACCACTATTTTCTGTTTCAAACTTTCACATAGCATCTTTAGGTTATAATAATGTAAAATAATTTTTAAAAAATGTATTATAAAAACTGATTATTTTTTTCCAAAATGCAATAAATCCATTAGGGGTCTATGCTTACTTTTCTTTGTAGAGAAAATATAAGTGATGGAAAGAGATGGCATAAGTGCAATCAAATTCATAAACTCTTGTTGAGATTAATGTTTTAAATATACAATTTTGAACACAGAAATATTAAACGATTTTAATAACTAAAAAGAAGATAAAATGAAACTTATACTGCCAGCAGGTAGCGGTGAGTCACTGATTTAATTTCTGAATCATATCATTCGATTCGTTCAAACAACTGATCAATTCCGGAATAAAGCAATTGGCTCTTTTTATGAATAGGTAATTGATTCATTGACTCACTAGAAAACAAACTGTTGGGAAATGATGAAAAAAGAGAAAGCTCGCTTTTGTGTTGGCTTTTTTTTTTGGCATTTTTGCCATTATTTGATAGGAGAGTATTTAGACAGGAAGCGAGGTGGGAGAGAGAAAGAAGGGGTGGGATCATCAAAAAAAATGCTCAGGACTTTTTCGGAAACACGGTTTACTCCATAGGATTATAATGTAAAATATACGCTTGGCAGTTTCAAAAAAGACGCCAAGTGTGAACATGGCCTTACATTGCAAAATTTAAAAATGGTCAAAATGATTGCCTTGGTAGTTCTAGTGCTAAATCTCTCAATATCTCAGAATGATTAAACAGCTCCAAAAACAGCATTACCATGTTTACTTATTACAAAACCAGTTTGACTTTTTTTCTTTCATACATCTACAAAAGTACTTCAGATGTTCAAAATACAGGTTTAGCTAGGTGACGCTTTGAGCGTTTCAATTGAAGTCACCATTATGGCTATTGGTGTTTCGTTTAGTTGAGCATTTGATTCTCTTTCATTAACTGCTATGGCACTAAAATGACTTGTGTGTTTTTACAATAAATAGACGACTGTGATACATTGGTTTAATTACTAGATCATTCATATAAATCATATTCTAAAAATATACAAAATAGGTGACTATGAAGTCACAATAAAGTCATCAATAATAAAATAAAGCTTAATTATCTTATTAACTGCAACACTTCTTGTATTATTATATACTTTTCAACACTTTTATTTTGACCAGGAACAACTCAAGTCTGACTATTCTTTTATAAGCATTTAGATTTCCACAATTTTTAAAATGTTATTTATTTATTAGGGCTGCCAGTTTAATGCGTTAACTCAATGAGTGAGTTCTGAAAAAATAACATAATTAAAATATTTTAATGCAGTTGACGTGCTGGCCCTGCCCCCAGATCTGTACATCATCTTGTATTTCATACAGTTGACTGTTGACAAATATGATGCAGGACAACAACTCCGTAAATGCAGTTATGCCATAAAATTCAAGATATTGTATGAGTTGTTGTTTCATATTTATACATATCACGTATCACACAATATCACACGGGCAGCAAGAGTAATATGACACAAGTGCTGATTTTGTCCCGATCTATCATTTTAGGAACCTCAACAGTCAACCTCAAGCGTAACAGGAACCTTAACAGTCATTGTGTATGCTAATTACTTTTTACGAAGTAGAACAAACACATTTATGAAAACTTCTCTTTTCATTGTTTTTTTTATTTGTGGTATTTCTCATGGAACGTCCAGTTTTGGCCATTTTTTTAAATGATCACCTGAGCTCCACCTGCTTCCCCTTTCATTCTGTTAAAAAGTATCAGCCATTACACTTGAAAAAGAATTTCCATTGGCTTATTTCAGAAGATTTAACAGGACATCAGAACAAATTCTGAAAAACCAGCTGAAGAGAGTTTTTCCCTAGGTAAAACAGTAAATATATACTTACACTACATATGACTATCTTTACACAAACAAGTCTCCTTTTTTCTTTCTATAAAACTACATTGTTAATAATGAATCGACTGCCTTTATTTGGTAATAAGTGGATTTATAATAGCTAGTAGGTCACTTTTTGTCTTTGAAATAGAACATCTGCTAAATGCCTTAAATGTAAATGATATAGATCAGTTTAAACATGAGCTATTAGTTTCACCATATATTCCATGTATTGTAGTTAATAACAATAATTCTACCAATGGTTATACCTAATATACTAAAATGTATTTGAAATACATTTATTTCATGCTAAATTTACTACAAAAATACTGTTTATTACATAAATGTACATATTTATGTACTTAATACAAATACCCTGCAATTATACTTTTAGTAAACTAAACTGCTTTGCAAAAACAAAGCCGCTAAATTGGAAGTAATTTTGTGCTTAATGCACTTTAATTGTACAGAAGTATTTTTTTTGTGCTAAAGTTGACCTATTACAAGTATACTTTATGAACACTTTAAATATCTTGCTTTTATAAACTGATATTATTCAAAGATCTTACAATCCTCATTAATACTGTCATTATATACTAAGTATAAAAGAAATGCATTTTAAATATATTACTTTTTTACTATGGCATAACTGCATCACTCCCATTTTTGAACACAGACATAAAAATCCAGACTTAAATTTTTATAATTCATGAATGAAAACATTTATAATATGATTTTGATGTACATTTTCCATGGTAATGCAATGTCTGATTTTAAAATGCCTTTCAAAGGATGAATTTTGAGATTAATTTTTAAACTTATATATAATTTCTTATGATTTCTAAAGTGTGATTTGTTTGTTTTTTGTGACAAAGGTCAGAACTCATGTTATGTTGTAGATTTTTTAAGTTGCACTTTTGACATATATTAATCTGTTTCTTTTCCTACATGATTTGTAACACAAAAATATGGTAAAATATCTATTTAGGAGTCTTAGACCTTTCCAACTATGTATAGTTTGTCATGATTAGATTAGGATTTATTTGTAATATGGTAATGTAAACTTAGGTGTCCCACTGAGGGGACAGTGACAGTTAAAGGGTTAATAAATAATCTTAAAAGCTTAAAAAAACATATAAAAAATGTACAGCTTTGATGTACAGATTTTTGATTTTGTACAGACTTTTGATTTCAGATCCTGAAATGAGAATGTCGACTGCCATTCCAATTAATTCTTTTGTCAGCCAGCTGCAACAACCAATTCAAACAACAACAATCGGGACTGTGACAAACGCTCCTGTGCCTGTTTACATACAACAAGTAGCAGGAGTTTCACCTCTTCCAGGACTCAAGGAATTTCTGAAAGGCCAACCAAAGGCCCTTGGGGTGAGAAGTTTTTTCATAAACCCAAATAATTGTTTTTTATTTGTGCATGTGTTAGCGTGAGGTAAGAAAAGTGCATCAGTTCCAAACAAGAAACTGTTTTAGGAACAAACTTTAAAAAATGTGAAGTAAATAACTAATTTAGCATATCCACAAACCAGTATGTTAATTCATTTAAAAATTGCACACTTGTAGAATGTATGTATGTATGTTTGTATGTATGTGTGTGTGTGTGTGTGTGTGTGTGTGTGTGTGTGTACGTACGTGTAAGGGCCTTACAAGCCATAATTCATTCTGGCTCTCTCAGCTCTCACACAATTACACTCTCCTTTCACATACATATATTTTGACTCTCACACAAACATTGTTCTTTCACATAGATATTTTTCTCCTCTCTCACACTTACAATCTTCTTTCACATTTATATATTTGTACTTTCAGACACACATACATTCTTGTTTAACATGTTTCTGTTTGCGTATTTTTGCTTATATACACTTTTCAACACATTTACTGACTTTCACCCACATATATTTACACTTCCACATATGTATTCTTTATTCTTACATATCTACATTCTAACTCATATATGGTCACTTTTACATATGTAAGTACTTCACACTCACGTGCATGCATGTCTCATTTTTTTTTTCTTTAAGCAAGCAGGAAGTCACTCTCAAACCAGGAAATACATATGCAAGACTTGCTCAGTTAATCCTAACACAACTATACATTTATACTATTTTTTTTTTTTTTTTAAATAATGTGCTGATAGGGATCAATGCTAAAGAAAATTTTCCAATTTTCCGGTTGGGCCAGTGGTTCAATTTTTTACTTGCCCTGACAAAAAAGATAGGAATTAAATGAACCATGCCTTAAGTTTTTCAGGTAGGTCTAAGGGTATTCCAGTTAAGAATGAACTGATTAGGATTTTTCATGACCAAACCCAATTGCAGTTCATGATTTTTTAAAAGTTATTTTAAAGTGAATTTAAAGTTCATTTGCTTTGTTACTGGCCAGAGTGGCCATAAACAAACACACAAACAAACAAACAAATTTGCAACATGAAGCAACTGCACAAAAAAAAAAAAGATGATGTGTGTTCTATGTCACCAGCATTATGCGCATACATCGTGGTACTCTTGATAATGGCTGCTGAACTGCTGAATTTCTGCGCAAAAAGTATCCTCGTACCTTTATAAAATTAGGGTTGAACCAAAGTCTCATTGACTATTTTTAAAATCCTTACTATGTTTCTGTGCCTTGACAGTGGTAGTACCCTTGCTGTCTATAGAGGGTCAGAGAACCCACAGATTTTATCCGCCAGTGACAGATCGATCAACTGTCCCGAGAGTCACACTGGCCCAGGGCCATCAGGCTGTCCTTATTGTTGAGCCCTGCTTGATACTGTTTTAGAGGTTTGTAATTCATGAAATACTAACCCGAATACTAACTATATACTAACTGTAATTCATGAAATACTAACTAAGAGTATTTCAGGACCTGTCGGGCTCGGGTTTGGGTTAATATTTCATAAATAGCTTTGGGTTCGGGTCGGGATTGATTTTGTAGTTAAAGTAAAACTATATGCAGCAGGCTATACTTTCACTGATGCATGCACACACACTGGGTCTCATTCATGAAACACAGGAAGAATTAATTTTTGTGTATATCATTCATAAAGCCATTCTGATGTAAACTTTCGAATTCATAAAAATGTTTGTATGTTAGTTGGTACGAGAGAAATGTACACCTGCTCCTTACCACGTGTAAATGGTGCGTAAAACGTCTCGGTTACGTATGGCAGTGTTTCCCAACCCTGTTCCTGGAGGCACACCAACACTACACATTTTCCAACTTTTCCTGATCAAACACACCTGAATCAACTCATCATCTCGTTAGTAGAGACTCGAGGACCAGAAATATATTGGTCAGATAAGGGAGACATCCAAAATGTGCACTGTTGGTGTGCCTCCAGGAACAGGGTTGGGAAACACTGATGTATGGTAACCCTCGTTCCCTGATGGAGGGAATGGAGACGTTGTGTTGAGTAGTGTACGACACTAGGGGTCACTCTTGGGAGCCCAAACACCTCTGATAGTTTGAGAAAAGGCCAATGAAATTGGGTGTGCAGAATTTGCATAGCTGGCCATGCCCCGGGCATCCGGGTATAAATAGGGCAGCGCATGCTCTGCTCACTCATTCTGTTCTGAGGAGTCGAAGCGTCTCAACTCACTCACAGGCGGTCCAGAGTTGTGGCATGGACGACACAACGTCTCCGTTCCCTCCATCAGGGAACGAGGGTTACCATACGTAACCGAGACGTTCCCTATCTGTTGTACACTCCGAGTTGTGTCGAGTAGTGTACGACACTAGGAGTCCTTATATAAACACGCCACAAGTCTGACCGCGTCACAAGTGATCGGGAGCAGACCAAGCCAAAGTGTTAACATAAATGCAGCTCACCTCTTCGTGACCTTCCAACGTCCAAGAACTGACCTGTCACAGCAGGATTACCTGCAGCCGGGCCCTTCCTCAGTGGAGCGGCTGAGTGTCTTGAGAACGTTGGGAAAGTGCCTGTTTCCCACAGGAAAGAAAGGCACTACAGAGATTACAACCTGCCCAGAGGGGGGGTATAAAGTGAAAATCATTAGATATGGGACCTGAAGTGGGTCTCACGTTAGGGGAGACTACCAAATTCAGATCTAGAGACAAACCTGTCTTCAGGGGAAACACCGCACCATACAGAGTTATAGGTGGAATTACACACATGGGGCCACATAAGGA
Organism: Labeo catla; assembly: GCA_012976165.1. NCBI lineage: Eukaryota > Metazoa > Chordata > Actinopteri > Cypriniformes > Cyprinidae > Labeo > Labeo catla. The sequence goes on along the minus strand of VONZ01000654.1, from coordinate 308,146 downwards.
GCCACTACATATGGGGCACAAATCCAACCAAGAGTTAGTAAAGTAACCATACCTTGTGTTGGGTTTTTTGCAGCGAGTTCCTCCGCTGAACTCTGCCACGTCCAGAAGTGCCAAGTGATGGAGAAGGTGTCCAGGGTTCACGTCAGGAAACCTACTGAAACTTAGAAGCGTAATCACCATTAGGGGAAGCGCTTAAGCAAGCTTTACACCCAACCAGAATGCTGAGCCAAGAGCTTGGGTTTAAGACTCTAGCCAACACTGGTTCCATGCACAAATTGGCAAGTGTATTAGGTGTAGCCCAACCTGCAGCTCTGTAGATGTCTGTTAACGAGGCCCCATTTGCAAGAGCTGCCAGGGCAGCGATGCCCCTGGTCGACTGGGTTCTCATTCCCAGTGGCAGGGCAAGCCTCTGGCCTGTAGACCATACGGATCATATCCACAAGCCAGTGGGTGATCCTTGTTTGGAGACAGCCTTCCCCTTCCGCTGTGCTCCATAACAGACAAAGAGCTGACCGGAACGTCTGAAGTGCTGAGAACGTTCCAGGTAAATGCGTGGGATACGGACCGGGCATAATAGGGTCAGGTTGGGGTCATCTTCCTGTTAAGGAATTGCTTGCAGGGTCACCACCTGATCTCTGAAGGGAGTGGTGGTTACCATGGGCATGTATTCAGGCCGGGTTCCCAGAGCAACGTGAGAGTTCACCGGCCCGAATTCCAGGCACAAATGTTGACGGAGAGAGCTTGGAGGTTTCCCGCTCTTAACAGATGTGAGCGCAATCGGGGAGGCCGTCTTCACGGAGAGGACACAGAATCAACCGATTGAGGGGCTCAGCGGATCTTACTGTAGGCCAGAAGGACCACAGACAGATCAAGAGGGGATGCGGTGCTACCAAGGGGGGTTTTCCCTTCCGGACACCTCTTAACAAATCATGCCCCACCAATCTGCCTTCTACCAGGTCATGGTGGCTGAACACGGACTTTGATGTAGAAGCAGAAAGGTGCCTAACCAGGCCTCCTTGGAGGAGGGATAGCACAGATTTGATGCCGCAACTCCGTGGTGCCACTGTGGGTAGAGGATTTCTGGAAGCTTCCTGGTTGCATCCAGGGACCATAGAAGGAAGTTCCAGAAATCTAGGCACGGGTGCCAGATTGTGCCCTTCCCCTGAGGAAGGAGGTTCCTTCTCAGGGGGGTGTGTCAGGAAGGAAACGATGGTAGGAGCACAAGCTCCGAGAACCAAGTTCCATTGGGCCGCGCATAGCTACCAAGAGAATCTGTTTTGAGTCCTTCCCGACATTGCACCGTGTCTGTGCAATAAGACTTACTGGGGAATAAGCCGTACGGTCAGCTGAGCGTCAAGGGATCTGAACCGAGGGAGTCCTCGGTCAGGCCGTATTACCACTGGCAATGAGTGGATTCTGGTGAGGCAACAGATCTACCTGTGCCTGGCCGAATCGACTCCAAAAACAGCCGGACCGTCTAAGGGTGGAGCCTCCACTCACCTCAGAGCGAACCTGTCACCCAGAAAGTGAGTTGCGCACAGACGCCTGAGTCTGTGCTGGCTCTAGGGTAAGAGATGGCGGGTGAGTTGTGATATGCGAAAGTAGAGTACACCATCCTGGTGGTCAGTGTATGCCACAGTCGCTGTGTTGTCAGCGCCGACCAACACACGCTTGCCCCACCAGAGACCGAAACCCCTTCAGGGCCCAAAGCATTGTCAACAACTCCAGGCAACTGAATGCCCAAGCAGCCGAGGGCCCAACCCGAACCCCGAGGCTGCATACCCGTTGCACATGGCACCCCAGCTTGACTTGGAAGCAACTGTTGTGACACAGTGCGTCTGGACACTTGTCCCAGGGGCAAGCTTGCCCGCAGAACTAGTGTGTCCCCAAGGGCTGAAGGTTTGCAACACAAAGTGTGATGTACACACGATGTGAGCCTGGTGCCACGCCCATCTCGGGACTCAGTATGAAGTCAGTGCTACAGCGGTTCCACATGCATCGGGTCCAGCAGCTGACCGTGGCTGAAGATGCCACATGTCCCAGAGCCCTGGTACATGAAGGGGGCCGCTGTGCTGAACCAGAGTGCACTCCCGCACTACAGCACTGACTATGCACAGTCCTAAGCAAGAACCGTGACCGAGTCCATACAGAGAAAAGAGCAACCCCGTACTGAGGAGAGTTTACTCTTTTCAGAAATGACCTGAAGTCCCAAACAAGCCAGGTGGTTGTGAACCACATCCCTGAGAGTGCAAACCGAACCTCGCGAGTGTGCTAGGACAGCCAGTCACAGAGATAACTGAGAATGCATATGCCCACTACCCGAGAGGGCGAGGGTAGCCTCCGTGACCTTCGTGAAGGTGCGGGGCGGTAGGGATAGGCCGCAGGGGGAACCTAGTACTGATGAGCCTGACCTCGAAGACAGTCTTGGAAAGGTCAAGACATGACAGTATGCATCCTTCAGGTCCAACGCCACCAACCAATCTTAAGCCCTGACACACAAGTGATGTGCGTTCAAGGGCTAACATTTGAACGGGAGCTTGAAAAAGGGCCCGATTCAAAGACCTCAGTTTTAAGATTGGTATGAGTCGACCACCCACCCTGGTACGATAAAGTAGGGGCTGACAAACCCCTTCCTTCATTCTGGTTGAGGGGATAGGCTCTATCGCACCCTACCCGGGGGGCTGCGATTTCTGCTTAAGAACCACAGCATTCTCGCCCTGAGCTGATTGTAAGAGAATGCCATAGAACTTAGCGGATGCCTTGCAACCTGAGTCGCGTAGCCAAGTCAGGTAGTTCTGAGAAGCTTAAGGGGAGGGAACGGGCCCACGTCTTGGGACTCTGCTAGCAGTCTCAGGGAACTATACCCGACATACCTGGAATGGGGATGTCGTGGCTGAATAGAGCAAAGAGTGCCGTGCTTGGAGATAAAGCCCCCAAGAACACGGTGTGTCTTTGCCAACATGCAGAGAACGAGGTAAGTGCCCAACACGCCCTGGTCTGCAGATTCAGCATCTAGCCGTCATATGGAGAGCTATTTGCTGCAAGATAACCGGGGCTAATACTGACCAGGAAGTGACTGTCTGCGGGTAAGACAGACAGTCAGAAATGGGTTTGTGCCGAATCCATCTCTCATCCTTGGGTCGAGAGTGGATCTGGGTGGGTCAGTTAGTCCGCCTCCTCTGGGTTGCTCGTCTGAGGAAAAAACTAGAAGCCTAACGAGGGTTCTAGGAGCCTAACGAGGATTTATACCTGGATGCCCGGGGCGTGGCCAGCTATGCAAATTCTGCACACCCAATTTCATTGTCCTTTTCTCAAACTATCAGAGGTGTTTGGGCTCCCAAAAACGACCCCTAGTGTCGTACACTACTCGACACAACTTGCCCTCGTTTTTTATGTAGTTATATTTGTTTTATAGCTGAGTTTTACTGAACTGTAAAACACACCGCTCATCACTGTCACTATTCACCCAGCCATAAATAGAGAAGGGGCGGGACAAATACAGACCATCCTACAACAGTGGAGAAGTCAATATTACTGGTTAGCGTTTTATATTTAGTAAAATTCTTAAAAATGAGATGCTAGTAATACATTGCTGCCATGGATATTCCAAATCATAGCAACTAAGCGTCTCAGCTGGAAAAATACTGTACCATTAAAGTGTTCTCAAGCACGACCGTCTGGCCATTTTCAGAGAAGCACCTGACATTTATGACAGCTGGCTTTTTTGGTCAACATTAACGTTAATTGAATATTTATTGTTAGGCATGTGGCCTATTAATCTTTTTTGCATTTATGCAATATACTGGAGCCAAACCTGAGAAAGTAGACCAGATATTCCATTGCATTCCTGGACACACATTTTGCGTGGCTGTAATTCATAGGCGGGGATTATGGTAACTGTGAATGAGCGTGCATGTGCACCCTATTTACAAATGATTGGAATTCATTAACATACACGTTTAACGATTAAATCAGAAGTTTTCTAAAGCTGGGCTCACACTACAGGATTTTTATTCAGAATTTTCTCATATATTTACACAAGTTTCATGAATGAGGCCCATTATTTGCACACAGAAATGGGAGAATGCACAGCACAAACAGAAACACTGTGGTGCAGAGAAACTTTTATTAATAACATAGCATCGACTTGCTACATTATATTTCTCAGCAACGAGTGGGTAAATACAAGTGGGTAAGTAACTAAACTCAGCTTTATTGTTTGTAGATACATACATTGTTATCTTACATACACACATTTTCCTCTTATGTACATTTATTATTTATAATATAATAGCATATATATATATATATATGTATGTATATGAATAAATTTCCATGAGACCAAAATGTGTAAATTGGTGCATACAATATATGAATGTAGGAGGAAAATGTAATAATGTGCATGTTATAAAAGAGACATTTTTTTAAAATGTGTGCATTCAAATATGTAAGCATGTAAACATGAGCAAAATGTAACTGTTACATTTGTGACTCAAATGTGACTATGAAAGTAAATTGTAAGAATATGTGTAAGATATATGACTATGAGAGCAAAAATGTATGTGTATGTTAAAATATGTGACTATGAGAGCATGCATGCATGTGAAAGGAAAGTGTAAGTGCGTGAGAGCACCAGAATTAATTATGGCTTGTTTGGCCCCTTCATACTTTTGTGTCCTATTCAGATTGTACATTTTTCTTGTCCTTCACAGACTGTCCAGATAATGATTGGTCTGATAACTCTCCTGTTTGGCATTGTGTCTGCAGTTTATGCAGACTCCACCTTCATCTATATTGGTATTCCTTTCTGGGGATCTCTAATCGTAAGAAACAATTATACAATTTAGTAGTCTCTCTTTTATAATACAAGCTACAGTAGATAGTCAACCAAAATGCCTGTTAACGCCACGTGTACCTCCGCCACAAGGACAAGATGTGACAAGTTTAAAATATATATGTAATGTTCCTGCTATTTGACCTGTGGAAGAGGTGTGCAATTATGCCTTAAAAAATAGAAAACGTGGATTACTCTATGCAGGAACATCAAGAGTGCCTTTTTTAACACAGGGTAGGGGGTGGTAGAACATACTATGTTAACATAAAACCATGTCTGTATTTGTGATTGTAGAAATGACAAACAACAAGTGCTACTCTTCAGTAGCAAATTCTTTAAATATGAAAAAAAATTACAGGCTGTGAGTCAGAAGTGCCAGACTGTCCTTGCAGAGTTGGAATTGCTTCACAGAAACAGCCTTTGTGCACAGCCGGCCTTGTACTCTCCCAGGTGCAGGAAACAGTCCTCCGAAAAATGCATATAAAATTTGCGTGTACATTTGGGTGGTGTTATCCAAATCTTCCTACACAGTGACAGATTTGTGGAGGCATGTTTAAATGTGGTGTTTTAGGAAGGCTTGGATGAGTCTTAACTTTTATAAAGATATCTCTTTGGGTTTGAGACTTTGATTTTTGTGACTTTACGGATCTTATATATTGATGAAAACTTAAAGATAGTTGCTATGGTTTTTAATTGCTTCTTATGTGTTACGCCTGTGTCTTGTCAATTATTTCATTTGGTCAGTGAGTTTATATATATTCTCTCAGTTTGGTTCAGCTCTTTGTTTTATTGTTCATGCTGTGTGCACTATTGTGTCGTTCATCCTGTGCCCAATGTGACATTTGCGATCAAACTCAAGGCTTTGATATATTTGCCTGATAACTTGTAGAACAATTCAAAAGCGTTCACCGGCGGCGGCGGTACACGTGGCGGTAAAAAGCGGAGTACAATCTGTATATATTACAATAGAAGCCTCAATTTTTGCCTTTCTGTCCACTCTCAGTACATTATCGCAGGTTCACTCAGCATTGCTGCAGAAAACAACCATAATTCACTCTCCAGTATGTGTTTGGTATGTACACAACACTTATTTTTAGGGGTCCAAGCAGCAGAGGTGCTGGGAAATTATTGTGTTTGTACTGATTTTCTATAATCATTTCTTATTTCCTTTTTTTTTTTTCCTATTTTGAGTTTTATGAAACAAACCTTTAAACAAAAACAAAACATGTTTGTTTGTATGCTGCTAATTTAAATGTTTAACGTAAGTTCGCCCATAATACATATCTTAAGATCACATATATTAGGACAGGGAAAATTTTTACTAACGTGTACAGAGTGAATTTGACACCAACAAATTTGTTGTAATCTAAATTATCAGTGAAGATTGGCTGGACTTTGCTGTAAAACCACAACTATTTTTGAAAAGACGCATTTCAGTATTTCAGCATTTCAGTTTTGTATCACTTAACCCTCTGGTTGTGTTCAGATTCCTGTCACACTTGTGGTGTTTCCGGTCAAAAATGACCAGACTCCAAGCAATTGCTAATCAATCTGTCATTATGCTATATTATCACCAAATATTGGATTCAGTCTTTTTTGTCAACTTATTTTCTTTCATTTAGGACTGGTTTTGTGTTTTTATTTGCATCTGATTAATTGTAGGGCTCCTTTATCTGAGAGTAGGTACCTAATTTTTTGAGTGAAAGAAAGTTTTTTTTAGGAATAATTTTCACAATATGAGATTAAAAATTCTAAAAATTTGCACGGTTTTTCACACTAGTGTGCTTTAATGTTTAATCAGGAAGTTTGCTTTTAACTGTTTTTATTTTGTTCAAAATTGCAGAAAGTCACACTTGTGGTGTTCCTCTAAACAACCGCTTATAAATCTGTCATTATGCTATATTAATCACCAAATATTGGATTCAATCTTTTTGTCAATTTGTTTTCTTTCATTTAGTACTGGTTTTGTGTTTCTGTTTACATCTGATTAATCGTAGGTCTCATTTATCCGTCCCTCATTACTAATGTGAGTATTATACCTAATTCATCCTACCCTGAACTGCATGCTATATGCTTTTATGATAACTATCTCTCACACACACGCTCAGACTGCCTTGTCTTTAGCCTAAGTTTTGAGGCTTTCAAGTTCTTACAGAGTAGATGAAAGTTTACAAATAAGTGCTTTAGTACAGTGAGAGCTTCAGCTTGTTGTTCCATGATATTGTCTCTGTTTGACAGCGTCAGTGTGCAGGATATATATACGTAACAGTTTTGGTTTGTTGTTCCATGAAATGTTATAATGTAAATAATCTTAATGTGTTCTTTCTTGTATGTCACAATGGTCAGATTTAACAGGAACAGCGTAAGTGTTACTTTGTGCCCCTTTTCAGAAAATAAAAGCATTTCAAAATAAAGGTCATGTTTGTGATCTTCCCCATTCATTTTCAATGGCTGGCCATTTTTGTGTGACTGTGCAATTTTGTACAAAATAAAAGCATTTAAAAGCAAACTTCCTGATTAAACATTAAAGAACACTAGTGTGATAAACAGAGCAAATTTTCACAATTTTTTTTAAGCTCATATTGTAAAAATTATACATAGAAAATTATTTTTAAACTAAAAAAAACAAGGTACCTACTCTCAGAAAAATGAGGCCTACGATTAATCAGATGCAAATAGAAACACAAAACACAAAAAGAATGAATCTAATATTTGGTGATAATATAGCATAATGAGAGATTTATAAGCAGTTGTTTTGGAGTCCGGTCATTTTTGACCGAGAATACCACAAGTCTGACTAGGTGAAATAAAACCCACAGAAAAATGATGGAAATTCGAAAAAAAAAAAAAAAAAATTCTTATTCTTATTCTTATAAGTAAAAGTACTTATACCCTGTGTGAACAAAGTCAGTAAGTTTGAGTCCGATGCAATAGTGTTAACTAGTATTTTTCGGGAAAAAGAGGCCTTGGTGCTTTGGTTTGCGGCTATATTTTATTTATGTATGTCAAGTAGTTAGTTTTATCACACTCCATATACTTTTACATTTACTTTAATACAGCATTTTAACATAAAATGTTAAATAACTTTATGTTGGTTTTCTACCTATAGGTGAACGGTTCTCTTGGAATGAACATTTTCAGTGCTTTAACTGCAGGCATTGCCCTTGCTTTCATTTCACTGAATTTGGCTGTAAGAACAAAGTACACTTTCACTCAGTGCAACAATGATTGTTATTATGCTGCTGCAAAGTATGAGGTATGTTATCGACTTTCATATTCATATTTATATTTACCACTGTGACCACTGTGTGGTCTTTCTATTACTGGTCATTTGTAATGCATTAAAAATTTTGACATTATACATTAATTGTAAACTCAATCCAACAGTAAATATATTATAGTAATAGATTCTTGACTACTGAGCAGCTGTTGTATTAGTTTGAGTACTAATTATTAGTTATTTTATTATTATTATTATTTACGCTGATGTTTTTTTCTCAGACCCTCTCCTTGGGAATTAGTGGTGTATTGCTATTATTCACCTTGCTTCAGTTTATCGTCTCCATCTGTCTGTCAGCATTTGCTTGTAAAGCCGCCTGTTGCTGTGGTCCATCTCAGGTGAGTAATGTGTCAGGTCAGGGGTTCCCAAACTTTACACTATTTTTGTCGACTGAACCCCTCAAATATGTATGACATATCGACATATTTGCACTCACTCTTTACCAGAACCAACAAATATTGTAAATTACAATACAAAAACTGATCTTAATTTCAACACTCTTAAAGGGGTCACCGGATGCTAAGTTCACTTTTACATGTTGTTTGAACATTAATGTGTGTTGGCAGTGTATGTACAAATCTACCCTATAATGATCAAAATCCATGCAGTGGTTTTTAATTAATCTGTAAAAATAATATTCCCTTTTTCAAATTGAACAATTTTTAGATGCCTGTCGTTGTGGCATCACACCCACAGAGGCCGCTCCCACGATAGTTGATTGACATGAGCGTCTTACCTCACATCAGCTGTAACAGTCTGCCCTCTTTGTTTCGATGCCAGAGCAGGGATGTAAGTTAGACAAGAATATCTCCAATTGAGCGATTGAGGTGTGTTGCTGGATGTAATAATCAACATAGTGGTCGTCATTTACTACCGACATCTGAGCCGCTAAAGATGCAGTAGATTACGTTTGTTTGTGAAGGGAATGCGCCTCGCAATCTACATATATCCGTCTATGTTTGCGCGAATCATTCATGATCCAGCTTCACTTATAGCAGAAGGGACTGTAAGGGTTTTTTTTATGAATTGTTGCGATTGCCTTTCCTAATAATGTGCTAGTTAGCAAGTTTAGCGGCTAAACGCGGCTAAAGTAAACAGGCTCGTCTCTCCACAGAAAGAAGAAAGGGGCGGGGCGAGCAGAGCTCATTTGCATTTAAAGCAGCCTCGACCAGCATGAGATGATTTTTGCAGAGCTCATTTTGGCAAGATAAAAAGGTTGTTGTTTTACACTACCATTGAGAATTTTTAACCAAAGTATATTATAGACTTTTCATTAAGACCCTAAAGAGTCATATCAACTTGTGGAAAATGGGCATCCGATGACCCCTTTAAATGTTCAAGCTTTTAACATATAATTCTCAAACATTAAACTTCTGTCCACAAAAATGTTGTGAATGTATGAATTATTTGAAATTATTTTTATAAATCCAGATGAAAGTGTGTTCCACATTAGGACATTTCAGAAGAATTTCTGTCTTTTGCTTTTTCCAGTTCCAAGTACAATGTGGTCTATACACCTGTAATACTTGAACTGTCTGCCAGTGTTATTGCATTTATACCATCTGACAGCAAGAAGGCATAAAACATTACATGTGTGTTTTTCCAAAGGTGCCGTTAGTTTCGCAAGTTTTAACTCAACAGCCATCTGATTTCAGGCCCATTCATTTCAATAATCTTAACAGCTCAGAGGTAAGAAAAGCTTAAACCCCAGATTAAGCGGGGGTCTATGTACTGGAAATGTGTAAAGCGCTCAGTAATGGGTGTAATAATTGTTTAATAAACAATCAATAAGCAAGGAAGCTAATTGTATACATTTTTTCTTGCAGATACCTGTGGTCAACATTTGTTCTGTGAACAACCATCATGCAGAAACTCTCCCACAATACAGTGAATGTAAACAAATATAAATTAAAAAAAAGTGGGCAAAGTCCATTGTCTGTAATGTCTTTTCATCACTTTATCAGATAATAATCAGTTTTTTAAATGACATGTGTAAACAAAACTATTCAAGACTAGATGCTATTTCATGATTTGCTTTCTTTAGTTAAGTCAAGAAGGTTGCATAAACATCAATGAAACTGGATAGATTGCTTTTAACAACTATAACTGCGCAATACCCTATAACCTGTAAGAATAAAAAATACAGATTGAAAAAAAATGCTTATTCATGTCTTAATTAAAACAACAACAACAAATGTTTCCTAAGTAAAACTGTTGCATTAATCTCATTACAGTTTTTACACGATGCATTAAGAGCTGGGGGGTGAAAACTTTTTGAATTTGAAGATCAAAGTAAATTGTATTTAATTTGTTTTCCGGGAAACAAGCAAGTATCTTCTGTTGCTTCCGAAGGGCAGTAATAAAGAGAAAAAAATATATATTTCAACAAAATAAGTAACAAAATCAGACATCTTCATCCAGTTCAAAAGTTTTCACCCCCCAGCTCTTAATGCATTGTATTTCCTTCTGGAGCATCAGTGAGTGTTTGAAACTTTTTTAATAGTTGTGTTTGAGTCTCTCAATTGTGTGAAACGATGGATCTCAATATCATACAGTCACTGCTGGAAAGGGTTCAAATATGCAAAAGATGCTGGAAAACTAAAGATTCTGCAGGACCTGGAGGATTTTTCTTTCTCAGTTTAACTGTTCAGAATAAACAAGGGACTCATGAACCACCACCACAAAACAAAAAAACAGTCGTTCAGGTAACCACACACAGTATTAAGAAGCAAAGGTTCCCAAACTTTTGCAGGTGGAAATTTTAACAATTTCAGCTATTTTTTGGTCCTATAAGTAAACACCTGTTATGTAAAATATCTTAGTCAGAACACTACTAAATAATAAAAAAAAGCATGATCTCTGATGATTCTCAAACTTTTGCAAAAAAAAAACCCTGTAATTGTCATGTGTAGCTCGAGGCTAATTGCAGCTATGATTTCTCCTTACTACTAGGGGGAAAAAATTGTGATTTTAATATTTTTTCATGTCATTACATTGTTTAGAGCATAAGAAAAAAAATTAAATTCCATTTTTTAACAACTATATTTTATTCATATGTTATGCTACGTCCTCTGTAGAGGAGACCAAGACTTATAAAGTCATGTTTAAAAAAATAAAAATAAAAAGACATTAATAGACATAAAATGGCAAAAACAGTAGGATTTCTATTTTAATCACAAATCAATTTTTATTTTTTATACCAAACTTTATATAAAGATGATTCTCAACTATGTTTTGAAAGATAATACAGAATATACATTTTTTCTTTATGTAAAATGTGTGTAAAATAGGTTTTCCCATTATAAACAATGTATCTATAAACTGTATTTGCATATTAATGTGTTTTTGGGGGAACATATAATGAAAAAAATAAGTGTAATAATTGGAGAATTAATTGGCAAGATTTTCATAACAATATCTAATATTCTATAGCAATATTAAAATATATTTTCTTTCTCTATTCACTTGTTGTGTCTACCAAAATGTGTAATAAACATGCTTTAAGTTCCACTGTCCTCTACAGTGGACATGTAAGAAACTGATGTCCTGTTCCATAACAAGAAGTCATATTTAACCCCATAACATTTTCCTGAGATGTTGTTTTATGACAAACATTTTGAAAATTAGTCAGACTTAAATGATCATTACAAAATATTATCATATTTCCATAAGGGTATTAAATTTGATCACTAAATCAATGTCACCCATGTTTAAAAGCCAAGCAGAGGGAGTGATCATGGTGAAACTTCCAAACATTTGGTATCTTTTAAAAGCCCTGAATGTGCTCTGTACAAGACATCCAGACTTAAAACTGTGACATGTAAGGTCTCAGAGAAATCACTAAAAACGAATGTCCTCCACAGAGGACAAAACTCCATAGCTGGTAGTCAGGAGGTTTTAAGATTATATTTCATGATGTATTGAAAGAAAGAAATGTATAAGTCTGTTTTACGTGCAGATTACTCTGAATTTACTCATGTATTTATGCAAGTGTCATGAACGTGGCCCAATCAACACACTCATCAAGGACATTATTAATATTCAAACTCTTATCCATTGTCAAGTCTAGTTAGTTTGAAGGCGCTGCTCTTTTGCAGAATTTTTTTTTTACATCCTCTGTGGATACTAACCTCCAATATTGTTTTCGGACACAATCACAGTACAGACCCCCGGCATTGCATAATACACCTAAACTTTCAACTCATTAGTAAAGACTGCAAGACTTGAATTTGATGTGAAAAAAGGTGATGAGGGTCCCAGGACAAGTTTGAGAAGCACTGCAGTATGCCAACTGCCTGCCATGCACTCTACGACTTTTTTCTTTTGTGTATTCTGTCCTCATTCAACACCACCACTGATTCTCATCTGAGTGTCTGTCTGAGACTGACATCTAGTGGATGTTTTATTATCTGTGACCTTTAGAATTGCAGACACACCTGTTTTACACACGTCAGGCAAACACAGAACCAGGAAACAGGAATCTCTGGGGAAAGAGAAACTTAAGTGTATTTGAGCTGCTGTGTTTGTGTCTGTATTTATGTAGTAAAATGGCAGAAGCCAGATTTTCTCAAGATGAGTTCATGTGTTCAGTGTGTCTGGATCTTCTGAAGGATCCAGTGACAATTTCCTGTGGACACAGTTACTGTAGGTGCTGTATTACAGGCCACTGGGATCAGGAGGAACAAATGAAAGTCTACAGCTGCCCTCAGTGCAGACAGGCCTTCGGTCTAAGACCTGCTTTAGGTAAAAACACCATTCTGGCTGAATTAGTGGAGAAACTGAAGAAGACTAAACTTCATGCTGACTGTTATGCTGGAGCTGGAGATGTGCAGTGTGACGTCTGTACTGAAGGAAAATATAAAGCTGTCAAGTCCTGTCTGGTGTGTTTGAACTCTTACTGTCAAAACCACCTTGATCAACATGAGAGTTTCTTTAAAGGAAAGAGACACAATTTAACCGAAGCCACTGGACGACTGCAGGAGATGGTTTGTCGTGAACATGATAAACAGCTAGAAATGTACTGTATCACTGACCAGCAATGCATCTGTGCTCTGTGTATGAAATATGAGCATAAAAACCACAACACTACATCAGCTGCAGCACAGAGAACAGAGAAACAGGTATTTAAAACTAGTCAATGACAATATATTGATATTTAGTCACACTAGTTTTGTGACGTTTCCTGTTATTGGTTTGTCCTCCAGATGCAGGTGAAGGAGATGCAGGAAAGGTTCCAGCAGAGAATCCAGCAGCGAGAGAAAGATCTTCAGCAGCTGAAAGAGTCTGTGGAGTCTCATAAGGTGAGTGAGAAGAAGAGAAGTTTGTCTCAGTCTCAGTTTAGACTCTCCTCTTTCAGTCCCACTGAAGCCATTGTGTGATTATGATGTGTGTTCTAACAGCGCTCTGCACAGACAGCAGTTAAGGACAGTGAGAGGATCTTTACTGAGCTCATAAACTCCATTGAGAAAAGACGCTCTGAGTTGATACAGCAGATCAGAAATCAGGAAAAGGCTGCAGTGAGTCAAGCTAGAAAACGACTGGAGCGACTGAAGCAGGAGATCAATGATCTGAGGAGGAGAAACACTGAGCTGGAGCAGCTTTCACAAACACAGGATCACGTCCATTTCCTGCAGGTAACAGAGATCTAGAACAGGAATAGGCAACGTTGGTCCTGGAGTGCCACTGTCCTGCAGAGTTTAGCTCCAACCCTGAAAAAAAAAACCTACCTGCCTGTAGCCCTAGTAATCCTGAAGACCTTGATTAGCTTTTTCAGGTGTGTTTGATTAGGGTTGGAGTTAAAGGAGAAGTCCACTTCCAGAACAAAAATTTACAGATAATGTACTCACCCCCTTGTCATCCCCTTGTCTTTTTTTCTTCAGCCGTAAAGAAATTATGTTTTTTGAGTTAAACATTTCAGGATTTTTCTTCATAGAATGGACTGGTATGGTGCCCCGATTTTGAACTTCCACAATGCAATTTAAATGCGGCTTCAAACGATCCCAAATGCGGTTGTAAATGATCCCAATTGAGGAAGAAGGGTCTTATCTAGTAAAACGATTGGTTATTTTCATTAAAAAAAATACTATTTAAAAACTTTTTAATCTCAAACGCTTGTCTTGTCTTCAAAACTTCAAAAATCATTTCAAAACCATCCTACATCACTGCAAAGACTGGGTTGGTACTTTTGCAAAGTGAACATGCAAAGAAGATCAAACGCCCTTAACAAAAAAGGTAAAACAGTGATATAAGACGATTTTGAAGTTGAGGGAGAACATGAGATGGGAATTTTTCGACATACCCTAACTGTCATGAACCGGAACGAAAACAGTTCAGGGAGTGAGACAAGACGAGTGTTTGACATTACAAAGTATATAATTTTTATTTTTTTAAATGAAAATAACTGATCGTTTAGCTAGATAAGACCCTTCTTGCTCGGCTGGGATCGTTTGAAGCCGCATTTAAGCTGCATTTTGGAAGCACCATAGCAGTCCATTATACGGAGAAAAATCATTAATTGTTTCCCTCAGAAAACATAATTTCTTTATGGCTGAAGAAAGAAAGATATGAACATCTTGGATGACAAGGGGTGAGTACATTATCTGTCAATTTTTGTTCTGGAAGTGGACTTCTTTAAACTCAAACTGCAAGACATCAGCACCCCAGGACCGACGTTGCCTGATCTAGAAGAACAGGATCACAGATGCTGCTGTGTAGAATGAACAGTTGACTACAATACTGTGAAGAATTCAGAGTGTCATTATGTAATCATCAGTCAGATCACATCTGATCACCTTTAAAAAAAAATACACTTACAAATACATTTCAGTTCTGAAAATCTCTTAGGAATCGTTCCTCTAAGATTTTTCTTCAGAAATATGTATTTAGCTGACAGATGTCAATAGCGCCACCAACATTTTACAAATTCACTAACATTCACTCACATTTTTACCTCATTTCTCCTGATTTCATAATGGTGAAATCAATGAACTCGAATGTACCAATTTTGAGCAATATTCAATAAAACTGAATCGTTTGATTTTCAAACCTGATGAAATTTTTATTTGGCCTTTTATGAATTTGTTCACAAAGACCCCAAACATGAAGTGAGACTGTATATTAGCAATGCTTCAGTTTTTTCTTCATAGAATGGACTGGTATGGTGCCCTGATTTTGAACTTCCACAATGCAGTTTAAATGCGGCTTCAAACAATCTCAGTTTATTGAAACCAAACAAAACCGGACTGTGTCTCAAGGGTCCTTGTAAAGTTTCAGTGTCCCTAACTGCTCTACAGTTATGATTAATGGTCAATCTAACGGTAGCCTTTAACTGATATTCTTGAGCAAACCTACTTAACCCTACAATGTGACTCCATTGATTGATTCTGTTAGATGGACATTTATGATCTCAGCAGATGTTTTATCACCCAAACTATTTTCTCGAAAGTTCAATTTGTAGCTCTAAATATGAGTGTGGATTGAGATGATTTAATAAAAATAAATCAAGTCAGCAAAACCCTCATAAATCTGATAGAAGTGCAGGTTATTGGGTAAAGTATGTTATTGTGTAATACATTTTTATTTCTGTTTTCTGTAGAGTTTCCAGTCTCTCTCATCACCTCAACAATCTACAGATGTAAATGACAATCCCTTAATTTCTCTCTACTCCTTTAATGGCGTGAGAGAATCTGTCAGTCATCTAAGAGACAAACTGGAGGATTTCTGCAAAGAGGAGTTCAAAAAGATCTCTGACAGAGGTAAAGTCCTGGAGATTATTCTGCTATCAGAAACGAGTCTTCCATCGTCTCATATCACGTAGAACTTCGTATTAGAAATTCAGGATCATTTTCTCTTGATATGAGAATCACACTGTTGTATCTGTTGATTTCCACAGTCAAATTCAACAACATTGTTCCTAGGACCAGGAATGACTTCCTACAATGTAAGTCACTAAGAAAACAAGCAGAAAAAAACTCACATAAATGACGATTTGCAAGTATATCTGGTAATCTGTCCTGAGACACTGTTGATACATTAAACATGAAGAGCTCACATACAATAAAAGATCAAACAGATTCATAATGACTGATTCCTGATGTTTTTATATTGATCAGATTCCCATCAGATCACTCTGGATACAAAGACCCTGAATAAATGCCTCCATCTGTCTAACTGGAACAGAGTGATTGAATATATGGTCACAGAGCAGCCATATCCTGATCATCCAAGCAGATTTGATTATTATCGTCAGGTGTTGTGCAGAGAGAGTGTATGTGGACGCTGTTACTGGGAGATTGAGTGGAGTGGACATGTGGATATATCAGTGTCATATAAGAGCATCAGCAGGAAGGGACGGGGTTATGAGAATTGGTTTGGACATAATGATCAGTCTTGGAGTTTGTTCTGCTCTCCCTCCAGTTACTTATTCAGACACAATAACATAAATACTGTTCTTCCTGTAAAGCCCATTAGCAGTAGAATAGGAGTGTATGTGGATCACAGTGCAGGAACTCTGTCCTTTTACAGCGTCTCTGACACAATGAGTCTCATCCACACAGTCCAGACCACATTCACTCAGCCGCTCTATCCTGGGTTTGGGGTTAATTATTATGAATCATCAGTAAAACTATGTTGATGAATTAGAATAAAATTTAGAGAGGTTCTACCCATAAAGCTTTGAGCTGCATGTTAAATCAATATCTAATCGGTAAATAAATACAGCAAATAAACTTTGCAATGAAACTTTGAAATGAAAGAATGTGGGTAATAAATCCTCATGTAGACAGTAAGATCAGTGTGTCAGAGTCCTGCCGAGTGATCATGTAAATCTGTGCTTTTCTCAACCTACATTTGTGTTTTTATTGTAGTGACTCATCAGTCGTTTGTATTATTACTATCAAAATTACACTTCAGTTGTAACTTTCACAAATATGATTTATTAAGGACATGGAATTCTTATACTGTATTGTATCATTCATTTGATTTGTGCAGAAATAATAAAACACGACAAATTAACTTGACATCAGATTTGAACTTTCAGATGCATGGATGTTTTGCCCCATTTATAAGTGTAGTGAACAACAGTCAAGATGGCATTCCAAGGATCAGTTTATGGCAGAGCCCTTCCTAACTGCCAGGTTTGGAGGGAGATGTGCCACACTGTGATTGGATCTTGGTGGAGTAGAATAAACAAATGTTCAGAAACATCAGATAAGATGCCAAGACAACTGCCAGACACCTCCAGCAGGACAGGGA
This sequence comes from Labeo catla, assembly GCA_012976165.1. NCBI lineage: Eukaryota > Metazoa > Chordata > Actinopteri > Cypriniformes > Cyprinidae > Labeo > Labeo catla. The sequence continues at coordinate 290,780 of VONZ01000654.1, read as the reverse complement.
GGGAGACCTTCTGCACCCACGACCACCTAAAATAGGACTTCTCATTGGACTATGGGTTGACCCTCACCAATCCTAAGGTTTAGGAATGACTGCCATAAAAATTCCTTCAGAACTTTGGATGCAACAGCAGCGGCCGAAAAAAAGAAAGGCCACAGAGATCCATTCAAATCTATTCATACCTATGTTTGGGGACCTTAAATTGATGTAATCCTAACCGTATTCACGCCACCCTCACATAAAGTATGGTTTATATTGATGGCCATTGACTGTTAACATAAGAGTTCACGGAAGCGGGCCTAATAACATATTATGGTATAAATGAGCGATTGTTTAACAGTTTCCTATCATGTTTGGACTCTTCTTGCTCCTCCTGATGTGCATAACAATTTGAAAGAGGTTTGGTAAAAAAATATTGCATGGGTAAAATGTTAAAGACACTGTTGTACTCTACTATATGCAAATAAGTTCCACACTAGGGCGGGCAACACCATGGCCACCACGGACACGAGCGGCCAGTCGCATTCATGGAATGGAGAGGCGCCAGATTCCAATCTCCTCCTCATCAGAAAGGGATAAATGTACCCTTCCAAAAGACACACCTTGTTCTAAGTCTCCGGCAAGGTTGAGACAACAGCATATCAACAACGTTCTGAGTCTTTCATCCAGAGAGACTGGATGAAAGAACAGACCATTTGTGTTCTGAGTTCCAATCCTGCGAGGGAAAGGACACTTACAGATTCAACGTCCTAAGTTTCTGGCCTGACGAGGAAGGAGACTTCAAGACAGCTAAGGTTCAGCTCAGCTCTTGAGTAACCTTCTATATTGCATTCAGATGCCCTTCAGTTGCAAAGGACCCAGCAGTTACGGACCCCGTCTGACTCTTGCCATTCCGAAAGCAGCGCAGCCCAGTCCACAAAGGACCTCCGCATAGACAGACACTGCCTGAAACACACGGCTCCTTGACAACGCAGCCCGGCTGCAAAGAACCCTGTGAAGAACCATCTGACCCAGCTTCCCGGTCTATGCTCTAAGGACCCCTTTGGCCCAACAGAAGTTCAGCATTCTCCAGGTCAGCGCATCGACGGCTACCGGAATGCAACTCTGTGCCCTCCCAACTGTACACCAGTGGAAGATGTCTCTGCCACCGGACTGATCACCCGACCACGTGGAACGTAACTATAAACTTACCAAACCTCTTTCCTAAAGACCTTGTCTTAGTTTATACCTGCAGCCTATGTTTTCTAACCTGTTTAGATAACATTTACTTGGGGTCAGCATTACAAATGATAGCTATATTGTTTGTTCAAAGATAAATAAGCAGTTATTTATCGTTAAGTCTACCAGAGCCATTAAGTGGTTTTCCATAAACAACATTACCATAGAAATCTCTTCCATTGCTACATTCAGCTCAACAGCATTGCATTCTGCCATTCTGTATTCACTCCATTTATTTGTTTTATGATTTATGTGATATCTTCTTTCAGGTGTAGTTGCCTATTATCTAATAGCAGTGCATATTCATTTATTGGTTTTATCACTAGTTGTTGTATTTACTCTTGCATATCTATTGTCAATAAATTTCATTAATTTTATTACAATTGTGTCTTCCTTGTGTCGATGATCCAAGGCTCTACTAGCTAGCTAAACCACCAAACTTTCAGATAAACTCCCTCCAGAGTGCAATTCTCAAATTACTGAACCTATTGCCGAATTAACAGTGCTTGACTGATGCACTGAACCAAGCAAGCTGGGAACTGGTCATCTGATATACTCACATCCGCACCTTGAGTGACGTGTGACCCAAAAATCACAGCGTCATTGGTGATTTTTTGGATTTTTTTTTCTCATTTTGTCTCTCATAGTTGAGGTACACCTATGATGAAAATTACAGGCCTCTCTCATCTTTTTAAGTGGGAGAACTTGCACAATTGTTGGCTGACTAAATACTTTTTTGCCCCACTGTATATGCTTGATAATTTTTCTTGGTGGAAGCTTTGCGTTTGGTTAGCTAATAAAATATTAAAGCTTAATTCAGTATTATGTGGACAATTTCTTAATTCTGTTATCTTGGCATTGTGCACTTGCTCTATTGTTTCATACAAATGCAGCTGCTGCAATTTTTTTTTTTTTGTACACTGTAATGGATTATAAGATAACTAACAAACTAGTACTACTACTTAATTATTTATGTGGTGAAATGTTGTGTAAGTGGTATGACTGCAATGTATCCCCAAAATGTCTAAAATAGTTTGAACTTGCCATTTGCTAGCAACTAATTTCTTCATGGAAGCTTTGCGTTCAAATATTTCAATTCAGATCAGTGTTTCATGTCTAATAATTTTGACACAAAACATCTAAATAATCTATCAAGCAGCTGTGTAATAAGTGACATAATGTACATACAGGCAGTTGTTATCGCAAAATAAAGATGTGTGTTATCCCTTACTTATTATAATCTTAATTCAAGTGATGAAGGATTTTGAAAGTCTGACAGTAATCAGTGTTGAGTGCTACTGTGAGGTTAACTCTGCCTGGTTTAAATGTTTCAAAATGATTAACTGTTGAAAATAATAGAAATTTAGAAAATGAATCAAGAAGTAATTAAAAGTAAGATGTTACATTACTTTAATAAAATAATTGAAAATTTACACTACTTATTACATTTTAAATCAAGTAACTTCTAATCTGTAACCTATTACATTTCCAAAGTAACCTTCCCAACACTGCTTATAACATATTCAGGTCTTTAGTGACCTGGACCTATATATCCAACATGGATAGATCTCTAACTGCTGTGACAGAATAAAACTCTTCTGATATTTTAATAACAACTACAAAAGAACAAAATAAATAATATTTAGTTACCTTTTTAAACTTTGAAGGATTCAATTTAAGCAGATGATTTTACCATCGCAGTTTTCTCAGTACATTGAGCGTCTGGGTCATATTTACAATCTTAATTAAATTCTCAAAACTATCATTTTCAATTACTTCAAAATTAATATTTTGATCTTCCTGTTCTGTTGTCCCTCAACTTCAAAAATCATTTCAAAATCATCCTACATCACTGCAGAAGTACCAACCTAGTCTTTGCAAAGTGAATAAGATCAGACACCCTTAACAAAAAAGGTAAAACAGCGATATAGGACGATTTTGAAATTGAGGGAGAACATGAGATGGGAGTTTTTCAACATACCCTAACTGTCATATCTTTGGACTGCAAAAGCCTGGACCTTCCTGTCGCTTTTTTACTGACCGGTGACGGGCCTACTCCAATACTCGGCTACTGAGCTCCTCTGGATTCGTGGTCACCTATCTGAGGCTCCGCCAGCAGTGCTGCTCCTCCATCCGGACATCGCTCTCCTGCCTCGTCTGAGATACATCCACCATGGATCCCGTCGGAATTATCATTTCGACAACCCCAATGAAAATCCTTTTGGTCCACCACTCGTCGCCCTCTTCAAGGTACCGACCGGTCTGTGGATCACAGCGTGTTAGCCAGCCTGGCTAGGTTGGCTAACAGTAACACTACTTCCAAACACGACAACAACGCTGTCAACTTCGGTTTGCTCAACATCCACTCACTTACGAGCAAGGGACATCTCATCCAGGATCTCCTTACTGGCCGTAAGTTTGACTTTCTTTGCTTGACTGAAACTTGGCAACAGCCAAATGACTTCTCCCAATTGAATGACTGCACTCCTCCGGGGTTTGTTTACATCTGTCAACCACGTCTTTCTGGGCGTGGAGGAGGTCTCGCGATAGTTTGCAACGAGAAATGGAAAGTCCTGCAGTTATCTGTGCCTGATTTCAGCACATTCGAATGTTTAGTGTGCAAACTACCTGGACCCATTCCCACCATCGTTGCAACAGTTTATCGCCGTCCTAAACCGCATATTGTTTTTATTAATGACTTTGCTGCTCTAATCACTCATCTCTCCACTCTCTCACCAAACGTTATATTGCTGGGGGATTTTAACATTTATATGGATAACTATGATCTTCCTCTGACCAGAGACATCTCATCATGCCTGGAAAATTTCGGATTTCATCAGTATTCAGATTTTCCCACATATACAAAAGGTCATACTCTGGAATTAATCTGTTGTTCTGGTCTCACCCCCTCCAACTGCTTAGCTGATGAATTTCATGTGTCTGATCATTTTCTTCTTTCCTTCAATATTTCTCTTTGTCTCTCTGTAACCAAACCAACATGTCTTATTTCATTTCGGAAGCTTAAGGATATTAATATTGATACCATTGATGTCCGTCCACTCCTGGTGCTTTGGTTGCTCAATAAAATAATGGATTACACAACATTCTTAATTCTCTTGCTCCAGTGAAAACAATGTCTGTTTCCTTCTCTTGTACTGCTCCCTGGTTTACCCCTGAACTTCGGTCTATGAAAGCCAATAGTTGTCAGCTCAGGCATCTTTTCCATAAAACTGGTCTTACTGTCCATAGAGAAATGTTCAATTCCCACCTATTGCACTATAAAGAATCTATTCCAAAATTAAATCTGTTTATTACTCTGGTATATTCTGTTCAAATGAAGGAAACTCCAAGACATTATTTTCATCACTCCATAAAATCTTCAACCCCCTGATTCTCTAACCCCCATATGTACTCAGCTAACACTTTTAACTCTCTAATGCTGTTCTTTAATGAGAAAATCCACAAGATTCACCACCATCTAAGCTCTTATTCTTTGTATCTCTCTCCCTCTGATTTTTCCTCACACTATCAGTTATTCTCTACTTTCCATCTTCCTAATGCCTCAGTAATTTCTGACCTCATTCATAAATCCAAGCCCTCTACATGGACCCTCTACCTACAGCCCTGGTTAAATCTTGCCTCCCTTCTCTGCTCCCCCTCATAACTGCCATTATTCACTCTTCTCTTTCCACTGGAATTGTACCGTCACTTTTTAAAACTGCTGCTGTTACTCCCATACTGAAAAAAACTGGTTTAGATCCCAACGACTATAATAATCTCCGCCCTATCTCTAACCTTCCCTTTATTTCTAAAATATTTGAAAAAACAGTTGCTGCTCAATTCCCATTTAACACTGAATAATCTTTACGAACAATTCCAGTCTGGCTTTCTCTCTTTTCTTATTTATTCACTAAAGCCTATTCTCTGTGATTTACTGTTTTCTATTGTACATGTTTTGTTTTCTTTGTGTTGTTTTGCTTGCTTTATTATGCTTGTACTGCACATTTGCATTGTTGACTTATCGTTTCACTAGATAAGTCCCTTTTTCCTCGGCTGGGATCGTTTACAACTGCATTTGGGATCGTTTGAAGCCACATTTAAACTGCATTTTGGAAGTTCAAACTCAGGGCACCTTATCAGTCTATTATATGGAGAAAAATCCTGAAATGTTTTCCTCAAAAAACAATTTCTTTATGACCGAAGAAAGAAAGACATGAACATCTTGGAGGACAAGGGGGTGAGTACATTATCTGTAAATTGTTGTTCTGGAAGTGGACATCTCCTTCAACATCAACAAATTAATATTGTAGCAATTTTCTTGATAGTGCATCCTTAGGATGAATCGCTTTGTTGTATTCCACATTTTTAAGTTACTTTGGATAAAAGTGTTTGCTAAAGGATTTAGGAGAACCCAGAATTGTCCTTGGGGCCGTGCACTGGAATGCATGCCTTTGACACTCGCTTAAGCTTGCATAGTAAAATACACAGAGCAACCAGTCAGAGTAATGAGTCAGGCACACAAGATTAAAAAAAAAGTCCCAAGATTAAAAAAAAGGCTTCCAGCAGACGGTCACCCTGCTCAAGGCATAGCAGGGCAACTGCAGGAATGTCTATTGTGACATGGAGGATGGAGGAAAAAAGAAACAAATATGCTGTAAAAAACTGTATTGGTACGTTCTTCTGTTGTTGATGTGTTGATCAGGTAATAACTTGCACGACGAAAGACAATAACTGGAAATAAACTTTTATCACAAACTTAGAGAAACATACCAAGCACAGTCATAAATGATGAGAACAGACAGAGGCAAAACAGGAAAACTAAGGGCTTAAGTACAAAGAAAGTAATAAGTTAATTAATCCAACAAGTGAACAGAATGACTAATCAAACAGGCTTGGGAAAACTAAGTCAAACAAGGCCAAACCAAAAACACACAGAAAACAAGGCATACATGTAACATCATGGAGAAAGAGATCATCTGCCACTATAATTCGTCTTCACCTTCATAAGGTATAGTTGGAAACTTCACTTTGCAAAGAGCAGCAGCTTTAGCACCAATCTGTGGAAAACAGCATTGAAATATGTTTGTATGTGTACAATATAGACCAATATACTTTATATAGCTTTTTTAAATTTATATATCACATTAATACTTGATTGGACTAACTGTTGACTAGCTACATGCCCTTGTTACAGAAAACAACAAAAACAAAACAAATGGATTACATTCATTACCTGCTCAAAGTGTTTTTCCCCATAGCGAATGTAAGTGGCTACATGCTCACAGTTGTTCATGAACATGTCCCAAAGCCGACAATTTTTGTGCATTTGCCTTATGACTTTCTTCATATCCTCAGTAGATCTTACTTTAACTTTACCATCCAGGTAGTTAAATTTCCATGGTTTACCCGAGACTTCATCCATGTTTCCAAATAAACAGTCAGAAGCCTTGGGAAAGACATAACCTTTGAACAGAGTATATGATTAAGTTGACATTGACATTCCTGTACATAGTTATCCTAACAGGAGTAGAAGGACAGTTTGTAAGCATATTTCATAAATCAATCATATTTTGAGACACAGTATAAAAAAACTTACATGAGATATTTGATAAAGAACTCTGATCAAAATTAGAGAACACTTACAGGCCCCTTTTCCACCAGCATGTACCGGTTGCTAGTTCAAAGCTAGTGCTATTGCTTGTTTGGAGTTGTTTGGGTCTACTGGCAAGCCTTTTAAGAACCGGTTTGCTTTTCCACGGGCTAAAGAGCCACCACTGAGCCAGGTCTTATATCACTGAATACGTCTTTCCCAACAACGGTAGTACAGCAGCGCCAAACACCCCAGGCTAGCGCAAGATGCAATCAGTGCTGCGCAAGTAATCCCGAACAAGCCTAATATCAACAATGGCTTTGCAAACCTACATTAACATCCAAACAGCGAATCCAACATGTTCGTCAGCATAATGTGGAGACCATCAAAGGGGATTTGGTTCAACACAGCAGCTGGAATTGCTTGCCAGTTCAGCGCTGAACAGGGTAAGGATCTGTCATGGCATGTTTAAGAGGAGTCAGACTGAAAGCACACTCTGCAGTAACCAAACCTATCATCAGCAGAACGAATCCAGAGTTTAGGCTCACCTTTGCTGAGGAGCATGTTGTGTGGAGAGAGGAGAACTGGTCCAAAGTTCACTTTAGTGATGAGAGCAAGTTTAATTTATTTGGGTCAGATGGGAAACATTACGTTTAGCATCAAACTGGGGAAAAACTGAATTCTAGATGCGTAAAGAAGTCAGTGAGAGGAGAAGAAGGATGCTTTGGGGGATGTTTTCTGCAGCAAGAGTTGGGCCTTTTATATCAGCCTGCAATTTTCATGCAAGACAGTGCCGCGTCACACTGCAAAATGAGTAAAGCGGTTCCTTCAAGCAGAGAACACTGAAATAATGTCCTGATTCAAACCCGATTTAAAAGAGAAGTTCACTTCCAGATCAAAAATTCTGTTTTTTTCCGTTTCAAGACAACTAGGGTATGTCGAAAATCTCCCATCTCATTTGCTCCCCCAACTTCAAAATCACTGTTTTACCTCACTTACATTGCTGTTTTACCTTTTTTGTAAAGGGTGTTCAAGATGAGCATTTGAGGTTAAAAATTATATAAATTGTAATTTTTTTTTAGAAAATATCCGATCGTTTCATTAGATAAGACCCTTCTTCCTTGGCTGGGATCGTTTAGAGCCCTTTGAAGCTGCATTTAAACTGCATTTTGGATATTCAAACTCAGGGGCACCACTGAAGTCGTCTATATGGAGAAAAAATCCTGGAATGTTCTGGAAGTGAACTTTTCCTTTAAAATCTCTGGAAAATCCTTGGCGACAAAGGATTTTGTGCTACAGTGGTTACTGTTCTTTAATTTTGATCACTGTGTTTTCCAAAAAATGTTTAATGAAATGCCTTGGTTGTTTTGCTACAGCTAATATTCCTTAAATTTTAGAAAAAATATTTCAGAAAATAACAAGCATTTGTAGGTTGTTCTCTGATTTTGATCTCCATTGTATATGCATACACACAGACACATACACGGTATGTTGTTATAGTCCGCATAGGCGCGATATGTAATTACATTTTTGTAGAGGTGCAGGTCAGGCTATGCAGGCTACTCTGTAAATGCCAGAGGTAGGTAGTAAAGAAGTACATTTACTGTGTTACATTTACTTGAGTAAATTTTTGAGTAGATTTACAGGTGAGTAACTTTTTTACTCTTACTCTATTAACTATTAAGATTATTTTTATTTGACTAATCCTTTGTAAATTCTTGTACTTTTACTTGAGTGAAGGTTTTGGGTACTCTCCCCAACCTCTGCTAACTGCCTAAAATCATGTGTCTAAGTATAGTCTAAGTATAAACTAGTCCAGGGGTTCTTAACTCTGGCCCACGAGATCCATTTTCCTGCAGAGTTCAGCTTCAACCCTAATCAAACACACCCGAAAAAGTTAATCAAGGTTTTTAGAACAGTGGCTCCCAGCTATGTTCCCGAAGGCCCCCCAGTACTGCACATTTTGCATCTCTCCTTTGTCTGACACACCCATTTCAGGTCTTGGAGTCTCTACTAATGAGCTGATGATCTGAATCAGGTGTGTTTGATTAAGGTGACATGGAAAACATGCAGTGTTGGGGGGCCTCCAGGAACGTGGTTGGCTGTTTTGAAATCACTAGAAAGTCACAGGCAGGTGAGTTTGATTAAGGTTGGAGCTAAACTCTGCAGGAAAACTATCCTGTACTGCAGGGATAGGCAATGCCGGTTTTGGAGTTTAGTTCCAACTCTCATCAAACACACCTGAATAAGCTAATCAGGGTCTTCAGGATTACTAGGGCTACAGGCAGGTGAGGTGATTTTTTCAGGGTTGGAACTACACTCTGCAGGACATCGGCACTCCAGGACCGACATTGCTTATTCGCTGCTGTACTCCAAATGTAAATCTCAAATATAATCGTACACTGTCATTTACATTTTTGAAAATGAAATGCTACCATTAAATTGTCAGTTTACCAGTGATATGGAAAATGTCCTCATCATCATTTTTTATATTCTCCAGTCCACGGACTGTCCCTTTCCCCACATATACAGCCCAGTGCATGTAGATGGTCACATCTGGACGGAGTTTGGATGTTCGATTAAACGCAACTAGATCCCCAAATTTAAACTAAAGGACAGAACAAAGGACAGTTATTTTTTTGCAAAAACATCAATATAAAGAGCACCGTTCAATCAATTTATGCATGCATTGTTTGATTTTGTTTAAAGTATCATGAAGATGTGTCTGTATTTGTGCATTCTGACTAATGTCTAACTGTTGGGAACATTTACCTGGCAGTAAACAGGAAGGGTCAGATGAAGAGCAAAAGCAGTTAAAATCACTTTTAGCCACAATGCTCCCATTATCACACTATAGTACTCGTCCTTTGCTGAATCCAAATTCCTTGAATCACAAGCTAAAAAAAAGCAAGAGAAGTATTTTCAAAAGAGCATTTCATTGTCAACATTATTCAATGAAACAATGTATTGTCATGTTATAACACAGAACAGATGATGAATATTTTGCTTCTACCCAGCCAATATGTCTACATGGGTTACACTTGTGCCAAAGGGGTACAGAGTGGGTATAGGCCTTAAAGTGGCATATTAACTGGGCCCACTTGGGTCAACTAAATATTTGGTGTGAAATTAACTCTTGCTTGACATCTATCCACACTAAAGAAAGCTAAAAGTAACACTGAAACAGTGCTGCCATGACTTAATTAATTAAGTGAAGAATTAAGTAAGTGTATATTTAGAGAAAAGCTTCTGTTAACAAGCAGAATCATTGAAGGAAAGAGAAAAAAGAACAGAAAACAGATGAGAGACAAGCAGAAACACAACTTCAACAGACTTCTAACCACAGTCTTAGATAAAATCAATTGCAAATAAAAGAACACATTAAACATCTTCACTTTATGCAGTGGTGGGCCATCAGGGCCAGAAAGGCCTTCTCTGCTAAATATATTTTTTCCACAATGTGTATTAAATTATTCCCAATAGTCTATTCATTTCGTAGATTTTCTCTTTAGCTTGTATCCAATCATATTTCAGCCAATGGCTGACATCATGTGTTACCAGGGTCAAAGAAATCCGCCGTGAAGGCTTCAGACACCGCATCTGTAGCAAACTGCACAAGCTAAAATATATTCTTGTAGATTTAACAGCTGTTTTTTAACCCACAATGGCTAACAGAGAGGAAGAAAAAAATTTTGATGGCAGATATACTTACAAAGCCATTTTCAAGACGGACTGTTTCTGACTGTTTAATGTCTGTTTCATTCATACTCGTCGCCAGACGGCACCCTCGCGCAGAAACTCCAAAAGTGAGACTCGCAAAAATAATACAACTTACTGTTCCAGGAAATACCAAATATGGACAAAGGCAAGGCATCCAGCTGTCACTGTAGCTAAATAAAATGCAGTTAGAGACGTTTTACCTGATGAAAGATCAATACAATAAACATTCGATTGCGATATATGGATTGTCTGTGTTTTTCAAGCCATCTCAGGTATTATAAAGTAGCTATATTTATAATGCAATGTTATTTGACTTAGGGCCAGATTTACTAACAGCTTGCGCCAGCGCAAACTGTCTTTTGGCGTTAAAATAGTACTATTAGGATTTACTAAAGAATTAGCGCTGAAAAGGCGTGGATACAGTTATTGTTACACCTAATCTTATTGAATATGCCTTTGTATGAGTTTCCCTTTCAGACACATAATTGATGGGAGGAGAGTTTCTAAAATGAATCATGCAACATTTGTGGTCGTCACATTAATGGTATTTGCGCCATTACTTAACACCCAAAAAAGCATGTCTTTTGGTGCTCTTGGTAGATTGTGCGGGTCATTATGGAAATTATCTGACTGCATCTGTTTTCTGTTTAAATGTGTGTATTGTCAGTAAATCACACACAGGATTTCCCCTCCCATCTGTGCTTTTATGGAATTGCACTCTAACGCTAATTTGCCCTGTTTAGTAAATCTGCCCCTTTTATCACTGTATATAAAATAATATAAAATCATATAAAATAACATGATTTCTGCCTCATTCTCTGATATGAAACTGCATCAGATCACAAATGTAAGTTACTTCAAACACTCAACTGATGCAAAGATCATTTTTTTTTAAAGCACATAGATGTGAAATGCACAGCCCACCACTGTAAGTCTACAAACGTTAAGAGAAAAGTCTAGAAGTTAAGACAATTATCAGAGGTTTAGCTCTTTATTGTTTTATTACACTGACCAAAATTATAAACGCAACACTTTTGTTTTTGCCCCCATTTTTCATGAGCTAAACTCAAATATCTAAGACTTTTCCTATGTACACAAAAGGCCTATTTGTCTCAAATATTGTTCACGAATCTGTCTAAATCTGTGTTAGTGAGCACTTCTCCATTGCCGAGATAATCCATCCACCTCACAGGTGTGGCATCAAGATGCTGATTAGACAGCATGATTATTGCACAGGTGTGCCTTAGACATTGCATTACCATTGAAAATGTACATTTAAGTCATGTTACAAAATGTTTTCGTTCATGAATTATAAAAATTTAAGTTTGAATAGTGCATTTTCATGTCTATGTTAATTATTTATTGACTTAGTGACTTACATTGGAAAAAATTGATTGGTTAGGTTAAGTTTACCAATCCCTGTTTGTTTTATTTTAATAATTGTTTTATTTTTAATGTTCTTTTTCCCCATTGTCTCTTTCTTTCGTTTTTTTTTTTTTTTTTAATCTGAGTATATATTAATATTTTTAAGGTTTAGTAATGCTTCAAAACTATTGACGCTTCAAAATGATTTTTTTTTCCCTGTAACTGTCATTGAATCAGTGATCCATTCTTCCAGGTTATTATTTTTCTCTCTTTTAGATTTTATTCTTTCAGTTATATTCTTTAATTTCATCTGAACTTTTTTTGTTGTATCGATAAACAAGTATTTGTAATTGTTATAGAGAATTAATTTGACAAAGTCAAGGATCACGCCTCCAATGAAAGCAAACGCTAATCACTCTAATGGTGTTCAAATTAAGATACACATTTTGTTTGAGGGCTTTTTGGGACCTCAACAAGTTTTGCATTCACAACATGCACTGACATTTGTGCTTTTTTTCTAGTTTCTTATAAAAAATCTTAATTGCTAAGGTCTATACATTGTAGCACAGTTTGTGCTGAATACAATAAAAGCAGCACGTATATACAAGTTTATGAGAAAATAAGATTTATGCGTGGTTAGTAAAAAAAACAAAAAAACAAAAGAGTTGTGCACAATATAATAAAAACATAAGTGTTCAAAGGCACATTATTACACACTGATTTGAACAAAGAGACTTGAACAGTCACACATTTTTGTGCCACTCCTGGAAAAAGTTCCTGTTCAACTGTAGACACGAGTGAACCATACCTGGCCACAGCTCAAAATCGGTTCCAAAAAAAGGAAAGGAAACAAACAGTTTATCAGGAACATAAACGGAAACAATAAAGTTTAATCTTTCTGAACAGAAACGCTTGTTTGAAATGACCATTAACTCTTATTAGTTGATATGGTTAATATTTGTATTCTTTTGTGAAGGAGAATAACACAGAAGAGATTATGACCTATAAAGATCAAATATTAGTGTATTTAGTAGTTTTTCCATTTGATAGGGAGGGTAAGTGAAAATAATGACATACTAATTCTGTGCCATCCAGTAATGTTTATGACAAAGCTTCAGATTTCAATAGTTTAAATTGCTTACATTTATTTTACAGTCAAAATATTTATTATTCCATCCTGTAGAGACTGTTTGATTTACTTTACCTTTAAATATTAATTAATGCATTAACTATCAAACTTAAGGCTGCGTTATTCATGCATGAACCCAAGTGAATCCAACTGTGTTTAACGACAGCTCTTGATTAGTTCATGATTAGCTCATATCTTCAGGTCTTAATCATGAGTTCATGCTGAAGTAAGTATTAATTCAGATATTAGTACATTATTATTCATGTATCTTTATTGTAAAGTGTTACCTGAATACTAATATTTCACACTCACAACATGATTTTGTATTGTCATATATGAGTAATATGTATTATCACACATTACATAATCAACATTTTATGTACTTTTAGTATTTTAGAAATGATTTTTTTGTTTATCACATTATAAACATCTATATGTGACCCTGGACCACAAAACCAGTCTTAAGTCGCTGGGGTATATTTGTAGCAATAGCCAAAAATACATTGTATGGGTCAAAATTATAGATTTTTCTTTTATGGCAAAAATCATTAGGAAATTAAGTAAAGATCATGTTCCATTTAGATATTTTGTAAAATTACTACTGTAAATAAATCAAAACTTAATTTTTGATTAGTAACATACATTGTTAAGAACTTTAAAGGACAACTTTAAAGGTGATTTTCTCAATATTTTGATTTTTTTGCACCCTCAGATTCCAGGTTTTCAAATAGTTGTATCTCGACCATAAATTATTAAAATTATAAATTATTGTTTGTATGTATAAATTATAATTACTATAATATATATTAGACAGCATATCATTTACATCCTTGTTTTGTAGGATATTTACATGTAATTATAAGTTGCTTGTATATAAATATTTAACAACACCTCTGTGTCTAGTTAAGGGCACATTTTGTGTTACTTTTAACTCAACCATGTAGTAATCCTGCTAATTTTATACCCACTGTGTTGTTACACAATTGTATCAATTATGTACACAAAACGTGTTACACTATTTTATGCGTTAAACAGTAAGCACAAACATTTTGTTAAAATTACCACATCCTTTTTGAAAGTGTATATTTTGACATATTTCAGCATGTTTCACTCATATTCACACAATTTAGTCTGGCAAATATAGTTTTGAAAAAGACTATGAAGACAACTAGTAGAATTCGTACAAGCTTATTTAAAAATAACACGTTAACTCATTTAAGTAAGAATAAGTTACCAACCGGTCTTACACTTACCCTCTGCTTAATAAAGCCGCGTTAGATCTCGCCGTTATTCCAAGGTAAATTCTGGCTTATTCCTCACAGCAGGTCTTCTTATAAAAACGATGAAAAGCAGGTGAAGCTTGCTGGTTTGTTTATAGTGATGACGGGAGCATTTAATGATTCGCGTGGCTCACGTGGATGATTACTATGATATGAATAGAGCGCGTGTGACCACATTACTGATAATGACCTCAGAGGCGTTGGTTTCTTACATTTGAATGGTTACATTTAAAAAAAAAAAATAGTCATTTCAGTCTTTTCTGATATTTCTCTTGTTAGTGATGCGGTGAGATCCAGGCAGATGAGTAAAGACTATGATAAAATTTTAAAAGAAGGAATAACAGACTTATTAAATAAAAATTAATACAAAGAAAAAAGTAAATATGATAATAATAGTTAGTAAGTTTAAACAAATTTAATCTTATTCAATTATTATCTTATTCAATTATTTATATTAAAGTGCAGAGTATTCCAAATTATTATATCTACAGGATGAAATGGAGAATATAAGAAGAAAAGCTAAAAAAAAAAAGATATAAGCAAAATGCAAGGAGAAGGGAAAAGTAAAAGAAGCACAAGAAAGAAAGATAAGATTGAGTAGAGTTGGCACAAGGAAACATTCTCACATTTTTGGAGAATAATGCAAATACTGCATAAGAACATAACCTAACATAAATGAGTAACAGTAAATACTTGAATATGAATACATGATGATTAATATATAGGAAGCATAAGTCAACAAATGAATACATGGATATGGAATCCGGGAAAATATAACAATATTGATTATTTGCTTACACATGTGTGATAATTATTGTTATCGGGACGACAGAAAGCACACCCTGTTTGTTTTCTTTATTTTACAAGAGCACACCATTTGGTTGTTATTGTGAGTGTATACAAATAAAATCTGTTGTTATTGTGAGTATGTTATAGATGTTTGTGCATGTATAAAAACTGCAAAGTTACAAACCCAGCGCATAAGCCTAGGTCCGTTCTTCTCACCTCACTTATTACATCTGAGATAATTTGATAGATGCCAGATCTTTTAATCTTGATAACTGATCTCTGACTAATTTGGTTTTTCAAACAAGTTACCAGATTTATTAAAATATCTGGATTAAGTTGTCTGAGATTAATCCATGTTGACATGTTCATTGTATATGACAGATACATCAATACTCAAAATTCTGATCAGCAATGTGGCGACTGGCTGGTGGCAAGACAGAAACACAATGATATCATATACTTAAGATCTAAATTACATAAAAGAGCAAAATATATAAAATGTGTAATTTTTAGCAACTCCTAATTATTTTTCATCATATTTATAATGCGTACAGGTTTTGTATTTTTCATTCTCTAGAGTATTGTAATTCTCAATCCATTTATTTTTGACGTGGATATGTTATACGTGACAGAATTAATCCATGTGGCCTATTAAGACATAACTGACTGTGTTTAATTGTGCATCATAAAAGCATTTGAGATCTCCAGCGATGCACACTCACAGCTCAAATTAATGCATGACTCAAACTGTACATGTGTGTATGAATGCAAAAAAATTCTAAGATAATTATTCCTTACCGAATGCATATCCCAATGAGTGAAACTGCTTGTGTCTATTATTATAGATATGTAACATTGTAATTATTTTTATTTTAAAAATAAATAAAGAAATAATTTTAAAAACCTTTCAAAATATAATTTTCCTAGTTTGGGTTGTTGACATGACGTAGCATTTTCACTGTCACACAAGACAAAAATGATAATAATTAGTATTATCATCATTTAAAATTAATTGTTAAACATTACTTATTCTTACATGGACCTGTTGTTTTTTGTTTTATTTTTGAGCCAAAACCCAAAATTGTCCTCTCGTGTGACTGTCTCAAGCATGGTTCAATAAATTACATCTTTTATCAGTTAACAAGAAAAACAAAACAGAAATGCTAATAAATACCTCAGGCATAATTTTACAGTTGTCCATTTTAGTAAATGGCAATCTTTTTTTTTCATCCATATATTTCTAAAATTATAGGGACTTGATACATTTGACACCATATCATACCATACCATATCTGATTTTAAATGTGGCAATTCCACGGACAACTTTAATTAGTTGAAGTACCCCATTCAATGTCTACTGAAGCCTCCTGTGAAGCCCATGTTATGTGCACATGGTAGGTTTTGTCTTAGAATTGTTCAAGCATTACCTTTTTCGCAACCACTATTAAATTTCCTTTGGTGTGACACCCTTAAATTGTTTTGTTTGTTTGTTTGTTTGTTTTTTGTTTTTTTGAGTTACAAATATTATGTTGAATTACATAATCATGGAAAATTTTGCAAATGTGTCTTGCTAACTGCTAATGACAGGTTAGCTAGGAATAGAAAGGTCATTAACTGTTACAAAAGACTGAAACATTCTTTGGTGCGACAGATAATTTCCTCCGGACCAAGATGTCACAAGAGGACAAGGTCTCTTTTCTCCCTTCAGTGTGCTTAAATGCAATAATCACATTAATTATACTATTTTCTGATTTTCTGAAACTTTTTCTGAAAGTTTTCTTTGTAAGTTTTTTTGTAAGCGGACATATTCATATTCTTTGACATATTCAAGTTAAAAAAGTACTTTAATGATGTACTTCTTACTTTCTCTTTAAAGCAATAACTACCATTTCTGTCCTTTACTGTGACATAATGTCCTATGATGATGGAGATGGAGCTAAGGACCTCTTCAGTGGAGCAGATGGTGCAGGAAACAACCAAGCCGATCAGATGGGTGTGAAACAGAGAGTACAGAGAGGTTAACAATGGCCTCTGTGGCCATAACAAGACAGACACACAGTTCTGAGACAACATCTTTGGCCGTAACAGGGCAGGCTGAGAGTTCAGAGATGGCCACCATGGCCGATACCAGATAGGCTGAGAGCTCAGGGGCAGCCTCCTTGGCCATGATTAGACAGGCAGAGTGTTCACAGGTAGGTGCCGCCACCTTGAGAGGAGTTAAAGCAGACGAGACCATCTCGAGAGGTTCCGCAGCATAAGCCACCACCTTGGGAGCAGACTCATAGTCTGGAGCAAACTCTTGAGTGAACTTGTAGACTTGAGCGGGCTTTGGGGCAAACTTCATAGACTAGACCAGGCTCTGGAGCAGACTCCTAGACTGGAGTGAGCTCTGGAGTAAACTCATAGGCTGGAATGAGCTCTGGAGTGGACTCATAGACTAGAGTGAGCTCTCAAGTGAACTCATACACTGAAGCAAGCTATGGAGTGAACTCAAAGACTGGAGCGGATCCTTGAGTGTTTGCATGGATAATTTACATGAAAATTAAAGTGTGTGCACTGCACACTGCGCATTTATTTAAGGTGGTTTTCAGTTCAATAAAAAAAAAAAAAAAAAAAAAAACATTTTGGATTTTTATTCAACTAAGGTGGGCATGCTGTGATCTGTACTGTATTTTTTACTGTAAACTGTACTGACAGATTCTTCTGGGATTGGGACAAAATGGGATTTACCACCAGTTTTTTTCGTGGGATTGGGATGGGATGGGATTTTTTTTGTGGGAGTGGGACGGGAGAGGTTTGAAAATCCACTCCTGTGTCTTGCCCTACATTCTGGTGGTGGTGTATTACCAGTGTTAGGGAAAGTTACTTTTAAAAGTAATGCATTACAATATTGAGTTACTCCCTAAAAAAGTAACTAATTACGTTACTTAATTACTTTTTATGGAAAGTAATGTGTTACTTTACTTTTGCATTACTTTTTAAATCTGGGCAGGGCTTGCTTGTTTGTTTTTAATATAAAAAGATCTATTTTTGGCAAATCTAAGTCTTTTTACACCAAAAGCCTCAGGCTTTGGGAAAAGTTAATTCACATCTGTACAGTAGACTGCAGAAGAAAAAAAGTCAACTCTTCAGCAATGAAAAAAAGGAAAACAAATATTAGATTATCTTGAGTAATTTTTGCTTATTAGTTGAATTGGATCATCGAAGGTTGGCAGCAAAGACATTAGTTAATAAAATGGGATTAAATGCATAAAGGATATTTGTATTATTTAACATTTAATTATTGCAGGTTTGCGTCATATTCTAATTTGAATTTCACTGTTTTTATTCATTTTAAGCAATACTGAATCTGTTTTTTGTGAGTGAGATGAATTAATGCATGTTCACATTTAGTCTAGAACTAACATCCTACTTCCAGCCTTTGTATACACCTTAACAAGCAGTAGAGGTTTGAGGACTGCAGTGCTATTAAGATTCATTAAGGCTTCTTTTGTGGCTTCCAGAGGGAATGGATCTTCTTAGTTAAGTTTGAGCGTTGCGATGACTGCAGATACACGTGTGAGGGTGAATGAGAATGATATGATGTGTCAGCAGGTTTAGCAAATTTAGTGGAACTTGAGGTACAGTCAGTGAGTCCTGTTTTAACCAGAGTGGGTTTGGCACATAGGTGGGCTGAGTGCACATTAGCTGAGGTAGACTTGGATGGTATGATTGTGGTTGAGTATGGGTGTGTGGTTTATCTGCTACACACAAAGAGCAGTACTCAAAAACATCAAGCACCATTACAAATTATCATTATTCACATATAACTATAGCCTGCTTTGCTCAAACAATAACACGATGCATAACAGCACATAATAGCATACTGAGTTGCATTGTCACTCACATAATTCCCAATAATATCTTTAATCACATTTACTATAATTATTTATCAACATGAATCATTAAACAATATAAGCATTATGACTATGAACACTGTAGATGGAGAGATAGTAGAGCTAGCAGAGACATGTTAGCATTGTCATGTAAAATTACAGCCGATAACAGCGTCATCAATGATAACAAGGATAAATCAGTGAACAGAACAGGATTAACTCACTTTTACAGCCTTTGGCTAATTTGGTTTATATATTTGATAAAAATCTTGATTAAGATGTCTGAGATTCACTGTAAGTGTTCACTGAAAAGGGCAGATTTTTATTTTTATTTTATTTTTATTAATTTATTATAAACTCTTAGTTTTATACAACAACAAACAATATCTTTACCAGATAGTTTTTTTGGAAATTTAAAATGGTTTATGAATTCTTCCTTTCGGTTACAAAAGACACATGTAGTTTCCATGTCTCTAAAAAAAATTTCCAAATACTTTTCTCACTGGGTAAATTACATGAATGATTTTATATTTAACTTCTTTAACTTTGTTGGTGAGACAGTATTTATTAGATAAACTTAAAACCTCTGAATTCAATCTGATTATTTTTACAAATTCCAAAAAGTTTTGCATTTATGCAACAATGTATATGCAATAACGTTTTTATGCAATAATGTAATAACACCATTAATACTTAACTGATTTGCATATAAGGGTATAGACTATATAACATATATTGCTAAACAAAAGATGAATAAGGCCACTAGGAATGGCATCCAATACCACTGCAAAATCTTCAGCAGTTACAGGGATTTTACATTAATTAAAGAATTTACAGTAGTTAAAGGGATTTCCATTATTCTTGAATAACTGTCTCATCAAGATTATACCATTATTGTAGCAGTTTTGTAAACTAAGGACTTCTTTTTAAAGTTGTCACATGGAGAAGGAAAGGCCAGATATATTGATATTCAAAACCATGTAAACCCTAGTAAAAAAGTAATATATTTCAAATATATTTATTTTATACGAAGTATAGTTCAAATCTATTAACATATTTACTTACATATCGTTTGAAACTTCCTGATGTAACAATTACAATTAAACTTTATTTGGATTACTACTTGTGCACAATGCACATTTCTTAATATTAAGAATAAAATGTATTCAAATATCAATATTGATGTGGATTGTATGATCTTTGAATAATATCGGTCTTTAAATGCAAGATACTTAAAGTGTACCTAAAGTGTACTTGCAAAAGTTCCAAATATATTTAAGTATATCTTTAGTTATACAATAAGTACAAATTTAATTGTTCTAATTTAGCAGACTTTACGTATACCAGTTTACTACACTAAAAGTACAACTGCAAGGTATTTTATTAAGTACATAAATACGTAAATGTATTTGTAGTATACCTAGCAGAAAATAAATGTTTTTCAAATATATTTTAGTATATTTATTTTTCACTAGGGCAGCAATGCAGTGATTGGCTGGTGGCAAGAGCAACATAATGATACTATGAATGACATTATATATTTTGAAGATCATGGATCATTAATAAAATGCTAAATAAAATGTTTGCTAAATGATTCCAAATAATTTTTCACCATTGTATTTTTATACAGGCTTTGATTTTTTCAGTGTCAAGAATACTTAGCAATTCATCAAATTTTGAAGATTTGTTATACATGACTAGCACTGATTAAAGATTCTTAATCCATAAGATCCATCTTAAGACATGACTGTGTTTAAATTATTTGTGCATCATTAATGCAGGGCTTAGACTGCAGGTATGACTCCAAGAAAATGATAATTATTCCTTCATGAATAAATCTCTCAATGAGTAAAACTGACCATGTCTATTAGATCATGTTAAATGTGGTGTTTAAATGTCAGTAATTTCAAGTTCTTCTTCTTTTCAATTGTATTACCTCAGTAGGTAGGTGTGGTAAACAGGATGACAAGTGTTTTAGAGATTTTTAAACATTTAGAACAGTACTTTGCTAACAAGGCAAGAAACATTTAATTTGTTTACCACTTATGGTCACTTTAGAAACTGACCAGAGACAATATTATAATCTTATAATAAACTGATTTCTACCTTTAATGTAATGTTCAATATTTTAGTTCGCTGACATAAGATATTACTATATATTACTATTAATATTACTATATTACGGTATTACTATTAATACTCACACAAGTTACACACTTTTTTAATATTACTATATTACGATATTACTATTAATATTCACACAAATTGTGCACTTTTTTTTCTATATCAAGTATAGAAAATAGTTCCCTATCTGACGGTCACTATGAGTTATGTCATGACGACATTAGGGGAATTACTTGGGAGCCCTGATTATCTCTGATTAAGAGAAAATGCCAATGAAAATTGGTTAGTGGATTTGTCTAATGCGCCACTCCCCGTGAGCACGGGTATAAGAAGCGACAGGTGCATCCACTCATTAGACATTTGCTTCGGAGCCGAGTGGATGCTTGATCTCCATAAAGCCCTTTCATCTTTGTTTGTTCGGGTTGGCATGAAGGGGTATTCAGCGGTGTCCCTGTTCGCAGTGATTCCCCTGGACACTTCAACTAAGAGAGCAAATTTCCTAAAAGATCAAATCACGGATGGCTCGCATCTTTTTAAAGATGCTGTTCCGTCCGTGTCCTCTTGGTTTCCGGACCTCCGAGGATAGACACGATTGTTGTCTTCAGTGTCTGGGCATCCAACAAACTGAAGCTGTGCTTGTGAATGACTCGTGCACCTGTTGTGGGCTCACGAGCATAACTTCACTGCATTCTCGCCTCTCTTTTCTGAAAAGACTGGCCATTCTCCGCGATCAGAGGACCACTGGCTGCCGCTCTGGGAGATCTGAGGGTTACAGTGAGAGCTTCCCTGCCAGGTGATTCCCCACGAACCTCTTACTCCTCACGCAGTGAATGACATTTCCGGTTCCCGAGTGATTTTGCTGGCCCGCTTCACGAGGCTGCCAACTGGCCCCTGGAGAATCAGATGTCAATCTCAGCATCGGGGGATGGGCTATCGTCATCTGACAGTGAAGATTAGGCAGCGCTGCCCCCCTCGGGGGCGGTGGCCGCCACCGAGTCAGACCCGGAGTTGATGCACATGTTTGCCTGGGCAGCCGTGCATATATAAGCATCGGGCTGGAGTTCAACAGACCACCCGGTTCCAAGTCCTTGCGGCTGGATGATTGGCTGGATGATTGGTTTCTCTGAGCAGAGCGTCGCTCACAACCACGAACTGCTCCAGTGCCTTTCTTCCCGGAGGTGCATGAGGAGCTGACAAAGTCGAGGACGGCCCCTTTTACGGCCAGAAGCCGCTCATCTTCCTTCTCCATCCTCACTACCCTCGATGGCGGGGCCGCCAAAGGGGTATGTGGACATCCCCTAGGTGGAGGAGGTGAGGGCTCACTCCACACGGAGTGTTGCCTCCTCCTATGCAATGGTGCATGGTGCCTTTCTGGCAGACATCTGTAGAGCTGCAGGTTGAGCTGCAGGTTGGGCAACAGCGAAAACTTCCGCAAGATTTTACAGTCTCCGCGTTGAGCCAATCTCTTCCTGTGTGTTGCGTAACAGGTAAGTGACAGGAAAAGCTGGCCAGTATCACGCTTGCTGCGCCATTCCCCCTCACCCGGAGATACGAGCTCCTTTGTCCTCCTCCAGTTCAGTTCCCTGGACGGTGAACCCTGGTGGAGTTCCTCCAGCACCCCCAGCAGTCAGACTGGGCGGAGCAGACCCCTAAAGTCGTCATGACATAGGGATAGGGAACGTCTCGGTTATGTATGTAACCCTTGTTCGCTGATGAAAGGAACGGAGACTCAGGGAACGAGGGTTACATATGTAACCGAGATGTTTTAATAATATGAAACTTTTCAAGAAATGGGTAGGTTTGGGGTATAGAATATAGTGTAAAAGTGTAAAACGCATTACACCTATGGAATGTGCTCATAATTATAGGTGTGTGTGTGTGTATAATCTCTAGTATTATCAAAGACTTTTTTGTCAAAATTTTGATTTGTTTTGTTCAAAATACTTCAGTAGTTTTTTTGCATTATTATTACATTTCAAATCTGAAATTCAGGTGATCTACAATGACCAAAAGGCTAAATCGACAGTCATAACTACATGTAGAAATGAGTCATGTTAAATTTTGTTTTTGAATAGGAAGCAAGGAAAATACACAGAAATTTATTAGACTGAGTAAAGAACATTCTGATCTCTTCACTAGAGCTAAAAATACAGCATTATATAGCTGAAGGTAAGATCTTAGAATTAAAGAGAAGGCAGTCAGTCTTCTTTCTTCTTTTTGAGCAGAATCATTCTTGCCTTAAAGGGATTTCACAAGGAAAAATTAAAGTTCTGCCAAGAAGGACATGTTAGACCAGTCCTGCAGAGTTTTGCTCCAACCCTCATAAAAAAAAACTCACCTGCCCGTAGCTTTCCAGTAACCCTTAAAACCATAATTAGCTTGTTTAGGTGTTTCCACAAGCCAGGTAAGCTAGCAAGGTAAGCTAAGACTTTAAGCGTAGATTTTGTACCTTCAACGCCTTTTCTTCTAGAATAAATGTCGATAATTACCTCAACCATTTTAGTCTTAACTTGTACTGACATCTTTACAAACTTAAGATCTTTAATGCTACTAAGATTATTTAATGCTATTTATGCCACCATTAACATTTTTTTGATTAGGAATGCAAACATCCAGGGTAAGAATGTTTGCATCACAAGAAATTCTAATGGTTCCCTCTACAAATACCATTACAAATATTACAAACTATCAACTTTTAACCAATAAAACTATTTTAAAAATTGTTTCGTTTCATTCCGTTTTACATTTTGGGACATATTCCATTAGGATTTAGTGCTTTTAACAGGCCCCCAGTAGAAGGTGACCAAGTACCAGTAGAGACCAACAGGCACCATTACCATTAAAACCAGTACAATTCCCATTATAACCAGTAAACCATTACAAATTCTGTGATGGTTTCTATTGTTTTTTCAGCAGGGAGGTGAGGCCCTGAGCAATGGAAAGCCAACTGCTGAAACCTGGTCGTGGTTTGTTCTGATCGATGAGATGTTGGGTCAGAGGCCTTCCATTTCCCCCCGTTCTCATGGCTTTACTGCCTGATGATGAACCACAGCCAGGTTGTAGTTCTGTTGAGCTTACCCAGGAAGGTGAACAGGGGGGGCAGGGATAGAGCAGTCAGCATGGCCAAAAAAGACAAAAACCAACTCATATCCTCTTCTTGAGCTACTGAAGGAAGACATGGCATGTCAGAAAGAGTTGGAAAAAAGTATAGATGCAAAAGACAGGGCAAGAAGTAATAAGCTCTTTAATTAATTAAAAATGTATTTTTATATTGTCAACATATGACTAAATGTGTAAATGAATGCATTCTAAATGGAGATATTTAATGAATAAATATCTTTGGTTACACATTAACAAAAATAAAAGATAACATGAAAAAGATTGTTTGTTGTGTGAGGTCTCATGCTGACTTCCTAGTAAGCCTAAGAAGAAAAAAAAGATGAAAACAAAAACAGTATATCGTTTCCACTTGCTTTTTTAATTAGGATGAATTATGTATGAGTCATGGTGACATCCTTTAAGGCAGGCATCTTCCTCTTCCTCTTGGCTGTCATCTCGTGGTGTAATGTTGCCAACACCAAGGCAGATGTTGTGTAGCATGGTGCATGCCACTATCATTTGTATAACCAAATATGAAAACAACATTCTGCAACCTTACATTGTAAATTCTGTTCTTTTTGAAGCTGTGTGTTAATTAAAAGTCAGATACAGCGTAAAATTAGTAAAAGAGCAAACAATGGATGCTCTTGAAGTGCCTGAAGGAAGATGCCTCTAAATCTTGTCTTCATCATTTCAAAAGCATGCTCAATAATCGTAGATGGTGAGGCTGGATTCTTAAACGGTGTCATAATTGCGATTGGCTTCCCTGTGCAGGGTACCCAACATCACAGAGGAGGATAAAGCAGTTCAGTGGATACTTTGCCTGTTTGTAAATTGGGCTTTTCTTAAGCACCTGTGAGTCGTGGACACTCTCTGGGTACCCTACAAAAATATCTAAAAATGCCCCTTGATGGTCATATATCCCTTGAAGCAGTATGGAGGCAAACAGCTTTTGGCTTTTATAACACTCTCCATCAGGGCAAGCTAGTGGTTTTGTTCTCACATAGCATCTATGAATGGGACAGCTTTACTAAATGGCTGGTGATTGGTGAGAGAAGCAAAGCCTTTGGTAGGGCCACAACCTTAGGCTAAATTGCCATGACTTCATCAGCCACTCTCCCTCTCCCTCACTATCTACCTCTGCCAGTCCCTTGGCTCGTCCAGCAACATACTTTGGTGAGGTGGAAGAATGCTGCAGTTTATAATATAATATAATATAGCTTCAATTATTTTCCAACGACTGGGGAAAAATTGGCTACATCATCTCACTCCTATCGGGATGTACCCTTCAATGGACGAGGGCAATATGGAATGCCAATGGCACAGATACTGGCTGTCTCACAGCCTTTGTGTCTTTGTGTGCATTTTGACAGAGGTTCAATCCTAACATTTGTCTCCAGATGGTCAAACATGATAAAGTTGTAGAACTAGAAAATTTCATTCAATGGGCTGTTCGTATATCTCAATGAATATCTCATATAACGTATATCTCATATAGCTACAAATTAATTTCTGTATCTGTAGCTGCATCAAATACTTATGAAAAGGAATCCAAAATAAGCCCAAAATCAACTTTAAAAAGCAGAAATGCTGTATTTTGGGAATAAGACCAAAATATTGGCCACTTTATTAATTCCACAAAGTGACTTAAATATGACATAATCACACATCAACTACACCCAGAATGCTTTAGATTGAATCAATTGCAAATAAAAGAACCATAAATCTGTCAAGATCTCAGCAGAGGATGACTAAACATCACCATGAACACCATTACCATCTTCATTTATTACAGAACCAGTTTTTACCTTCATTTCTTGCTTTCCAGTTGAAACGGTATTTAACAGTCATCTTGAAGACGTACGTGTGCTATCTGGGTCAGGCATGAGAGAGTAGGTTTTGTGTTTCATGGACTCGCTAACTTTAACGTTAGCCAGTTTTAGTCAGAGATACCTTGTTGAAGCACAAAATGAACAGATGAAATTGTAACTTGTAACTAGAGTATGACAACCAGAAAATGAACGTTTTCATCTTCATTGTGATTGGGGTTAAATGCTTAGGAACATTTTGCTCTGTTTTGGTTGGGTTTAGGAAATGGAATAAAATAAATTCCATTGCCTGTCCTCTCAGGATACCTGGAATAAGTGTTACCCCAGGCACATAATTTTTCCATTTTTGTAACAAAAACACCATCAAACTGATAAAAACTTTGGATCTTCCAGTGTTTCTCTATGATGCTGAAACCTAAAGATATCTGAGTTACGGGCCCTGTGCACCTGATACTCAACTGTAATGGGTTCATCTGCTTTCAAAGGGAGGGGCTTACCGATATGTCAACTAGACCTGCTCCAAAGGAGTAGCAGAGATGATATGGAGACTGTCCACTGCAGAAAAGGAGGAGGGATGGTATTCAACATTGACTCAAGTAAAAATGTAGTCTCAGCCTCAGATGTCACGTCCATGGACCATTGCCGGAACATCTGATGGCACACAAAACTGGTAACACTTTAGGAGTTTCAAAGTCGGACTGGTTGAATTATACACGATTTTCAGGAGATGTGTGTGTTGCGTTTTTTAACATACCGCCTGTAAATAAAAATGCTGTGATTCCAAACCCCCTCACAAAAGAAGCAAGCCATCGTGTTTACAACTGTGACAATGAGCGCTGGATCAACTAACCGATGGATTTTTAAAAATACGTGAAATATTTGAAGTCTGTGGCACAAAATCTTTAAAATACATTCAAGAGTTTTACACACCGGTCTTTAACTGTGGGGACATTTCCACACCCCTAAACATGATGCAGCACAATATGAAATGTGATTGGTTGCTTTACCTGTCAGTCAAATGCAGTGTTAATTTCATTTTTGTCAGCATTTTTATCAACGTTATTTTTTCACAAATAAAAACGAGAAAAAAAAACTCGTTTTGAATGACAAAAACTGACGAAGATCTACATTTTCGTTAGGGAGGGATGATTTGGGAAGAGATTCTTTCAGAACAAATCTGCTGCGTGGTTAAGAGGTTAAATGTGCACATTTGAACTGTAACATAGCCTATTGATCTATCCGGTGGGACATAAGCTAGCATACATTTGCTTCACGTCACATAAAACATTCAAAAATGTCAAATGTCTGGGAGTAAGAAAAGAGCAGATGTATGGATAGATATGACAACACAAAAGAGAACTCAATTCGGACTGGCTTTCTGAGTGCACACACCGAAGCAGCGTCTCTCACACAGCACACAATTACTCTTTCGCGTCACATGAACGGAGAAATACATACAAAATAATGTCGAATTTTGATGAGTATTCAAGTAAACACACTTGGTTATGTCTTGAGCATAAACAGTTGATAGAATATTGGACGTGTATCAGTACATTGCATCTGTGCATTTGGTTTTAAAGGGACAGCACCCTAATTTAGTTGCTATTTTCTGTGGCAGACCCTTTCGCCCCTATATTCTCAATACGCAAGGTGTGTAGGGCCCCGCCTCTCCTCCCTCGTGTCAAAGCACGTGTCAGTGTTTACAACTTAGATGAAAGAATAAAATTGAACTATCCTTCAGGTCACGAAAAGAGGAAAAATTCATCATGAGACTGAACTGTGGCAACAGCAATCAGGTAAACTTGTGTACAGTGAAGTTAAGTTTACGTACATTTCTCTCTAATCTTGCTAAACTAGCTGTGCAGTGCATCTCTTGATCTGTCTCGAGGTCTAAGGAGGGGCTTCGTAGAACTCAAGGAAACATGGGAGGAAAAGAGGGAGCTCATTGGAGCTGCATGTGGAGGGTGCTGGCTGGTGGTGAGACGGAGCGTTCACATGCTTCCGATTGATGATGCTCCACATCAACAAAGTTGGAACCACTTACAGTAACTTATACAGTAATTTATGATATCCGCTACGGGTCTGCGGAAATCGTCAGGAGTCAGAAAAAAGGAATCAAAAAATTGTTATCTTTTAGTCCCATCCAGAAGCACACAGTGATCATGGGATCGCTCCATCTCATCAGAACGATCATGCTCAGGAACTCCTCCACATACTGCTCCAAAGGTCACTCATCCTGCTGGATCTCCAGGAGGTAGTCCTCAGCCCAGTTCATCTTGTAATTGAGTCTGCTGTTCTGTCACGTGTCACAAGGCGTAGGAGTGAGGAGATGAAGAAACGTTGGAATAACTTAAACAGTACTTTAAATAAATCAAGTAAAGGAATACTACACATGCGGATGAAATACACAAGGATGACGTCTAACAACAGACGCTAAATAAATGAGAGACACCTGAAATCAATCAAGCTAAACAAGGACAGGAAAATGACCAAATAAGGAAACACAAAACACTGACAGTTGCCTTGTCCAAATACTCACACTTGCGGTCTTTGCACTTGACCACTTATACGCTTTGTCTTTCTACCAAATTAGGTGTAATATCTAAGTATTATATTATTATTTAACTTACATTGGAAAGGTTTCTGTGACCTCTCACGAGATCTTGGCAAAAAGTCTCACGATTTATTTCCAGAACATGATGCATGATGGGATACGCTAAGCCTAGAATACTGCTCCTGAGCGGTATTCAACATAGTGTGGATTTAGTGTGCGTTAAGGGCACTGCACTTTGGCAAGTTTAAGACCTGGGACAGTCTTGCGCACTTACTTTCTGTCGTGTGCAAGTGCTTTCAAGTGGCCAAGACCGTAAGTGTGGGTATTTGGACAAGGCAAGTATCTCAGTCAAGGTTACAACTCTGCACTTATGTGAGATTGACTACTGATTTATATGTTAAACTCAAAATGTTGATTAGCTGGGCATTCTGGTTAATATGGATGCACATCCCAGGATATAATAATCATCAAGTAACACGTAACATGTAACACATAACATGCATACTATAAAACTCAGTGACCTTTATTCATTCACAGGATATGCATTTTTGATAGACTATTAAGAATTTAATTTTAAAATTTTAAAATATCTAATTTTATTTAGAATGTGAATAAGAATAAAAAGATAGTTTTACTAGTAGCAGTGTCTATTTTTGATAACAGGAATTACATTTTCACTAATACAAACATTAATTCTTGATATGAACTAATCAACAATGTCATAATATCAGAAATTAAATTTCTTAATATGTAAATTCTTGATATCAGCAACTGCATTTTCATTAGCTAAATATTGCAATATCCATGCCGTAGTATAAATAGTATTTATATTTGATAATGTATAAAAGGTAATCTGAGGGAGCCAGCTTAAGTTTGTCAGTAGAGGAGATGCTGGATCATCAGCCAGTACCAGCACAGACTCAGTTGATCCACATCCAGCCTCAGCCAGTACTAGCACAGACCCAGTACAGTCAGCTTCAGGCAGTACTAGCACAGACCCATAGCCATCTTCAGCAAGTGCTAGTACAGATCCAGGTGAAGTACAGTCAGCTTCAGCAAGTACTAGCTTGCTCAGACCCACACCTGTAGAAGCAATAGTGACTCAAGTAAGAGGCTCAAAGTACTTCTCTTTTATCCTGGACTGTACACCTGACATCAGTCATCAGGAGCAACTCTCCATTATTCTGAGAAGTGTGGATTTAAAGGGAAAAACAGAAATCAAGGAACACTTCCTTGGCTTTGTAAATGTTGAGGTTACAACAGGCTTGAATCTGCCCACAGTCATCCTAGACAAGCTGAACAAGCTGAAGATTCCATTTGAAGACTGCAGAGGGCGAGTTTTAGATAATGGGGCAAATATGAAGGGCAAGCACCAAGGAGTACAAGCCAGAATACTCAAAATAAATCCCAGAGCCATGTTTGCCCATTTTCATTGTGGGAAAGCAAGATGGCGCCTGGTTACCTGTCAGCATAATGCACAGCTCCAGAAAGCATGGGAAACAAGCCGGCTTATGGTTTCGAGTGAGAAATAGTCTAAATTTTGGTGACATTGACCAGCAATACTCACTAGCGAACCCTCTAGAGTTAAGGAACTCCTCCTATCTACAGTATGTCAACCCTGCTTCGCGTGTGCCGAAATCACAAATTGTCTTGGCTAGATCGTGGAGACATGGTAGAGGAATATAGTTAAACAACCTTCGGCTTGTGGATATATATCGGGACCAGAGGAAACCTTGTCATTTCGGATGCTGCCAAATCTTCAAAAGATGCAGCTGGGTTTTTTGGGCATGTGCAAAAGCTGGTCACCTTAATAGTCTTAGTCACATTTTAGTCAACTTTTAGTCATTACTTTTAGTCAAACTGAAGTTACCAACATTTATTTTGGTAGCAATTTTGGTCTTCAAACAAAAATTATCATTAATTCTTTAGACCAAATCAAAGCTTAAGAATCAAGGATTGAATTTGGGAAAACTTGAATAAATCCTGACATTTCTTTTTTTATTTTTGGGTGAACTATCCCTTTAACAGTATAGAAAAAGGAGTACTTATTATTACACTTGTACTTTTACTTATTATTATATAATTAGTATAATTATAGTTGTTCATTTATATATATATATATATATATATATATATATATAATTTACAATTTTTGAAAAAGAGGCACAATAGGACATACACTAGAGATACAAATTAAACTCATTTTTCAGATACAGTAAGTTTAATTAACATGTAGGCTATACATTTATTTAACATCTTTTGTTGGTCAACATTAATGACAGATAGGAATGCTGTCCCTTTAAGACGGAAAGCATGCATGTAATACTGACACATTCAGTTTTTACCCACCTGTTTACGTACACTTAAGCCATAACTTACGTAATTTATGTGAGATACTCAACATGATAGACTTTTTGACTACTGTGTGTGCATTTGAGCACTGAGAACTGATCGTGCACAGGCTGTCTGAGAACAAAAGAAGTGGAGCCTGTGCGAGAGAGACGATTTCTGGTTTGTGTCTATCAGCGTGATTCCGCCTATCCCGCCTTCACTAACTTTAAGTTAATCGACAACGAATTGTGACTACCGGGGAAAACGGGACATCTCATGACTCTATCCCTAACCCTTCAGGTGCAGAGGCCATTGTTTCAGATCACAAGTTTGTGTTGTGGTAGCTTATCTTTCCATTGCGGCTGCCATACTGAGACTAGACATGCAAACGCCCCTTATCCAATTGCAATCTAATGACAGAGATGCACTCTTTGAAAGAGGACAGTTAGCCTATAGGATGTATTTTCAATGTCCAGTAGTTCTCAAATGGCATTCTCGTCCCATCTCTTCTTGTTAAAGAAGAAGCGGTATAAATTGTCATACTTTTTATCATCATATATTAGTTTTAGCTTGTCAATGTCTCATCTTTGTTACAGAAAAAAATGTTTGTTAACAAATATTTTTCGTCGTAGTCTTCGTTGACGAAATTAACACTGTGGCACACAAAGATGGAGTGTTTTAAAGAAACACGTGAACATGACTGTGAAGTAATGGAGTGACACAAGATGAGAGACTAGGCACCAAAGTGTTCATGCAATCAGGTATCAGGCTTCTGAGGTTCGGGAAGCATTATTGGAAGTCAGACAGACAATCAACGATCCAGTGGCCAAAGTGGAAGCACAAGTTACAAACAAGGTGAACAAGCTCCTCCAATCCTCCCCAATGCGGTTGGATATTGCAGTGAATTTAATTTTAAATGCAAAGGCCTCCCTCACTACCTACAGAGAAACTGGATTCTCTGAGGCCAAGACAGCAGCCAAAAGCATATGTGAAGACATGAATGTAGAGGCTGTTTTGAAAAAGAAGAGACTGAGAAATGTGGTGGCTCCTGCCTGTTCTGCCTAAGAACCACACTCAGAGCCTTTGGTCTTGATTTCAGATGATAGACTTTATTTACAAAGAGAATAAAGCCGAGAAGTCCTCTGCAGAGCAAATCTATCTAAGTTCTGTGTGTTGCCCCTTTTATACAGTTTCTTTAAGGCGTGTTCTATACCTTATGTATATAATAAATTTCTCCCTAGGGTGAAAGAGACAGGCCACCCAGACTTGTTTTGGTATAGAACGAGACCCTTGACAGGTCCATATGTTTCTTATATCTGAGGGTCCATACAGTTTCACCATGCAGGCCTCTGTCTCCCACCAAGGTTTCTAGGCATCTAGGATTATAATGGAGGAATAACTTGATATATAAATGGCTACATTGACATTAATTATAATTGATTAATTCATAGCTTGCCCAATAAAATCTACTACAGAAACAGCAAGAGACATTTAAGCTATGAGGCCTCTGATGAACCAGTAAAAACCTGGAAGTTACCTTCTTTAACACTGTGGTCGACTCTGCTTTGACAACCATGGATGAGAGATTTGAAACACTCAAACAGGTGAAAACCAAATATGAAGTGCTGTTGAATGTCAGCAATGCCTCAGATGTCCAGTGAGTCTTTAAAGGCTCAGTGCATGGAAGTTCAAAACACTCTAACCTTCAAAGATGACTGTGACATCAGTGGAATGGATCTGGCACGTGATATTCAGAATTTACCCGATCTGCCATCAGATAAGATGACTGCCTTTGAGCTGCTTTTGCTTTTCTCTGTTAGAAAAACCTGGAGGAGCTCTATCCTAATCTTTGGATAGCCTTAAGAATTGCAGCCACACTACCAGTAACAGTGGCCTCTTCAGAGAGGAGTTTTTCAAAATTAAAGCTCATCAAAAGCTACCTGAGGTCTTCCATGTCGTTTGAGTGAACTGGCCATCATGAGTATAAATCATGACGTAGGGAAACACCTGTCCTACGATGACATCACTGATGATTTTGCCTCAAGAAATGTCTTACAGTATCTCACAGGTGCTCAACTGGATTGAGATCTGGGGAATTTGGAGGCCAGGGCAACACCTTGAACACTTTATCATGTTCTTCAAACCATTCCAATACAATCTGTGCATTGTGGAAGGGTGCATTATTCTGCTGAGAGAGTCGATTTTCACAAGGGAACACCATTCCAATTTATGTCCAAATGAATGACCAAGAAAGTGCAGAAAAGGAATATTTTGATGGCAATATTTTTATTCAAACATTTAAATGTTTACATATTTAGTAACATGTACAATTGTATGGCAGGATTGCATTTGTGTAAATGATTGCTAAACTACGTGACATACTTTCTCAGTTTCTTTCAGACAGTCTAAACAGACTAGTGCCCATGCTGATGCTAAAAATGCCCAGGCTGTTGAGGGAACCAAAGTTAAGGTAGGAGGTAGGAGAGCCCCTTAGCATAATTTTGCTTAGGGCCCCAGGGAGGTCAGGATCAGCTCTGGTCGGTGGCATTGATGTTAAGCAACAAAAATGACTCACTGCTCTTGACTGAAAGCCCTTATAAAGATTAATCTAAATTTATTTAGATAAATTAATATGTCTGCTGGAAAAAAATGAAGAATGTGGAAAAGCTGTTGAAAAGAAGACCATTTTTTTATGAGAAGTGGCTACATTTCATTTTAATATATATACAGGCATGATGCGGGTCACAGCAGTTAAATCTGCTTCTATCAGGATAAAACCTTAATATCAAACCTATACGTTTGGTAATTTTAGAGAAATGCTTAATAAATGCATTACACTGTAACTAAGCCCATTAGATTTTAGCCTACTAAATCTACTGTAGATTTAGTCCACTTAAAAATAGACTATAACTGAAACAAATGACTAAAATATGACTAAAACTAAATGGCATTTTAGTCAAAAGACTATGACTAAGACTGAATTAAAATTTGCTGACAAATTTAACACTGGTCATATGGCCTCTTGAGTAAGCCTTGGCCATTCAAAGCGGCTCCCAGTCTGCCGTCGGTCTGAAGGTCTGGCTATGTGAGACTAACGCTGTCATCGATAGGAACATTGTGAGTCATGCCTTCTGATTTATACAGAGATTTGGCTTCAAGGAGATTTTCCGGACTCGCTTGTTAATGTGCAAAACTTGTTGGTCCAGAATATCTCACAGATGCTCAACTGGATTGAGATCTGGGGAATTTGGAGGCCAGGGCAACACCTTGAACACTTCCTCATGTTCTTCAAACCATTCCTATACAATTTGTGCAGTGTGGCAGGGTACATTATTCTGCTGAGAGAGTCGACTTTCACCAGGAAACATCGTTGTCATGAAGGGGTGTACCTGGTGTGTAGCAATGCTTTGTTAGTTGCGCATGTCAAATTTATGTTCAAATAAATGGCCATTCCGTGGTTTACCAGTAGAACATTTCCCAGAGCATCACACTGGTTTGTCATCTTCCAGCAGTGAATTCTGGTGCCAGTAAATCCCCCATTAAACATAATGTAAAAGAAAACACAACTCTTCAGACCAGACAACTTTTTCCACTGATCAGAGGTCCAGTTTCATTGCACATGCACCCACTGTAGGGGCACCAGTCTGCCACTACACAGGTCCATATGAATCAGGAAGCCATGCAGTGTGTGTTGTGAACATTGCTTCTTTACACTAAACAATGCTTTCATCAAAACTGTCACATTAACCTTCTATTGGTTTGGTCCAGACAGAATAGCTTTGGACGCTCTATACTCTATACTAACTTCAATATCCAGTGTGGAAATTCTCCTATGGCTTCTCAAAAAACACAGGAGTTCCACACATACAAAATCAAGACATGTTTTAAAAACTTTGGGGACCATATACCTTCTTCCAGAAGCCTTACAAAATTAAGGGTAAAGTAGATGTGTGGAATCTCCACTGACACTTAAAAATTATAATATATATAAAGTGCTGCTCGAAAGTTTGTGAACCCTTTAGAATTTTCCATATTTCTACTTAAATATGACCAAAAAGATTACCCAGAGAACCCAGTTAAACAAATGAGATGAAAATATATACTTTGTCATTTATTTATTATGAAAAATTATCCAGCGTTAAATATTCGTGAGATGCAAAAGTATGTGAATTTCTAGGATTAGCAGTTAATTTGAAGATGAAATTAGAGTCTATCTGTTCAGAAGTGCTTTCAGTCAATAGGATGACAATTAGGTGTCAGTTTATGCCCTGTTTTATTTAAAGAACTGGGATCTATTAAAGTCTGATCATGTTTGTGAAAGTAAATAATGGCACAAACAAAGGAGATCTCAGAGGACCTCAGAAAAACAGTTGTTGTTGTTGCTCATCAGGCTGGAAAAAGTTACAAAACCATCTCTAAAGATTTTGTACTTCACAAATCCACAGTCAGACAGATTGTGTACAAATGGAGGAAATTCTAGACCACAGTTACCCTCCCCAGAAGTGGTGGATCAACAAAGATCACTCCAAAGCAAGATGTATAATAGTTTCCGAGGTTGCAAAGAACCTCAGGGTA
Source organism: Labeo catla (assembly GCA_012976165.1). Taxonomy (NCBI): domain Eukaryota; kingdom Metazoa; phylum Chordata; class Actinopteri; order Cypriniformes; family Cyprinidae; genus Labeo; species Labeo catla. The sequence goes on along the minus strand of VONZ01000654.1, from coordinate 255,305 downwards.
ACTTCTAAGCAACTAAAGGCCTTTCTCACATTGGTTAATGTTGAAGTTCATGAGTCCATCATTAGGAGAACAATGAACAACCATGGTGTGCATTGTAGGGTTGCAAGGAGAAAGCCACAACTCTCCAAAAAACACTGCTGCTTGTCTGCAGTTTAATAAAGATCATGTGGACAAGTCAGAAGGCTACTGGAGAAATGTTTTGTGGACAGATGAGATCAAATTATAATTTTTGGTTTAAATAAAAAGTGTTATGTTTGGAGAAAGAAAAACACAGCATTCAAGCATAAGAAGAACCTTATCCCATCTGTGAAACATGGTGGTGGTAGTATCATGGTTTGGGCCTGTTTTGCTGCAACTGGGCCAGGATGACTTGCTATCATTGATGGAACAATAAATTCTGAATTATACAAGCAAATGTTACAGGAAAAATGTCAGGACATCTGTCCATGAACTAAAATTTCAAGAGAAAGTGGGTCATGCAGCAAGACAACGACCCCAAGCGCAAAAATCATTTTTACCAAAAAAACGGTTAAACAAGAACAAAGGTAATGTTTTGGAAGTCCGGACCTTAATCCAATTAAAATGTTGTGGAAGGACCTGAAGCAAGCAGTTCTTAGGAGGAAACCCACCAACATCACAGGGTTCAAGTGTTTCTGTACTAAAGAATGGGCTAAAATTCTTACAAGTCGTTGTGCAGGACTGACCAGCAGTTACAAAAAACATAACCTGCAGTTATTGCTTCTAAAAGAGGTCACAACAATTCTGAAAGCAAAGATTCACATACTTTTGCACCTTTTAACACTGGATCATTTTTCTCAAAAAGTAAATGACAAAGTCTATATTTTTGTCTTGTTTGTTTGCTTGGATTCTCTTTGTCAACTTTAAGGACTTGAAAATCTGATGTTGTTTTGCATTGTATTTATGCAGAAATACACACACACACACACACACATATATATATATATATATATATATATAATGGAAAAAATTGATTTCACTCTCCCCCAGGTATGTGTGTGTGTTTGTACGGTAGTGCGTTTCTGTGCAATTAGTACCAATTTACTGGCAACTGCTGGGTGGAAAGACGTATGTTTCCTGTTCAGTGGTGTTGCCAGGCTTGTGCAACTTGTTCAAAATTACAAAATTATGCACAGACAATTATCCTGTCTACGTAGTTAAATTCCAAAACAATTTTACCACAGACCTAGCTAAAAGGAAGGACAGCACCAACCTCACATGCCTGAAGATCGCTACTGCTCTTGACCCAAGCTTTAAAGACCTGAAGTGTCTTCCCACAGATGAAAGGAATGAAGTGTGGACTTCAGTAAGCAACCAGGTAATGACGACAAGTCCTGGAAAACAACAGTCTAACGAGACACCACAGCAACAGCCACCAAAGAAGAGAAGGATGTCTGTCTTGCTGGTTTCTTCTGATTGAGAGACAGATGAAGATGAAAAGTCCATAGAACAATGCCTGAACCGCTACAAAGCAGAGCCCAAAATGGACATGGAGGGGTGTCCGCTACAGTGGTGGGCAATAAGAGAACCAACACATACCAGGCTGGCACCCATTGCACTTTGTATTTGTATCACACTGTATTTGTCAACCCCTGCAACCACAGTGTCTTGTGAGAGGTTGTTCTCGATCTCGGGTCACATCATTCAAAAGAATAGAGCTAAATTGTCCCCTGATAATGTCAACAGACAGGTCTATCTCAGCAGCTGGCTGAATGTGAGGGAGGACTAAGCTGAATTGTTTCCACTTTTCTAGCTAATGTTCTGAACTCTCAGCAATATTATTTTATATTGAGAACAACTGTATGTGTTATTTATTTGTTATTGTTATTATTTCTTTTTCCGTATTTGCAATGCCTATATTGTGGACCTTTCTGCAATTCACTTAAACATAGAAGACATTTGTTTTGTTTTTTATTGGCTTTGGTAGTTTTGAAATTCAAATGGCACTTTAACATATAGGCGTGTGTTTTTTTTTGTTTTGTTTTAATTTCTGTAAGAAATATGCCTTTCCTTTCAAGCCAAGAGTTAGTTTTAAGGATCTTGATGGTTTATAAGAAATATGTAGTTTAAAGGAGAGAATTGTATTCCAAATTAAGAAAAGAATTCTAATAAACATTTGTATTTGAATTTAAATATAGTTTCATTGTGTTGATTTTACATTAATTTACTTTTTACATTTTAATATCCTAAAGACTAAATTTGGAGTAGACGTCACAGTTACGTCACTTGCAGCTGCGCGCGCGTAGTAGTTGCAGAAAAACACTGGTAACAAGTGGAGGTAAACAGGAAAATACATGGAATAAGAGGAAAATATTTTTGTGCCTTCTGAATCGGAATGCAAATAATTTGTATAGAATACTGTCATCAAAGACACCATTTGAAGCCGAACGCAGACGTTTAAACATACTATGGATGAAAACTGCTATGATTACTCTACTTTTAAAGTATAAATTTGATTTAAACAATAGATCTAGATAATTATTACGTATTGTATTAGCCCTACAGTTACAGCATGAAAAATTATTTATTGCTATTAACATTTTACACAACATTTATTTATTTAATCTCACAATTCTGGCTTTTTTTCTTGCAAATGCAAGTTTATATCTCGTAATTCAGAATTTATAACTCGATTTAACTCAAAACTAGTGAGTTTGTTAATTCTGAGTGGGAAAAAAGCCAGAAGTGTGGGATATAAACTCAAGGGGAAAAGAGAATGACGAGTTGTTTTTCCCTTATTAGAATTGTGAGATATAATCTCGAAATTGCGAGAATAAAGTCAGAATTTTGAAATATAAAATCAAATGAACCTTTTTTTATATTCTTTTATTCCAAGGATCCATAGACTGCTACTTGAACCGCCCACAAAAACGTCATCCCTATATTGGATCTGTGAGATAGTCCCACTATCTAACGTCAATTTTGTGTAATAATAGTGTTTATCGCTGGGTGACAAGCTCTTGTAATATGCGGAGAACATTCTGAAAATGACATCTAACCAATATAATTATAATCTTTTTAAATCAAACTACTTTGACACCAATTACGCCAAAAAAGTGCCATGTTATAAAGATGGACTCAACTTGTGCGATGCAAGAGCATTGTTTTACTTTAGTGCTGAAATCAATGTAGAAAACACCTTATCTATCTTATCCTTTGCTATGTAAGATCATATCATCGCAGAAGAAGGTAGTAAGTATTGCTATATTGTATATGGGTAAGCTGAGCAAAATGTTCTTTCCTATATATTTGGACACACATATCGACCCTGCTGCTGTTTGGTGGCCACCGCTTTTACTGAAATAAAATAAATTAGTTATATTTAGTATTTGTTAGGTCAGTTTGAGTATGGAAGGGGAACGCTACCAACACTGTGATACTGAAGAACAAGTATCTGAGCACCATCAGGATATACCTGTTTGGACATTTAGAGAGGAGCTCAGCTCAGCTCTGTTGGACTCAAACTTAAATTAACCCCTAGTTATACAAACTTTAAAGGGGTCATCGGATGCCCATTTTCCACAAGTTGATGATTCTTTAGGGTCTTAATGAAAAGTCTATAATATACTTTGGTTAAAAATTCTCAATGGTTTTGTAAAACAACACCCTTTTTACCTTGTCAAAATGAGCTCTGCAAAAATCATTTTATTCCAAGGGGTTGTTCCTTTAAATGCAAATAAGTTCTGCTCACCCCGCCCCTCTCTTCTCTCTGTGGAGTGACGAGCCTGTTTACTTTAGCCACATTTAGCCGCTAAACTTCCTAACTACTACGTTATAAGGAAAGGCGATCGCAAAGATTCATTATATACAAAAAAACCTTATACTCACTTCTGTTGTAAGTGAAGCTGGATCACGAATAATTTTGCATGAACATAGACGGATATATGTCGATCGGGAGCCGCATTCCCTTCACAAACAAATGTAATCCACTGCATCTTCAGCGGCTCAGATGTCGGGAGTAAATGACGACCACTGTGTTCATTATTACATCCAGCAACACAACACCTCAATCGCTCAATCTAACTTACATCCCTGCTTCGGCATCAAAACAATGGAGGTTACTGGACTGTGACAGCTGGTCTGAGATAAGATGCTCATGTCAATCAACTATCATGGGAGCGGCCTCTGTCTGTGTGACGCCACACTGACAGGCATCTGAGATGGATGGCATATTGTTTTTACAGATTAATTAAAAACCACTGCATGGATTTTTATCATTATAGGGTAGATTTGTACATACACTGCCAACACACATTAACGTTCAAACAACAGGAAAAAGTGAACTTAGCATCCGATGACCCCATTAAGTAAGGAAAACTCCAATTGTCATGATCATTTTTAGATATCAGTCAACAAAATCTGACTTGTGATGGAGCCTTGAATGCTAAACTGTGTTTGTTCATTTAGGCAAGAGGAGAACTGGTCCCCCAACTGAGCCTGGGTTCTCTCAAGGTTTTTTCTCCACTACTGTCACCCGAGTTTGTGTTCCTTACCATTGTCACCTTCGGCCTGCTCAGTTGTGGTTTAAAAACAAATAATATTCTGAATCTATCAATTAGGCTACACCGACGCTGACACTGAATTTAACTGGACAACGACACTATTTTCTCCCTTCTAAATTGAGTTTCATAATTGATGAACGGTACAGTGAACTTTTACTTATAACTAATAATAATAATGAAACTTTAACAACGTGTAATTTTAATTTGTGAATGCAAATATCTACAGTTTCAATGATGAATTTCATATTTAGAGGACAAAACAAAAATGTGACAAACTGAACTATAGCAAATTGTCATGAAGGTGGACTGTCAGATTTGATCCACATTTAGCTGCGGTGTGAAGGTTGCTTTAATTTCAGGCAGATACGTATTTTCTGGTGCCATTTTAAACTGCTGAGCCATCTGAAGAGCTTTCCACATAAAAAACATCTCACACGTCTTACATCTGCATGACTTTTTAGGTGCATCTTCAAATGTGATGGCAAAAGAAATTTTCCTCCAGAGCGAATGTGCAGTGGATTTTTCAAATTGTTCCTTTTTCTAAGTCTCTTTCCACTCGCAGAGAACTGCGATTTCTTTTCAGAATGTGTTTGGAAATGACGTCTCAGGTCTCTTTTGTATGTGAAGCTCTTCTTACACTGAAGACACGTAAAAGGTTTCTCTCCAGTGTGAAGCCTCGTGTGAATCTGAAGGGTTACATTCTGACTGAAACTCTTTCCACAGTGAGTGCAGGTGAAAGGTTTCTCTCCAGTGTGAATTCTCATGTGAGTCTTCAGGTTCCCTTTAAATCTGAAACTCTTTCCACAGTCATGGCATGTAAAAGACGTCTCTCGGGTGTGACTTTTTAAATGCCAGGTAAGGCGTCTCTTGTCTGGGAAGCTCTTTCCACACTGATGACAACAGTTCTCTCTTGAGTGAAGCTTCATGTGGTTAGAAAGGGTTATTTCACGTCTAAAACATTTTCCACACTGAACACACATGAATGGCTTCTCTCCTGTGTGAGTTTTCATGTGAGCCGTAAGATTTCCTTTCAGTGAGAAGCTCTTCTCACACAGTTTGCAAGTGAAAGGCTTCTCTCCTGTGTGACTTCTCATGTGAGAATTAAAGGTTGCTTTACATGAGAAGCTATTTCCACACTGTTTGCAGGTATAAACACTCTCTCCAGTGTGACTTTTCATATGTGAATCAAGGGTTGCTTTATATCTGAAACTTTTCCCACACTGATCACATGGAAACGGCTTCTCTCCAGTGTGAATTCTCATGTGGTAATCAAGGTGTGCTTTCTGTGTGAAGCTCTTTCCACACTGTGTGCAGGTAAAAGGCTTCTCTGCAGTGTGAAGTCTCTCATGTGTTTTGAGGGTTACTTTACAACTGAAACTATCTCCACACTGCTGACATACAAAACCATTTTCTCCTGAGTGTTCTCGCTTTGTGTGGGAATTAAGGGTTACTTTATGTCTGAAACTCTTCCCACACTGATCACATGTGAATGGCTTCTCTCCAGTGTGACCGTTTATGTGGGAATGAAGGGTTTTTTTATGTGCAAAACTCTTTCCGCACTGTTGACAGGTGAAAGGCTTTTCTCCAGTGTGACTTTTTATGTGGGAATTAAGGTTTCCTGTGTGGGAGAAACACTTTCCACACTGTTGGCATGTAAAAGGCTTCTCTCCAGTGTGAGTTTTCATGTGGTTTTTAAGGTTGTGTTTTTGATTGAAACTCTTTCCACATTGATGGCAGGTAAAGCAAATGTTAGGTTCAGTCTTCTGAACTTTTATTCGTGAAGAAGTTGTTTCAGTCTGTATGGATTTTCCCACAGTCATTAAATCAGGTCTCTCATATTGATCTTTCCCTCTTCTATTTGTCAGTTCTTGCCTCTCTTCTTTCGGTGCCATCAGGTCTAAAGCAAAAAAAAAAAACACAAGTTAATGGCAGTTTAATGGCTCAAAGCAACAGACGTAAATACCAAGATAAAGGTAAAAAAACATCAAAACCAACACTATGTAACAAAACTGGGGTATTATAAACATTGGTGTTTTTCAAGTAGCTCCATTCATGTTTAAAATATCAGAATATTTGTGGTACTTGTGAACAATTTTAGTCAGGGTTTAAGGACTATCAAGTATTAAAGTTACACCTGGTTTTGGTATTTTATTAAGAGTACTTCTAGTGCCGTTAGCTCTTTTGGCATATCACAAAACTGTTTTGGATAGTTTGAGAAGTGTGTTTTCATTTGTCGATAAACATTAGCACGGTTTAGGCCTTAAATCTATGTGACTGCTAATACTTTGTGTAAACAAATCAAACAAGTATGGAGAGCATCACGGCTCAGTATTAGGTCCTCTGGTTTTCTCCTAGTATATGCTGACCCTAAGGGACATTATCAATAGAGTTCACAATGTTATGCCAAGGATACTCAGTTTTATATTTTCTCACGACAAACTGTCAAGTTAGTACAGAGTGTTACTGATTTTCTGTAATAACTGATAATGAAAATAATCACCAGTGAACATTTCAGTTGCAATGCTGTCCATGCACGATCAGAAAGCTTTCAGATTTCATCAAAAATATCTTAATTTGTGTTCCGAGCAGGAACGATGGTCTTAAGTGTTTGACATGAGGGTAGAATTTTCATTTTTGGGTGAATTATGCCTTTAAATGCATTTCCCCTCAAATTTAGCCATTAATTATAGCCATTCAACATTACATTGATTTTTTTATCATTTAATAGGCGTTAAAAAAATAGTTAACTTAAAAACAATCATCACATGAAGTATTATTTTGTATGCATAAACTATATAAACTATACTATATTAATAAAGCTACAAAAGTTAATCATTGAGCAATGACTGATTTCTCTTTTTATTTTATTTGTTTTTTGTATTTACTAGGGATGTGCGGGTCTAGTCGACTAGTCAACTAAACGGTACAGCTCCTACTAGTCGACAATGAAAACAACAGTCGACTATACGACAGAAAAAACATGATTTTATCATTGAAAATGCCATAATTTTAATGTTACATTTAAAACATTTAAATAAGTTCAAATTAAACATTTGAAAAATAATACATTGTTTTTAAAAGTGGTTCTGGGTGAAAACTATGTTTTTACCGCAGACCTCAAATGCCCGTATAGAGACCCTCATGACCAAGCGAAAGACTAGCAAGGTGTGGGATTATTTTTAAAGCAATCTGAAAAGTTTTGTGTAAACTGTAATATCAAACTGGCTTACAATAACTCTACTGGAGCGATGTATAACAGGCACGTCGTAGGCGTTAGCTTAGAGGCTAGCCAAGGCTACCAAATGTCAATCACGGCATTCAGACAATCTGTCACCACTGCGATCCCGTCTGCGCCATCTATTCCTCTAAACGAAGATCCACTTCGGTGGTGTGGTGGGATGTCCAGGCGCTTTTTCAAACTCTATCGGCTTGCTTTTCGTTTATCTCTGCGTGAGTGCAACTTCAGTTCCTGTCAAGCGTGTTTTTTCATAGGGTATAATATACTCAATATAATATCGAACCGTTCAGTACAACATCCACTGTTCAATATGAGCGTGTGAATTGTTTTTTTTCGGTTTTGCATTTAAATAATTAACTTTGTTTAATTTCTCTTGACATTTGCTGTGTGTGCCCGTGATTTTACGTGCTGAGATGAGGAAACGCTTCCCTGCTTATATCTGAAAAAGCAGACACGCAGAGCATCTTCCATTCTAATGACATGAAATGTTAAGCCTTTCTAAACCTGTTGTCCAACAAAAGAGAACATTATAACTTATTTTTGCTTTAAAGCATCAGTTGAGTTTTTGAAATAACTTTCTTTTGTGATCTGATGTGGTTTCTTATCATAGAATGAGGCAGATAATATATTCTACACTGTATGTCGATTATGGCTTACAAATATCATTATGAAAATCATCATGAAAATAATAGATTGAAGAACACAGATAAACCATATATTATTGCAGACGAGCGTTTATGGTCCTTACGTTTCATCATTCAAAACGTTTAATGTTATATCTTGTTTTTATTCAGTTACAGCAATAGCGATGCCTTAATCCATATTAGAGAAGCTGCAGTAGAACGTAATTAGTGCTACTTCTTTGATGCATATGTGAACTTTCTGCTCCAGGGCACCCTTTGGCATCCAGTATGAATGAAACCCATCCTATTTTGTGTAAAAATTGGAAAAATAATACCTCTCTCAAAAGAATATTAAGCAGACTTTTAATAATCCACGCTTTTTCCAGTGTATAGAAGTATTTTGTTGTTAATTAGATGCAAAAAACACTAAGCTATCACAACCGAACCGAACACCGTGGTTAAAAACCAAGGTACATACTGAACCGTGGACTAACTGTATTGTTGCATTGTTGCATTTTTTTAAACGATGTAGCCTACATGACATAGGTTTTTAAAAGCTGTTTTAATGCTATTCCTTGATAAACGTTCCTTTTGTTTTTGACTTGTGTTTTAATATGCAGGATATTTTTTTCTTACCATCTTTTGGGGGTATCTTGCCCTTTAGACTAGTCGGATACAAAACTTTTGTTTACATGACTAGCAAATTAGTCGTTGCACACATCCCTAGTATTTACATCAGTGACACAGACTGCATAATTTGACGTCACTGCCTTCAGCGAGCATAGTGTGGAGCTAACAAAAAAAAAAAAAAAGTTTATAAAATTTCTTCTTAATTTTTCCTGTTCATAAACTATTTTCAAAACAAACAGCAGAATTTATTGTTTTCTGCTTTTGCCATAATTGACATAAAAATGTTAAACACTGGTAACATGTGTACGTGACGTGTACTGCTGGCTCACAGACAGCGCCAGTACCGAGTTAACTTCTTTTGTATCTGTATGTGTGTGTGTGTGTGTATATATATATATATATATATATTTGTTTGTTCATGTGATCGCAACATGAGGTCCATTCTATGTCAAATAAAACTGCTTTAATTCGGATGCTCATATGACATTCTTCACAAATACCATTCATTTCTGTAAAGCTGGATGTTTTAATATGGCTCAAATGAGTGAGTTCAGCTTTGAGAATGAAAACCAACCTGTTTGTTCCTCAGTTTCCTCTTGTTTCACACTAAATGCTTCTTCAATCTTCATGTCTTCACTCTCCTCTTTAATAAATGCCATCTTCATAATAGTATGTCACGTAGATCTCAGCTTCATCACACGTTTTTCTGTGTCTTTGCACACTTTCCTGTTTAAAATGAGAATAATTAACAGAAAGAAAAATAAAACAAAATCTCTGTTTGTGCACTGGTAAGGGAGTAAGAATGAACTCTGATTAGACAAAAACAAACCAAAACTAGCACTACAAATGAATACAAATTACCCAGGCATTTCATATTTAGTCATCTATGCTTTATTATTATTATTATTATTATTATTATTATTATCATCATCATCATCATCATCATCATCATTATTATCACTATCACTATCACTATCATTCATTACGTTTGTAAAAGTTATCATTACACGCTTGTGTTTGTTTCATTTGCGCTTCGAATCACTGAATCATTTTGCGAACAATGAAACGATGGACTCGGAGTTCATAAAGCTCAGTTTCTCCATCACTACTTGCCAGTGACCGAATTCGTCTTTACGATAAAACGATTCATGATATAGGGAGCGATATGAAACACACCTTTTCATATGCAGATGCGCTTTACTCATAAAGATAACGTTTATTAATGTTACATACATATTACAATGTTTAATTCTACGATAATCAAGCCATTTTATATCGCTTGTAACAACTACAAAATTGCCAGAACTGGTTACATTGATACAAACACAAACATTCTTAAAAACACAAACCTGTCTTCATCCGAGTCACAACAGATGCTGGAGTGCGGCACAGTCTTATGACGTCATTTCACTTGGATAAAATAAAAGTCTCGTCTACATGCTAGTGTCTAAAATAACAAAAGTGCACAGAAAAAAAAGTTATATCGGAGGAGTTTAAAGATGATTTCTTGGTGAAATACATATTTAAATATATGTTGTCCATTAATGTGTTTAAAATAGTAAGAACTACTACTAAAAGAGTGTGAGATTCTCTCTTTAATATGTAGTTAAGAAACTATATATCTAGCATTCTGACACATGTAGAGTTTTACCAGTTATTTTTAGTGGCTCTAGATAGATCACATCGTTACAGTATGTGTCCTTACAATAAATATGACCTTACAATAAATGATGTCCTTACAATAAATGTGTTATTTCCTTATGTGTTATATCAGGGGTGCCCGACCCTGTTCCTGGAGATCTACCTTCCTACAGAATTTAGTTCCAACCCTGATCAAACACATCTGTTCCATAATTATCAAAGGCTCATTCAGATCCTAATTAGTTGGTTCAGTTGTGTTTGATCAGGGTTGGGGCTGAACTCTGCAGAAAGGTAGATCTCTAGGAACAGAGTTGAGCACCCCTGGGTTATATGGTACCACATAAAAAGAAAAAAAAAAACACAAATTAAGATATTTTTGAGAAAATTTGAGAGCCACAAACTCTACCACAAACTACGTCATTTAAGGCACAGAAAGGTACTAAGGATATTTTTAAAAGTCTGTTTGACAATTCCATTTTATAAAATTGTGATTAAATAAATTAATACAATAAGGTAAAATAAAAGCAGCCTAATAATGATAATAATACAGAAACAAGAACAACAACAATTCAATGAAACAACAGTTGAAATACTAAATTCCTGCTAAGTTCATTGCAATTCACATTTATTTATATAGCACTTCACAAAAGCAGCTTCACAGAAAAGTTTCTACACTCTCAAAAAGGATGTGTTAATTAATAACACAATTTTTGTGTTATGGCTATTTTAACACATTTTGTGTAATTTTAAGTTGATCATGTGTAAAAGAGAGAGAGATTGAGAAAGAGAGAAACAACACAGTGTGTCCAACACAACCTGTGTTAACTATCATCCAATCACATTGCTGCTACGTCACTCCGCAAGTCGTTAAGCAAGTTCGCGCCTCTTTCTCCATCGGCGGGTGACTTGGATGCACATATGTCAGGTATGTGGATTTATTATTTTTAATTATTAGAAACTGTCATATATATTCTCAATGTGAATTTTTTTAGACGGTCAAATGTGCGTTTAGTTAGCGCCCTCCAGTCGTGCGTACGAGTATTTTCGGTAGTCACGAGAGGCGGTGTTGAACAGGGCGAAAACGGCGTCAGATAGTTAATGCTTCACAACTTATTATTTCTTTACATTTTGGTAAGTTTGTTCCTCACTTTCTGGAGATAACTTATTTTTAACGAGTTTTATGTTTTTCTTCGCTTGATTTGTTGCCAATTATATGACGTCCGATAAAACGCTGCGGCCACGGCGGGATTGTCGTTAATGAGTTTGACAAAGCGGTAACTCTGATCACTTTCACTGCTATCCGGCGCCTTTCTTTCATTAAACAACAATGTATTGATGTCTCGTTAAATGTCTTTAAATAATAATATGATTTATTACTGTAACGTTTAAAATTTGATTGACTTCGACATTCGCATATGTCTTTATCTCAAAAAGGATGTGTTATGTTTTCACACGTTTTGTGTCATTTTGTGTACATAATTGACACAAAATGTGTTGTCCTTGACTAGACACAGAGGTGTGTTAAGGAACAACACAGGCTGTGTTGTTTTCATGACATCCTTTAAGAGTATCGCTGATTCCGGTGGAAAATATGAGATGGTCACCATTAATTTCAATCAATAAGAAATGAATAGTAGCTTTTGCGACTTAATTCTCGTCTTTGTAGTTATTTGAGGCAGTTTTTAGCGTTATTGTAATGGAAAATTTTGAGAGAGCATTACTGTAATATGATACAAATCGATTCTGAATTCGGAACCGCAAGACTCACTCTTAATGAAATAGACGACCGGTTTCTTTGGAGATCGGAATATTCCTTTAGGTTTATATCTTGGAGGTTTATCTAGCTTTTGTTAGCTCGCTGTTTTTGTAATAAATATTCATTATAACACTGCTTGTTAACTACATTTTACAGTATGAATGTATGTGTAATCAGTATATGTATATAACAGATTGGTGTTTTTCTTTGTTTTTTTTGCAGCTTCAAATGGAGGACTCTCCAAAAACACTAGTTGCAGTTCTTCTAGATGAAAAGGAGATATGCAAAAAAAATCAGCATCTCAAGAGTGCAGAAATAATTGATGCTTGCATCTTGGTTATGGATTGCAAACACGTCCCCAACAGTGCGAGAGATTTTTGAACAATATCCTCGATTTGTAGACATGCCATACTTGGTAAGGACATCTTGTGTTTTGCATGTTTTTTTCTTCTAGCTAGGTATAAATAGACTTGTCAGTACAGGGACATGGCTGCTAAATATTAACATTTAAAGTCCAAATGAATTCAGAATGTTTTTTTATACTTTGTTAGTGAACATTACTAATCTTGTGGTGCAAGTTAATTAAAATAAAGTTTAAAATAAAATAAAGTCCTTTAAACATCCTTTAACCACTCCCCTCCAACCATCAGTCTGCTGCAAGCTAGAGATTGTAAGGTGCACTGAAATCAAGCTCCCCCATTTATTTTTCTTCAATCAGTTTAATTCAAATCATAAAACGTATAGTAGTTTGTTTTTTTTTACTGTTATGATTGCATAAACTTAGATTTGATCATTTGTGAACATACTGAGAAAACACAGTAGTGTTGTAATTGTGTATTCTATCCTGTGTTGTAGCTTGACAATGAGTTTGGAAAAATGTTTCCTGGGAAGGCTGACATCTTTCTTCGAAAATGGGAAGGAAATATTCTTCCGAAGTTGCAAAAGATGTCCACAGTGAAAGATCATCTGGTCATGCCAACTGATAATGAGAGTGAAGGTAGGCTACTTTGCTTGTTCTGTCAAACCGTTGTTTTTCTTTCAGTGGACACCATTAGGTTTACTAGTTCTCTGAAGGCAAAGTTGGAGATCAAAGTCAGCCATTATTTCAGCCATTTTAAAAATGCCATTATATTTTGTGTTTTTCTATTATACTACAGAGTCATGTTACAGAGCTCTTCAAATTCTTACTACACTGCTGCCCCCCACTGCGTCCGGAAGGAGCAAAGGTTGGGCCAAATGTAGTACAAAGTCAGCCCTTTCTTACCTCTTGGACATTAAGCCGGTAAGCAGCTTGATTGCCCTAATATGTTTATGTTTTAGTTTGTTAGTTTTCTGTGCAAGCACTTTGTGATGTTACTTAATTACATGACTCTCTAATTTACATAAAACTATACTGTTTTCATTTTGTTTTCTTTTAGGGATACACAATATTAGATTTTTGTCAGTATTTTTTTTAGCTCACTTTGGCTAAGTATCTTAAGGTTATTTGTGTATTTTACTTTTTATTTTGTTATAAATAGACCAACAGCGGCCACTAAACAAAAAAAACTATCCCTTTAAGAAAACCTTCAGTCACTTGAATTGTTTTAATAATAGCTTTTAAAAAATGTACTTTTATTTTTACAGGCTGTAACCAGCATCTCCAGCCTCCTGGATCATTCCCAGACAATGGTGGAAAACCATCAACCCCACATTGTCTGTTTAGGAGCCCCCAGTTCTACCCAGTTCATTGTGGCCGAGAATGACAGAGTCACCATTCCACTCGACGGTAACAGTCTGACGTGTGCTGTTCAAAATGTATTGGGTTTGCAATGTACAATATCCTGTCCATCTATATCTGTCTTTAATTTCCTTGAAAATGTATATGACATTCCTTTCTCCGGTGGGAAGAGATCCAAAGTTGTGGAGCTTATTTCGAAGCTTCAAAGCACTATCCTAAATTGTACCACCATGTACATATGTCCAAGGTGTAAAAAAATCAACTTCAAAAGACGTCCGGAAACTTATAAGTCATCTTAGGTATGTTCTTAGACTTTGGCTATGAACTTGACACATGTAACACTGTTCTCGTCTCTCACTCTGTTAATGTGTTCGGTCAAACTTTTCAAACTGGTTGTGTAATTGCTTTAAACCGTGACTTAAGAGAAGAGCGTCTCTTTGGTGAAGTTTTACACATAGTTTCACAATGTGAAAAAGGAATGGTTTTAGTTTTTCTTAGAGTTCTATCTCAAGTGTATTTTCACCCACACTTGTATGCATATGCTGTCCAAAGAAAAAATGAATATAAAGTCATTAATTTAAGCAATGCTGCTGATGTAAAACCACTTCACATGATTTCTAACAAAGAAAACCTTTTTGTAAATCCAAGATATAAAATTGTTTAAAAATGTCTTTATGAAATTCAAATGTGAATATTGCCTTTGTGAAAATTCAGAAGTGAAGTTTTAATAAATATGTATATATTTGAAAGAAAAAAGTTGTTTTTGTATTGCATTCATTGTAACTGTTAAAAAAATAGCACATCTATGACACAAATTGTGTTATTAATGACACATTAGTGTGTTAAATATTTTAACACACTGAATGTGTAAAGAAGAATAACACACTGGTTGAGTTAAAAGTTACACAAAATGTGTTGTCCTTAACTAGACACACGGGTGTGTTAAGATATAACACAGGTTGTGTTGTTTTTAACACATCTGTTTTAAGAGAGTACATTATATTTAGGAGTTGTTTATCAGTGGTTACTATGGCAAATGTGTACAGTAAAAAATCATGCAGGTATGTAATGACATATATTCAAACAAATGGCAAACACTATTAACAGCAATGATTATATACTGGGATTAAACTTGTAGCAAAATTTAGTAGTTTTGTATGTTGGTTCAGGCCAGGGTTGGCATCATCTGAGGTCCTCTGAGGAGTTGGCATCATCTCCTCTTAGGTGTTTGATCATCTTAGGTCTTCGTAAGGGTTGGTTCCAGTCTGAAGGTTGTGTACATTCTAGTTACCTTGTGATGCTCATCCCATGGCAGAAACAGAGAAGCAAATATTAGAGTAGCTGCTGTTCCAAACCAAGCAAAAAATTATGTGTTCAACCCAAGCAAAACAATCTTTCGGAAGAAAGGGAGAGACATTCATTGTGGCAAGTATTTAGTGGTACACAGTACAGTTATCAAAGAGTGTACTTCAAAAAAAAAAAATATATATGTTGAGTGCCCAATCAGGATAAATGTATGTGTAGTAATCAAACCAAATGAAAAACATTCAGATTTTATATTGTACTGAACATTTGGGTTATTAAACATACCTTGTTAATTTAATGTTGTCACGTGACCCACATTTACCATGGTAGGGGCTCAAACAGTGGCATATAGATATAGAAGACAAGTCTCAGAAATAGACTGATATATGTATACAGATGAAAAAAATGTTCTGGTTTTATATTGTAATAAAAATTTGGGTAATTTAACATACCTTGTTGATTTAACTTTGTCACCTGACCCATATTTACCATGGTAGGGGCTTAAACAGTGGCATGTAGGTGAAGAGAGTCAAGCACAGAAACACAGACCAGCATCAGAAATACATTCATATGTACACAAATGCAATGATATATATATATATATATATACATATACATACCTTGTCAATTGTTGTCACATGGTAAGGGCTCAAACAGTACCATGTAGATGAAGAGAGTCAAGCACAGAAAGAAACAAAAGACCAGTATCAAATATTCACTGATTTTATGGTGTATACAAATGAAAAACTTTATGATTATACACTGTAATAAACATTTTGGTTACTGAACTTGCCCTGTTAATTTAATGTTGTCACATGACCCACATTTACCATGGTAAGTGCTCAAACAATGGCATGCAGATGAACAGAGTCAAGCATAGAAAGAAACATTGAAGACCAGTATCAGAAATACATTGATATACAGATGAAAAAGAATGTCCTGGTTTTATATTGTAATAAACATTTGGCTTATTAAACATACCATGTCAATTTAATGTTGTCTCATGGTCTACATTTACCATGGTAAGGTCTTAAACAGTCAAGCATAGAAAGAAACAAAAGACCAGTATCAGAAATACATTGATTTTATGGTGTATAGATTTTATATGATTTTATATTGTAATAAACATTTTTGTTACTAAACTTACCTTGTTGTTTTAATGTTGTCACCTGACCCACATTTACCATGGAAAGGCTCAAACAGTAGTATGTAGATGTAGAGTCAAGCATAGAAAGAAACATAGAAGACCAGTATCAGAAATACATTGATTTTACGGTGTATACAAATTCAAAGATTTCTGATTATATATTGTAATAAACATTTTGGTTACTGAATTTACTTTGTTAATTTCATGTTGTCAACTAACCACATTTACCATGGTAAGGGCTCAAACAGTGGCATGTAGATGAAGAACATCAAGCATAAAAAGATACACAGAAGATCAGTATCACAAATACATTAATATGTATACAAATAATAAAAAAGAAAACATTCTGATTTTATATTGTAAAAACATTTTGGTTACTTAACTTACCTTGTTAATTTCATGTTGTCATCTGACCACATTTACCATGGTAATGGGTTAAACAGTAGCATGTAGGCATAAACATTCAAACATAGAAAGAAACATAGAAGACCAGTATCAGAACATAGATTTTATGGTGTGTTCAAACAAAATACATTCAGAATTTTTTGCAGAAATCCATAAAAAAAATATGTTTTTGTGTTTCATTTAAAAGTTAATGGTTATTTCTTGCATTTCTATAGAGATTTACCTTTATGAGAAGACTTTGTTCACCTTAGTTGTACACAAGAACTAAAGACTACAGACTACAACAACTCTGTGTTCTAATGAATGACATCATAATATTAATGGAATGTTCAGATGCAAATGAGCATGGCTGCAGCTCAATATTCAGTTTCTACTGTTGTATACTGGATGCTCACTATTGCCAACTACAGGCTTTGGAGACTTACAGGCAACTACAATAAGAAGCTATGCCTGAAAGAGTATAATGAATAAGTATTATATGCAATTTTTATTAGTAGTAGTAGCTTAAATATAATAAATAAAAATGCATTTTTAAAATAAAGTTAATGATGTGTGTTCAATTTACAGGTGCATCTCTAGAGGTTATTGATGTGTATAACTCAATAATAAATGCTACACATGTGTTCATTTAACATTAATCTTCCCTTGCAGCTTATTATCATTAATAAATTATTAATAAAAAGGTTCACAGGTGTTCATTTTACATTAAGGTTCATTTCACAGGTTAATAAAATCTGTAATTCATGAATAAAAGTTTCACCCTACATTAAGGTTTACACCCAGATAGCACATATACGTCTGTAAGATGTCTGTTAAAGATCTCTTTATCTGGAAAGCTTCTGCTGTGTGCAAACATCTGGCAGACGTCTGTAAGATGTCAGTTTTACATCTATTTGACATCTGATAGGAAATGTCCAATAGACGTACTGCAGATGAGCAAACTACGTTTTGCAGATGTCTTGCAGATGTAAATGCAGACGTCAAATGGATGTCTCCAAGATGTACGTGTGCTGTCAGGGCAGGTAACTAATATTGTTTTTTCCCCCCAAAATATAGTTTGATTTTATCTTGATAAACAAAAGATCCCAGATAGCACACGCATGTCTGCAAGATGTCTATTAAAGATATCTTGGAAAGCATCTGCTGTGTACATACATCTGGCAGATGTCAGTTTTACATACATTCTAAATCATAAACATCTTAAAGACATCTAATAGATGTCTGTTTGACATCTGATAGGAAACGTCCAATAGACGTATTGCAGATGAGCAAACTACATCTTGCAGATGTAAATGTAGACATCAGATAGATGTCTCAGAGATGTACGTGTGCTATTAGGGATAATGTTTATTCATTGCTGTGGATAGGCATCATAACCTTTTGCAGAGTATCATGGGTAAGATACAGAGTAAGCAGACTGTCAGTTTCACACAGCATATAATGGAGGGGTGACCTGTGGCATGTCCAGTAACAGGTTGTTACTGAGTCCTTTTCTTAGAAATGTGTTTATTGTATATAAAATGGCAAGGGCAGCTTCTTATTCCAGCTTCAACAATACAGATGGCTGTTGAAAAGATGCAAAATGTACATGAGTTGGGACAACATTAGACTTTACTACACACCTGTGATACAAAAGTTCTCAGATGATTTTGGTGACATAGGTCCAACCAGTTCTTCCTTGAAAATCCAGAATGCTTGAAACTAATTCTTTACCAGGATGCTTTCAAAACTGTCGATGCACTTGGTTCTGCTAAGAAAAAGCACAAAGTAGTTGCAGCCTGTCTTTCTGTGGCTAATTTACCTGCTCATGTGTGGAGACATGTCCCTCGTCTTGTTGTGTGGAAAGAATGATCTAAAAGAGTTTGAAAGTGCTGAAGTTTTTCTAAGCGCTGTTAGTGGATTTACAAGATTTAGAGGAAAACGTAATAACTGTAGGTGGTGAAACAGTCAAAGATGTTCTGTATGGCATTGCTGGAGATAATTTGGGTTCACATAGCATTGGTGGGTTTACTGAAAATTTCAGTCATTCTTGATACTTTTTGCAGGTACTGTTGAAATCAAACAAAGTGAGTTTTAAAGTAATGACCCTAGGGTTTTGTGGTACATGGTTTTGTGGTTACGATTCTGCTGTTCATGATCTACAAACTGAAGCGAGGTAAACTGTATTCAATACTTTGAAATCTTTTCATGTTTGCCAGCCTGGTCTCCCACCTTGTTTAGGCCATGACATTTTTAAGGTGTCTGAGCCTGTGATGCTGCAGTGTACTTGAAGCATTTTGTTAAAAAGAAGCAGTGGCTCACATTTGAAATTTTCATCACTTCTTACTGCACTATCTAGCACTAAATTTTAAAGTTGGCCCCTTGATTAGTGTCATGAATCTGGTCGGTGACCTTCGGTCCGCTCACCACCAGATGTCGCTCTCGCTCTGTCACTTCACACAGACTGTTACACTACACTCCGGACTACGTATCCCGTCACCCATCGCGCTGATTGCGTCAGCACTTGTGGCCAATCAGGCACCCTATATAAGCCCCGAACTTTCCCTCTGATACTCACTGAGTATTGTTGTGGTTATTTCATTGTTACGCATATTTCCCTAGTTTCTATGTTCCCTAGTTTCCAAGCTCCCTAGTTCCCGAGTTCCCTGTCTTTAGCTTTCTCGCCTGGCCATTTCGTCTCATTTGTCTCGCCGCCTGCCCTTGGACTACTCGCTTGTTAGTTTGGACAACCCCTCTTCCTTGCTCCTTTTGGATTACGTTCACCACGGATCGACCCATGCCTGCTTCACGGACTATTCTTGTGCCTCGCCCCTACATACCTGTTTGCCATTGTTTGACTCTGCCTGCTTGACCATGTCTTTGTTTTGTCCTGTAAATAAAAGCTTGCATATGAATCCGCTCGCCTCTCGTCTCTCTCACCACGTTACAATTAGTTTATGGACAATGAGTTTCGAAAGCAAACACAGCTACTAAGAGACGTGCCAGGCATTTAAAAAAACTTTAAAAACATCTGCCTAACATTATCTAAAAGACATCAGATGTTTCCAGCATCTCTTTCAGCTGGGCCAGGATCCAGTCAGCTTCTGCATCTCAAAGAAGTAGAGATGCACCAAGTTCATTGGGCTCCCACCATTGTTGTGTGTGATTAGTCAATATTTTTTCCCCTTTCTTTCAATTTCTCTGGTATTTTTTATACTTCTCATGGTTTGTAGCACCTCAAATACAAACATAAAGATAACGAAGAAACAATGGTATTTTAATATAACACTGAATCCATAGAAACATAAGAAACATCTACAAAGCATTAACGTGGCAGGACACACTGAACCGAAACTTAAGTACTGGTGATAATTAAGTGAACACAGCTGAACCAAATGACAAATCATTTAACAACCAAAGGGAAATGGTGCAAACTGAAAACAAAGTCCAAACGGTGTGTGAGTGTAACAATACTCTAATATGTTTTTATAATTTTGTTCAAATTATTATTACTATAGTTTTCCTCGAAGCAGTTAATGTTGTGTGTGGATCGGAGGCCTTATTGTAATATATTAACCTTTAAATGTAATAATTAAAAGCTTAAAATAAAAAAATATAGTCAAGTTGATTGTATGCTCACAACGAAGATTTATTATGACTAATAGTCACCTGCTTTTCTTCTTTCCCAAGGTGTTTTTACTCCATCAACACAGAGAAGGGCACAAAAGTGGAGAAGACAAACACCACCCATCTTCACGTCAACCCAAGAGTCCCTACCTTGATTCAGGAACTTCACATCATTAGCAGCAGGATGTCTGAATATGGACTGATGTCAGTTAGATTTCTGACATGTAATTATGTGCCACACTGCCAGCTTGAAGGATGATTTCAGCTTTTATGTCCAGTTCTTCAAGATTAAGTGGCATACTTAATATACTGTTAAATTTGTGTTCAGTTTGTGTACAGCTGTTAAAGAGCTTTGTTGCTCTTGCATTTCTGATTTGCATTCCTGCACATCATATTAAACAGCTTGTTTGTAGATATTGGTTCATTTGTTACATTGATTTTAATAAATTTAGTAACCCATAAAGTGTGTTCAAAAATCTTTATTCATTAAAATAATAAAATAAACACATTAAATGATTCAAAGGCAAATTATTATTTTGTGTTTCAGTTGGCCTATTTAAATGTATCTAGATGTAGGCTTCTTGGGGACATTAATTATCTATTAATTATGTTTTAAAACATTTCGAAAAAATACTTGACTTTTTTATACTATTTAAATGATTGCATTAATCGTTCAAAACAAAAATAATGATTAAAAAAAGTTTATAAAGTATTGATTTTTCATTCATTAAAGTTCAATTTCGAATAACTGCAAATCATTTATGCTATTTGGGTCAAATTGATCTGATTTCCCTTACACTTACTAACATTCTGTGTTCATCAATGTGCCAATTGCTTTCTCATCTTCTGTTCTCTCTCACATTCTACAACAGAATCCCACTTATTAAAGTCTTGGAGTAATAACTCAAATGGAGGAAAAATATCATTTTCAAAAACAAAATAATGCACAACTAATTCTAATAATTAATAATCACACTAATATGGTGAACCAACTATATAATGAAGCTGAATTGTCTTAATATTTTATGTTATTGTTAATATTTGCTTTTATTTTGCTGTTGTTTTTTGTGGCCTTATAGTAGTTTGTTGTTTGATGTTCTGAGTTGATCTGTTTGTGTTCTAAGTGTTAATGTTTAAGTGAACCAAAATGAGGAAAAAAACTTTTGCTAAATTATGCTGTTGTATAATTTTTGAGAGTTGATCTCTGTTCATCTTATCATAGTGCAGATACATTATATTACAGATATATGACAGTACATTTTTTTCTATCAGAACAACATTTACAGATCAGTAATGCTTCAGTATAGCTATAGGTGCTTTTTGAGTCACCTATATTGCAATTATTGAACTTAACTAAACACTTCAAACAGAGGAAAGAAATAAAGGCAGACAGGTTTGTAATAATCGTGAATCTGGTAATGCTGTTTGTGGAGTTTAATCATCCTTTGCTGACATATTTAATGTTTTAATTTATTTAGTTGATTTAATATAATAACCTTAGATTACCTCAGTATCCTTCTGCTAAAACTGCCCTGTCAGGGTTATTCTGTGAAAATATGTGGTTGCTCTCATTACATTTTCACGCTTGTTTGATAATCATTGATTTAAGTTTTATTTTAACCCACATTTATTCATAAAATTTGCTGTGACTGGCTGACCAGCATGAGCTCTATAGTAAAGCTGCATGTTTGTATGTGGGTGTTTTAATATTTATTGAGATATGAGTTTGAGATCAAGTACATTCTTTTACAGAGTGTCAAGTAGTATTTGATTTGTTTTAAAGAAAAAAGGAGAACTAAGAAAAGTGTGTGCAGTGTGCAGAAAAGTGTGCAGATGCACAACAGCTCACTAGGTTGTGATATGCACACAGAATCCAGTGTGTCTAAAAAACAGTAGAAGAAGACAAATTGAAACTTAACTTTAGAACCTTAGTGTCTGATAAGAAGCCATTTCACATTGGTGTAAACCAAAGCTTACATGTTCTATCATATTTATTGGTAAGTCCAGTCATATCCTTATCATAACTTTAGTAAGGTTATCATATACATTTCTCGACATTAGATGCATGTGCATGTTTGGTATATTTAGTGATGAAACACAGGATTTTACTGAGCAGTCAGACACAATTAATAGCTATCTTTTATATAATATAATGTGTTTATACATTTCACTACAATCCGATTCCTTATTGCAAAATAAAAGTAAAAACACATGAACAACAAAGACGTGAATAACTGCTAATGAATGTACAAATAAAAGAACAACAAATAAAGACGTTAATAAAATGGAAGTAATGTCATGTAACGTTAGCTGCAGCTGTCAGATGGTGTGCAGATTTCTTCTATAACCTCTCAAAAGAATAAAAAATAAGTCGCGCCAATAGCCTCGTGGGAAGCGCGCCAACATACAGCGCCATTGCGCTTGGGGCATTCTGAATTTGAATCCCGGCTTGTGGACCTTGCCCGATCTCGCCCGCTTCTCTCTCACACTTTGCTTTCTGTCAAGCTAGTGAACAACTGCACAAAAAAGAAGACATGATATTTCAGACGGCTGCACGAACAGGATTAAAAGCTTCACTTAAACAGTTTGACTTTATTGCTGTCATACCTACTAAAGGTAATCGGCTATTGAGAATAAACAGAGGTTTATCTATAGTTAATATTAATATCTTATTGAAAATAATATTAGGAATGATTCATTAAGAGGTGTGTAAAGTATCCAAATTCCGTACTCAAGTAAAAGCAAGAGATAGCCTATATAATATATAGTAATACAGATATAAAAATAACAACAGCTCAGACTGTGAGATTGCGTACGATAACTGAGAGGAACCTTAATGGATCGAAGGAGAGTGTTTGTTTTTGTTTGCTTTGTAAGTAGAGTTCTGCATAAACGCGATTCATTCATAAGGTGAGTGTAATAGCGATTTTTACAACTCCTTAACGCAACCTGTCAAAAGGATTATAAATGCCGCAAAATAAGCATTAAAAGTTAATAGAGTTGCAACAGCACGTTCATATATATGTTTTCGATTCAGAGGGCAAATGCCTGTGTATTTATTTGTGTTGTTAACTCAACGGGAGCGAAATGAAACTGTCTTAACCCGAAGTTGACTCTCTCCCCTCTTCCCCTTCCGCTCCGCAGCGCACCACGACCACTTTTGCAGCATTTTTCAAAACTATGGTGAGAACTAACCAGTGCTGAAACAGGGGGGGTTTCATGACCCTTTAACCCTGCACACGTTTTTATATTTGGTTACATTGGTTATATAAAGTTTCAGTTTAATTAATTCAGTCGATCTGTTTACCCTGCTTTAACATGGATTTTTATGGAGACTGGAAAAGGACAGCATACTAATGTAAGTTAGAATCCATCATGGCAGCAATCACCAGTTTTTTTAGGAAAAAGGTGGATAGGTTCATGTCCACTTCATCCAATCCTCTTTGTTTTCTGTGTTCTTAAATTTCCTGGTATGAGAAACTGCTTTAGACAATTCAGTGCCTGCAGGGAACTAAAATCATTTTAAAAACCAATTCAGACTATTTTGCCAACTTGAACAGAATCAAAAGAATTATTCATTTGCAAAAAAAGTAACACGCTTGGAATGAACTACATGTATTGCACTTAAATTAAGTAAGGAGAGGACCTAGATAGCACACATACAAGATGTCTGTTAAAGGTCACTTGATCTGGAAAGCATCTGCTGTGTAAATAGACGTCTCCATGACGTATGTTAGTTAAGTCCATTCACTCAGTGGGCAAATGCAGCGTCTCTGTGTGAGAAGCGGCATCATTCACCTCTTCGTCATTGGATCTATGGCACAGGCAACGGTCTCTCCCTTCACTAACACAGCTAAGTGTTGTTAGAGTTCCCCTGGGTGCTTCGACGGCGATAAATGTGATCATTTCTTTCAGAGGTGGATGCCTGTTGTTTGGGAATGCAGTTGTGAAGACAGTTCTGGGAGGCAATTATACAGAAATACTTAACGTTAGACTTTGCTCAGGTATTTCAGAATGATCAAAATGACCATAACAACATTTCAGATGCTGCGAGATCAGTCCACTGGTTGGACGGGTTTTGCCGTCCCATAGCGCAAAGTCGCATGACGTTTTTGATAAGTATGGAGAAATTTATTAGGAAGATGTGTTTCCATCTCCTGTTATTCGCATTAAAGCTTTTCCGCACAAGTCAAAAATCACCTCTATTGAGCGTAAAAATTTTTTTGCAAATTAAGGAATTTTATTTGAAATGTGGTGTTCCATCACTCATTTCTAATGCGGTACTTCAACATGTGCATAAAAACAGGGTAATGGAAACAGCTACAGAGAGAGAAAAAGATCACAGATTGCGCTGTGCACACATATAGAGTTGTTGTCAACAAGTATAAAAATCTCACTACAGGACACCTGTAGTGCAACAGTGCTGTATTTCGGCGCACTGCCCACAAGGCTGTAGCGCCAACAGAGCAATACTAGTTTTAAGTTTTCTATGACTTGGCAAATGACCATGGAATAAATGGGATAATCAATGGCTTGCCGTGCATTAAAGGATTTTAAATGCACTTCGCGGAGGCAACAACCTCTCACTTTGTGCATGTAAAATCCTATGTTGATTATGCCTTATGTATATTATATATTATATTATGTGTAAAGTAATAGTGTTAATTGTAGTTGATTATTTTTGTGTTATGTATCATTTATGTACTTCATGTTTCCAAATGCAGAACTGAAAGTTTTATGGAGAGACAGAAGAGCACTGATGAGGAGAGAGAGGAGGAGGATGCTGTTGTTGTTCACTGCCAGAACCAGAGAGCACCCCCTCCAGAGCCCAGCTGTGTGTCCATGAAGAGTGATAGATCCATAAATCCACCTCCTGTTTTCAGTGATGGCCTCAGGTGTGATGTTTCTGCACAATTATTAAAATTGTTGTCTTTCTTGTTTGCTGCCTATGCACTGCAATTACATAATTACTTAAAGGTAGAGTAAGTGATTTCTGGTAGCCAATGTTCATATTTGAAATCACCAAAATATACATGCCCATACCCTGAAAGGGTCTCTCGCCTATTTTGGGTCCCGCTCTGCGTATTTCAAATGTTTCACGAATGACGATTGTTCTATTCAAATGCCCTGTGAAGTGGACATTTTAGGATATTCCGCCATGATTCCAGTTCGAAACGAGTGTATATGTTGCATTCAAAGGGCATTAAAGTGTGTGAGAAGTGAATTTAAATCATATTTATTTACAGAGGTATTTACTTAAGTTTCATCTGTGTGAGAAGACGCTGCAGGCATTGGAACATTCATGAATGAAGTGAAGTAAACTTCAATGGATTTCCCCTGCTCAGGGAGTAGGGAGCAATGAACAGTGTGTAGGGATCATATCAATGGGAACACAATTCACGCACGTAGCTCTCTTCTAATGAGCTGGTTATCCGAATCGGGTGTGTTAACTAAGGAGAGACATGCAAAATATGCAGAGCGAGGGGCTGCAAGGACTAGGAGTGGGAACCACTGCCTTTTCTCTTTTGTTTTTTATCCGCCATCTCTATCTTTCTGTCATCTGCACCAAGACACTGACTGCATCTGAAATCTTTTTTTGAAACAGACAGGATACAAAGATAGTAAGATGACAAGGCATGTCAAGTCAAGTCAAGTCAAGCTTTATTGTCATTCCACTACATGTGTGGACATACAGTGGAATGAAATGTCGTGTCTCGCAGGACCACGGTGCTACATAAATAAACATAAATATGGACATACATACACTAGACGTAGAAACAATTTTTTTAAACCTATACATGTAACTATACATATACTATAAATAATTGACTATACATACACATAACCTAAGACAGACTATACAAGTAGTTTACATAATAACTGTGCATGATAATGTTATATATGTTATATATATCCAGTGATTATCACATCATGCCTACTGGGACACCATCATCAGATTCATTTTGAAAGCAGCATAGTATCCTTTGCTGTCTGTGATATCCCACTATTATGTGTGTGATTCTGTGGCAGTTAAGCAGTAAATAAAAAAGCAGAATGGCATCTGAAAGTTGGAGGTGGTGGTATGTTTGTGTATAAATGTATAGTTTTGACCAACTTTTTCAGCTTCAACTTGATTTCATTAGACCATTTTACTGCCTCAGAAGCATGTCCAAAACCAGTTTCAAAAAAGCTGCTTGTTAAGTCACTGCAAGCAAGCAACAAGGCAACAAATCAGCTGCCTAAGGCCATGTCCACACTAATATGTTTCAGTTTGAAAACACATATTTTTCTTTCCGTTTTGACTTTCTGTCCACACTGAGACAACGTTTTTTTTTTTTTAAGTGCTCTCCAAAGTGGATAAATTTGAAAACACCATTTTTGCGTTGTACTGTGGACAGTGAAAACGGAGGCTTTTGAAAACTATGATGCTTGTTTAGTCATGTGACGCATCTATGTTTATACCGTTAACTGTGCCTGTTATGTTCTATCTAGTTTCACACTGTTGCTAAAGATACTTACTTTGTACACTCTTCATAATACAGTCCTACAAAGAACTCTTTCTCACAATTGCTGTCCTGTGGCAAAACACGAGGGCAGCTGCTTTTTAGATCAGACATGAAAGTGTCAGTGAATGATGAGATACTTCTGTAAATAAAATGATCCTGTCAGAAGGATTACATGAAAACTTATTGTGTTCCGTCTGTATTATCTTAGTGAGCTTTAATGAGGTTTTACACATATGCAGTAAGGCAAATTTAAAGTTTTCGAATGTTTTACTGTGTGAATGAGAATTTTTTGAAAAACATTTGAATACGCTAATGTGTACAGAGGTGTTTTTTTTTTTTGTAAGACAGACTCAAACTTTCAAATGTATCCAGATGAATGTAGACATATCCTACGCTTTTGGATGCAGCAAATGTCTATTATATACATAATGGGCTAGTTGCATAAACAACACCATTATGTTAGGATTGTGTCTTGTGAAGGCTTCATCTACTTCACCCTGTTTGAGCCCCAAAGATTTATGTGGACCAATTGCTAGTGTGCTTTGGTCCTGGCCACAAAGGGTTTGCCACCTCCAAACACAGGATTTCTCATTGGGTGAGACTCTCTCTAGCTTGTGAGATGTGGAGTCTCCTTTCACCTGTAGGCCTCAGAGCTCACTCTGCTGTCCTCCTGAGCTCTTTTAAAGTGGTCCCTTTGGAGGATATTTGTGTTGCAGCAGGGTGGTCTTCTCCAGAAATGTTTTTGGCAAGTTCATGGGTCCTTTCTCCATGAACCTGCTATCTGAGTTTAGTTTGGTTCACACTCTTTGGGCCAGACACCTGTAGCGCAGCAGTGCTGTATGTTGGCGCTGTTGTGAATTTTTTCCTTAGAGACCAGGAGACGTTTTTGGATATCTTGAAGCAGAAGTTTCTCTTTATTCAGATACTCGCTGCTTGGTACTGCAGTCATCAAAAAGTCATCTTCAAGGCAGTGATACACTGTAGTTTATATACATTTAGGGGGCAGTGCTTAGATCTGGAGACAAAGCACCTGGGTGACAACCGCAAAAAAAGCATGCAAATGAAGTATTCAGGTAT
The DNA here is from genome assembly GCA_012976165.1 of Labeo catla. Classification (NCBI taxonomy): domain Eukaryota; kingdom Metazoa; phylum Chordata; class Actinopteri; order Cypriniformes; family Cyprinidae; genus Labeo; species Labeo catla. The sequence goes on along the minus strand of VONZ01000654.1, from coordinate 227,131 downwards.
AGCAGCCTGCACCATTTACACCAGTCCTAATCCAATCATCATAACTACTCAAAGACTGGGCAGAGGTACCAAGAGCCATTACAAACAAAAGGTGAACATCTCAGTAATCTGGCTCATTTGACTTACAATAAGAGAACAGGAACTGGCAGGAACCTCTTGCTACAAACTTTGCTTGAGAGAATCATTTGTCTGATGTCATCATATTTACCTTAAATGCTAAATACAATGTACTGCACCTTAGGTTTTCACATGATGCTATGTCAGAACATAGGATCAGCATATTTTAAACAGTTTCTTAAATTTGTAATCCTTCAGCGCACTGCCCACAAGGCTATCACACCAACAGAGCAATACTAGTTTTAACTTTTCTATGACTTGGCAAATGACCATGGAATAAGCGGGATAATCAATGGCTTGCCGTGCATTAAAGGATTTTAAATGCACATTGTGTAGGGTGTATTTTTGCCTCCATGTCGTGCATTTAAAATCCTACGTTGATTATGCCTTATGTATATTATATATTATGTGTAAAGTAATAGTGTTAATTGTAGTTGTTTATTATTTTTGTTACGTATCATTTATGTACTTCATGTTTCCAAATGCAGAACTGAAAGTTTTATGGAGAGACAGAAGAGCACTGATAAGGAGAGAGAGGAGGAGTATGCTGTTGTTGTTCACTGCCAGAACCAGAGAGCACCACCTCCAGAGCCCAGCTGTGTGTCCATGAAGAGTGATAGATCCATAAATCCGCCTCCTGTTTTCAGTGATGGCCTCAGGTGTGATGTTTTTGCACATTCATTAAAATTGTCTTCTTTCTTGTTTGCTGCCTATGCAGTGCAATTACATAATTACTTAAAGGTAGGGTAAGTAATTTCTGGTAGCCAATGTTCATATTTGAAATCACCATAAAATATACATGCCCATACCCTGAAAGGGTTTCTCGCCTATTTTGGGTCCCGCTCTCATATTTCGTGTTACTTACTGTGTTCCGTCTGTGTTATCTTAGTGAGCTTTAATGAGGTTTTACACATATGCAGTTTTCGGTTGTTTTACTGTGTGAATGAGAAGTTTTTGGAAAACATTTGAAAACGCTAATGTGTACAGAATTTTTTTTTTTAAGAAAAACTCAAACTTTCAAATGTATCCAGATGAATGTAGACATAGCCTACACTTTTGGATGCAGCCAATGTCTATTATATACATAATGGCCTAGTTGCATAAACAACACCATTATGTTAGGATTGTGTCTTGTGAAGGCTTCATCTGCTTTGCCCTGTTTGAGCCCCAAAGATTTATGTGGACCAATTGCAAGTGTTCTTTGGTCCTGGCCACAAGGGTTTGCCACCTCCAAACACAGGATTTCTCATTAGGTGAGATTCTCTCTAGCTTGTGAGATGTGGAGTCTCCTTTCACCTATATGCCTCAGAGCTCACTCTGCTGTCCTCCTGAGCTCTTTTTAAAGTGGTCCCTTTGGAGGATATTTGTGTTGCAGCAGGGTGGTCTTCTCCAGAAACATTTTTGAGTTTAGTTTGGTTCACACTCTTTGGGCCAGACACTGCAGCACTTAGCTTGTAGTGTGTGGTATATTGTTCCCATTGCATCATCACTATGCAGTGTTGAGTGAACCCATGAAAAGGTTATATGCATAACCCATGTTCCCAAATAGGGAACGAGACATTGCGTTTGCTGCCAAGCTCCTCGCGCTGCTGAAGAGGATTCTTCTGAGGAGTTGATGGCGCTCAGTATTATTAGGTGAGTGGCAGCGCCACTGAGGAGCCGCGGAAGCCATTGGCATATAAATTGGTGTGATTTCATATGGGTTTCAGACAATCAACACCACTCGTCTTATTCCCTATTCAGAGAACATGGGTTAAGAATGTAACCCAAGACGTTTTAAGACGTTATATGTTCTACAGTGTTTCTACTGAAAATAACCAGAAATGGCAATCAACAAATTGTTTATGCATTTGGTTTGCTGGAGCCACTGTAATGTTTTTAAGAATTATTCAAAATTAATTTGTTTGTTTCTCTCTCTCTCTTTGTTGCTCTATCACTGTCTTATATTTGCAGTGAGAAAAAGAATGTTCCCGTCCAGCATCAGTTAAAATGCGGAGTTTGTCAGCAGGTTCTGAGAGATCCAGTCTCCATCAACTGTGAACACTGTTTTTGCAGAAACTGCATAGGGAGCTACTGGGATCAGTTCAGTTCATCTGGAGAATTTAAGTGTCCTCATTGTAGAAAGAGATCTAGAACACGACCTGTTCTGAAAACACATCAACCAGTAGATGATAAATTGCAAAGAGTCAAAAACCAACACAAAACCAGCATGAAGAACAATTATGAGAGGCTATCTGAGGGAATCAAACTACAAGAGAATCAAACCCTACTGAACAGGATCTACACACAACTTTACATCATAGAGGGAGAGAGTGAAGGGGTGAATGAAGAACATGAGGTTTTGCAGATGGAGACAACACACAGAGCACAAGACACTCTAATCTTGTGCAATGACATCTTTAAACCCTCACCTAAACAAGGATATGAAGAAAAAGACCAAATTAAAACCGTTCTTACTAAAGGCATTGCTGGAATTGGTAAAACTATCTCTGTGCAGAAGTTCATTCTAGACTGGGCAGAGGGAAAAGCCAATCAGGATGTAGATTTCATGTTTGTGCTTCCATTTCGAGAGCTTAACTTGATTAAAGATCACCAGTACAGTCTTCATACACTTCTTCTTGACTTTTATCCTGAACTTCAAGATCTTGACTTAAAAATTTATGATGAATGTAAAGTTTTATTTATCTGTGATGGTCTGGATGAAAGCAGAATAACACTGAAGTTTTCAGACAGTGAGACATTTTCTGATGTGACTAAGACTTCATCAGTGGATGTGTTGATGTCATACCTCATGAAAGGAGAGCTGCTTCCCTCTGCTCTCATCTGGATTACCTCCAGACCAGCAGCAGCCAAATTGATCCCCTCCAAATACATTGACCGTGTGACAGACATTCAGGGATTCACTGACTCCCAGAAGGAAGAATATTTCAGGAAGAGAATCACTGATGAGCAGCAAGCCAATAGAATCATCACACACATTAAAAGATCCAAAAGCCTCTACATCATGTGTCACATACCAGTCTTCTGCTGGATCTCAGCCACTGTGCTTGAAAACATTCTAAATAAGGCTCTCTGTACAGAAATCCCTCAAACTCTTACTGAAATGTATATCCACTTTTTGCTCATTCAGATAAACATGAGGAATCAGAAGTATGAAGACAGTGATAGAGAGAAACCTGTTCAGTCCAACAGAGAAGTGATTGTGAAACTTGCTGAACTGGCTTTCAATCAGCTGATGAAAGGTAATGTCATGTTCTATGAGGAGGACCTGAGAGAGAGCAGCATAGACATCAATGATGCCTCAGTGTATTCTGGGATTTGCACTGAGATCTTTAAGGAGGAATCTGTGATTCATCAGAGAAGAGTCTACTGTTTCATACATCTGAGCTTTCAAGAGTTTTTTGCAGCATTTTTCATGTTTGTCTCATTTTTACACAATAACAGGGAGGTTCTGAAATGGTTTCTGAGAGGAAAATCCAAAGCTCAGTCTGAGAATCTTCATCTGGATATAATTCTGAAAGGAGCAATAAATAAAGCCCTGGCAAGTAAAAATGGACAACTGGATCTTTTTTTGCGGTTTCTAATGGGAATCTCACTGGATTCCAATCAGAGACTCTTACAGGATCTACTGACGCACACAGAAAACAGCTCAGAGACCATTAAGAAAGTGATCCAACACATCAAGCAAGTCCAAAAAAAGAATGTCAGTCCTGAACGATGGATGAATCTCTCACACTGCTTGCTTGAAATGAAAGACAGTTCTCTTTTTGAAGAAATCAAGAGTTTCTTGAAATCTGAACCAAATAAAAAAACCCTTTCTCTTCTACAATGTTCAACTTTGGCAAACATGATCCTGATGTCAGAGGAGATAATGGATGAGTTAGATCTTAGAAAGTATAACCTAAAATCAAGAGATGGTCAACAGAGGCTGCTACCTGCTGTTAAGAACTGCAGAAAAGCTCTGTGAGTGCAAATATTTAAAAGTATTTTTAAAAATATTGTACATATACAATAATATACATATACATAGATTAACTTTTCTTTTTTTGAAATGTGCTACGAAATAAAAGAGTAAACAAAGTTCAGTGAAGCTTCCATACAAAATTTTCATATTTCATTAATGTGAAATTTTATATGATGAAATAATCTGTGGTAGACAACTTTGATACATACATATCTTTATTTTTTTATTTTTTTTGATATCTTTTTCAGATTTGCAAGCTGTAACCTTACTGATCAGTGTTGTGAAACTGTAGCATCAGCTCTACAGTCATCAAACTCCTGTCTGAGAGAGCTGGATCTGAGTAACAATGACCTACAGGACTCAGGAGTGAAGCTGCTCTCTACTGGACTGAAAAGTCCAAACTGTAAACTGGAGAGACTAAGGTATTTAACCCTTTCACATGTATGTTTAAAATATTCTAGCTGAGCACACATATTTTTTTAAGGAGACCAGAGATTTAGAATGTATCACCTTAAGCCAGGCTCACACTACAGGATTTTTAAAATTCCCTCAAATCTTAAACATGCACACACTACAAGATTTGAAAATTGTGGCGCATCACACACTACAAGATATTATTAAGATTATCATGCCAGAGGGATCGCCTCATGTGATCTTATGCAACAGTTCATCATTTCAGCAACAAATATTTACATATGTTAGCTAGCGTGCTAGCAGCTTTATGCACTCACCCAGTTTGTTCAAAACTGAGACAATTTCACCGCAGAGCTTCTCTTACTCCTTGTGGTTGTGGTACGTGTTCGACATATTATACAGTGTTACTACAAAAACTCAAAAAGCAGTTTCCTCCATCTCCACTATCCAACGGACCGTACAGCAGCTGTTTTTCCCTTTTTTATTAAAAATATCCTATTTATATAGGCCAATGCCTTGCTGAGATTAGCACCAATCTTAAACAAGCTAATCAAGATTTTCAGAATGACTTGCTAATTGCAGACAGGTAAATTAAATTTGGATTGGTGCTAAAGTCTGCAGGACACTGGCCCTCCAGGACTGAAATTAGAGAGGCCTGCTTTAGTGTGTTAGATTATCTGACTGTTGATGCTTGCTTGTAGATTATTTGACTGTTGATATTTATGTGGATTATCTGACTGTTGATCTTTGTCTGAGGAATATTTTAATGTTGATGTTTGTCTCTAAATGATCTGACTGTTAATGTGTGTTTGTAAATTATATGACAATTGATGTGTCTAGATTATCTAACTGTTGATGTGTTTGTGTTTGTTGGTCATGGGTAGCCAGCCTGGCTCCTAGAAATCTAACATCCTGCAGACTTCATTTCCAATCTTGCTCCAACACACCTGGATGTTATTTTCATGTTTAATTATGGTCAGAGCTAAATTCTGCAGGGTGGTAGCCCTTCAGGAGTAGGGTTGGTTAACCTTGCTGTAAATTATCTGACTTGATTTGTGCCTGCTGATTATCTGACTGTTTATGTATGTTTGTGAATTATTTAACTGTTTTTTTATGTTTTTTGTAGGTTGTCTGGCTGTATGTTGACAGAGGAGAGCTGTTATTATCTGGCTTCAGCTCTGAGTTCAAACCCCTCACATCTGAGAGAGCTGGATCTGAGCTACAATCACCCAGGAGAATCAGGAATCAAGATGCTCTGCGATACAATGAACAATCCTAACTGCACGTTGAAGATGCTCAAGTATGTACTTACAATTTTCAGGTTTGTTGTTCTTCAGCATTTGCTGAATTGAAGCAGAGTGTCTTAGGATGGTTGAAGTTTGAGAGGGCAAAGACAAAGTTGGAAATGCTGCTTTGCGGCAAAACTTAACTGAGACAACAAGACTCTCCATAGAAAAGAAAATTTGATAGAAGTAGTTAGATGGTTGACTTTGTGTTGCTGGATTAGATTTCTTGACCCATGATTCAATCGAGTCATGAGTTTTTAACATTGTTGATTGACCAAGTCAGTGATCACATCATTATAGTCTGATTTGCTCTGAAGTGCTACAATCATCTCATCAAGGTCTTCACTGACTGTGAAGGGTTGTGTATCCATATGTTATCTGTTCTGGATAGAGACTGGCTCCATAAAAGTAAAAACTGATGTTTTGAAGCAACAAAACTCACAGCTTCACTTTTGCAGAATGAGACATGCAGATGCAATTAACTCATGCAACTTTCATATATTCAGTTTTTCTCTCTCTCTCTGCATTCAAATAAATGTAATCCCCTGCACTACTTCATCTCTGTGTTTGATTTGAAGTGAGCAAAATGCTAGATCTCCGCGCCGGGTGGTTCTTTGCCTCTATCATGAATTAAATAACTTAATGCACAGCTGTAGATTACATATGCCATGCCCATGGATTGTCTGTGTGTTTTTCTTCCTGTGTGCTCCCCGTGACCAGCCTTGCCTTCAGCCCCGACAAAATGTTGCAAAACGTTTTTTAAATGGAAACAGTGGTGCAATGAACAACATGTTCTGATGATGCAAGAGTTGCAACTATGGCACCTGAGAAGGCCATTCTGTGTGTTCTTTTTGAAGAATTTTCTGAGCCTGATGAAATCGGTATAAATACGTTTAATACTGCAAAATACGCTGATGTTACAGTCACTGCCCTTACCGTCCAGAAAAAAGAGAACATCCCAATTGAGTGAAGGGGTTTCTGGAAACTGTATATACCCATTGCTGCTGATTGGGCTGACATTGTTGATACACCCACCAAACAAGAGAAAACGTATCTCAAACCCGTTGCACGTTGAACTTGACCCTAGTTTCTCTCTCTTGTTGATTAGTCATTTGATTCACCTGTTACCTGTTAATTATCCTTCGTTTGGTTTAGTATTTATAGTGTTGTCTGTTCCTGGTTTCACTGCCTGGGTGTTAAATGTCAACATTGTGTTACGTATGTGTCCCTGCATACCCTGTGTTCCTTTGGATGTTTATTAAAGACAGTTGTTTGAGATTATCCCTTGTCACCGGAGTTTCAAGTAAAATTACAACTTACTTTAAACAGAAGTTGGGTAATAGCTTACTAAATCTGTTACAACAATACTGATTTGTATTTGCCATGGCAGCAATAGATATTCTGATTGACTACCTACTTTATTTGCAAAATTACTCATAGTCAGCAGAATGTCTGAAGTGGCCACAGCACTGTAAGCCACTGATCAAGTGTAGGCACTGTTTTGCCTTCTCTGTCCCCAACTATCTGTCTTTGCAGTTTGATTGTTTTAACCATGTTGTGAGATATACATAAGGGATTAATTCAAAGAGATTCTTGTCATATTTTACTTAACTTGAAAACAAGAAAGGTTCATGAGCAACAATTAATTTAAGTTTAAACTGACCATAAAGCTGTATCGTACCAAGTTTGTTTACCAGTGTGACATAGGGACTTCAGGCTACTGAATACTCATGAAATATTCCAAAATGGAAATTTTATTTTAAGTTTAATATAAATTACTGTAGAAAGAGAGGAGAAGAGGATCTTCTACTTCCATAAAGTTGTATTTAAATAGTGTGAGCAAGACTGCGTCTCAATAAGGAGTTGGGAAACCATGTATCACCATTTATAGAAACCTAGAAAATTGCTTTGTGCATTATGTAATTAATTTGTTTACAAATACATAAATACTCTATGATATGAACAGAATATAACATGTTTGTTTTTTTCATGTGTTTTGCAGTATAAATCATGGAGGAGAGATCAGGATTGTACCTGGACCACGAAAATGTATGTATGGGAATGTATATCGTGCTATGGCAGAATTATCAATTTCAGAAGCAGTAGAAATTCTGTACAGCTATCAGTTGGGAGGACTGTTCTAAGTCATTTATGTGTTTAAATGATTACAAAAACTTTAAATGATTACAAAAAGAGAAATGCAAAACGGGCCGAAGTGACCCGTTAAGGGATATTCCAAAACTTATACTGTAATTATTGATTATAGTACACACAATCATTGTAACCCAATCAATAACTAAACTTTAGTTACTAAAGTTTAAATTTGCAGGGATCTTCTCATCCGCATGCTTAACTCATTGGCGTCAGAAAGAAGCATGGAGTTGGGGGCAGTCATGGCCTAATGGTTAGAGTTGGACTTGTTACACAAAGGTTGCGGGTTTGAGTCTCAGGTCTGGTAACTAAAGTTAATTGTAGGTGGGGGGAATGAATTACCAACACTCTCTCTACCCTCAATACCACGACTGAGGTGAGACCCTTGAGCAAGGGAACTAACCCACAACTGCACCCTGGGCGCCACAGCATTGGCTGCCCAACGCTCTGCTCTGGCATGTTTGTTCTCTACTCACTGCTGTGTGTGTGCACATGGATAGATTAAATGCAGAGTACAAATTTAAAGTACTTGGCCACAATTAATATCAGGGGAATGTCTTAATTAGTAGTTTTATGCACACAAACCAGACATATACCGGCAAATTTGGAATATTTTTCTCAAACCCTCTAGTGCCACCAACAGCCCAAATGTTTCACTTATGTTAATGCTGATAACATTAAGTCTTATTAAAAAAGGTAATAAAAATTTCCACTAAGATTCAAATAGATATCATAATTTAATAGTAAGCCTGGTTGAAATTTATGCTAATTAATTTTCTTTTTTTTTTTTACCATTTTCAATTGAAATGCGAACTCCTATCAATAATTTGACCAGTCTTTATGAAATCTGACTCGTGTCATCAAACCATAGAGGTTTAAAAGTTATCAAAACTTTGATAAATCAGACTGGTCTTATTTAACACTTTTATTCAAATTTAATGGTGAGCATGTCAAGTAGGACCTCTGGCTATAAGTAAATTATCTTTAAATTCCTTCCCAGATAGCACATGTACGTCTGCAAGATGTCTGTTAAAGATCTCTTGATCTGGAAAGAATCTGCTGTGTACAAACGTCTGTTAGATGTCAGTTTTACATAGATTCTAAATTATAAACATCTTAAAGACATCTAATAGACGTCTGTTTGACATCTGATAGGAAACATCTAATAGACGTATTGCAGATGAGCAAACTACATTAAAAATATGTCTTGCAGATGTAAATGTAGACGTCTCCGAGATGTACATGTGCTATCAGGGTTGGGATGTGCCAAAAATACAATGTACAATACTTTGCCCTTCATACCCAGATTGCACACGTACGTCTGCAAGATGTCTGTTAAAGATCTCTTGATGTGGAAAGCATCTGCTTTGTACAAACATCTGGCAGACATCTGTAAGATGTCAGTTTTACATACATTATAAATCATAAACGTCTTAAAGACATCTAATAGATGTCTGTTTGACATCTGATAGGAAACGTCCAATAGACATATTGCAGATGAGCAAAGTATGTAAAAAAAATATGTTTTGCAGATGTAAATGTAGACGTCAAATAGACATCTCCGAGATTTATGTGTGCTATCAGGGTAATAACTTCTTAGGGCTCCATCTGAGAACACAAATGTAGTAAATCTTTAGTGACACCATTTAACACTAAACTTAGGTCTAAACACTCATTTTGAGTTTTTTTATTATAAATGTTCTCTCTTCCTGTCTACAGATGCCTATGATCTCACAATGGAACCAAATACAGCTCACACTTATCTCGCTCTGTCTGAGAAGAACAAGGTGGTGACATACATGAGAGATGAGCAGCCATATCCTTATCATCAAGAGAGATTTGACAGTCCCACCCAGGTTCTGTGTAGAGAGAGTCTGTCTGGACGCTGTTACTGGGAGGCTGAATGGAGTGGAGATGCTGATATAGCAGTGGCATATAAAGGAATCAGCAGGAAAGGAGAGAGTAATGACTGTGTGTTTGGACGCAATAAAAACTCCTGGAATCTGTTCTGCTCTAATGACAGATTTACTGCACGTCACAATAATAAGAAAACTGACATACGTGTCGCTTCAGGTTCCTGTAGGAGAGTAGGAGTGTATGTGGACGTGCCAGCTGGCACGCTGTCCTTCTACAGTGTCTCTGACACACGCACTCTCACGCACTTGCATACATTCACCTCCACGTTCACTAAACCTCTCTATGCTGGATTTGGGCTTTATTTCCTCACCTCAGTGTCTCTGTGTCAGATTTCTGTTTGCGACAACATACCCATGCCTGACTAAATGCCAGTAGTTAAATGCATTTGGTCTTTCTCCATTTGGAATCCTCCCTCCATTACCTGTTATGTTTAAAAATTGCTTCCTAAGGCAGTTTTATCTGAAGTGTCTTTAAAGGGGTCATCGGATGCAAAACTCTTTGTAATCAAGCCATTTTCAGTTTCTTGTCGGTGTGACTTTTTCAGATTTTAGAGAACCCAAAGGAAAAATAACAACAAAAGTAAGCCAGTTTTTTAAAATTTAAACCATTGGACCACTTGTAGCCTGGCATCAGACTCCTGAAACTATACTTACTTTAAAAGTTGTAATGCTTTTGTCATTTTATACTTTTTTGTCACACTTTACTTTCTTTTTTTTTTTAATTTTAATGATCTTCTATATCTTTTTGTCACTGATTGTGTTACACTGTTTAAATGAATAAAGCGATTCAGTGGCTGGAAATGTGTTGTTTTCATTTTAAAAGGTTTCTTCCAAACTTTGAAATGGTCAGAAGATAGCAACATTTGTTTTATGTGAACTTTTCAGTTGTATTTTCAGTGTTTCAGCAAAAGTGATTTAGAATCAAAATCACATTGAAATTATCCAAAAACATTATCTTTTTTTTTTTTTTTTTTAATTTCAATATTTATTCAACAGTGATGTACTGTACAATCAACATCATGGTGTAACAATTCAATGACACTGCTGTTACTTTTTTTTTTTTTTTTGGAAAAGTCAACAGTAACTGAAGAGTGAATGAGTGATGTTGATTCAATTACATTTCCATGGATTTTTTGTTGAAATCTTAACTTTGTTTTAACATTAATTGTACAGTAAGTACAAAAGTGATGTTAAACCAACACCACTTTGTAACATTTACAACACTGACTTAACATTGTTTCAGTGGTTGCTTGCTATCTGATAAGGTATCATGGTAACTGACTCTGAGCATAAGTTACCTTTCTGTCAGAAACTGGCTTAATTTACCCCGTTTGTTTGGGTTTGAGATAACTGTCATTCTGAAACAAAAATATATTTATTTTTTAATACTGTAAAATCTACTCCTCGGTTTTTGGCACTGACACTCTCACTTTGAGATAGCCTTTGAAAACCTCTGTTTTTGGTTGTTTTCTGAAAGGCTTGCTAGATGCATCTAAAGTATAAAATTTTTAAGATGTGTCATGTATGTACCATAAAACTACATGACTTTATCCATATTGTGAAATTGCAGAAAAAACACTCGAGAAAAAAAATAATATACTAATATTAATTAAATTGCAGTAAGGCTTTAAGATTATTAATATTGCCACATAACTCACCTCTCACAGAGAACCTGCATAGATATTGGAGTCCACAGCGGGAACAGAAACAGTTGTAGGAGTACGCTAACAATCATTTGGTACTGAAAGACCATTTGATGTCCTCATTTGATGTATCCACTACATTCAACCAGAGCATATACAGTTGAGGTCAAAAGATTACTTGGCAGAATCTGCAAAATGTTAATTATTTTAACCAAATAAGAAAAATAATACAAATTTCAGTTACATTTTATTTAGTAATAACCTGAATAAGATATTTCACGGTATATATAGTCCACAAGTGAAAATAATAGCTGAATTTATAAAATTGACCGTGTTCAAAAGTTTACATATACATGATTCTTAATATTGTGTTGTTACATGAATGATCCACAGCTGTTTTTCTTTTCTTTTCTTTGTTTGTTTTGTTTTGTTTGGTGATAGTTGTTCATGAGTCCCTTGTTTGTCCTGAACAGTTAAAACTAACTTTTCTTCAGAAAAATCCTCAGATCCCAAAAATACTTTGAAGCCAGGGGTGTAAACTTTTGAACAGAATAAAAATGTGTACATTTTTCTTATTTTGCCTTAATATGGGTCATTCAGGTGACAACACAGTAATAAGAATCAAGCATATGTAAACTTTTGAATGGGGTCATTTTTATAAATTCAAGTACTATTTTCTCTTGTGGACTATATGTGAACATCTTTTATGTGAAATATCTTAATCAGGTCAGTACTAAATAAAAAATAACACATTTTGTATGATCCCTCTTATTTTGGTAAATTAAATAGCATTTTGCAGATTCTGCAAGGTATGTAAACTTTTGACCCCAACTGTAAATGCATATAAGAACACAACTGATGGAATGTTTAACTGCTACAAAGAGCAGTGTATAATATTTAGGAGGACCTATTGACAGAAATGCAATATAATATACACAACTATGTTTTCAGAGGTGTATGAAGACCTTACATAATGTATGTTGTGGGTCCCCTTACACGGAAGTCACTATTTTGCGCCACCATGTTTCTACAGTAGCCCTAAATGGACAAACTGACGTATTTCATCAGTATGTTGCTATTGCGAATGAAATACTGACACAATGATCAACAAGTAACAATAATATTTGCAATTACACATCAGTTTACTGAATAAATAAGTGGAAATAATTCCTTAATTTATCACGCCTACTCTCTGCTGTCTCAGATGATGGCATCTTCTGTGTCAGCCACCGAAGATTCTCCTTGTGCAATTTGCAACCTCACCACTAGATGGCACTAAAATTTACACACTGCACCATGTAGTGCTTAAATGTACAATAAAGTTAAACTGCAGCCACCAATAATGTAAGGCATTTTAATGCAAGGTGTTTTTAATTTCAGTAGAATAATTCAACATGCTTTTTCTGCATCAAAGACTTCCTCCATATATACAGTTTTAACAATACATTAGTCATATGACTTGAAGTAACCCAGATTGTATACAGTCTAAAAACAAGTCAACACTCATTAAAGGAGAAGTTCACTTCCAGAACAAAAATTTACAGATAATTTACTCACCTACTTGTCATCCAGGATGTTCATGTCTTTCTTTCCTCAGTCGATAAGAAATTATGTTTCTTGAGGAAAACATTTCAGCAATGTTCTCCATATAGTGGACTTCAATGGTCCCCTTCCAAAATGCAGTTTAAATGCAGCTTCAGATGGCTCTAAATGATCCAGCTGAGGAAGAGGGGTCTTATCTAGTGAAACAAATTGACAATTTATATACTTTTTAACCTGAAATGCTAGTCATGTCTCATCTCTGCAATGCGCAGTCTGTGTAATCTAGGTCAAAACAGTCAGGGTATGTCGAAAAACTCCCATCTCATTTTGTTCTTCAACGTCAAAATCATCCTACATCACTGTTTTACCTTTTTTGTAAAGGGCATTTGATCTTCTTTCCATGTTCATTTTGTAAACACTGGGTCGGTACCTCTGCAGTGATGTAGGGCGATTTTGAAGTTGGGGACGAGCTGTACATACCCTAACTGTATTGACCATATTGAACCGGGAAAAAACAGAATTCACACAGACTTAGACAAGATGAGCATTTGAGGTTAAAAAGTATAGATATTGTCAATTTGTTTAAAAAATGACAAAAAAATGAAAATCGTTTTGCTAGATAAGACCCTTCTTCTTTGGCTTTATCATTTAAAGCCATTTGAGGCTGCATTTAAACTGCATTTTGGAGCATCAAACTTGGGGGAAATATTGAAGTCCATTATATGGAGATAATTCCTGAATTTTTTTCCTCAAGAATTCCTCATAATGTCTTATCGATTGAAGAAAGAAAGACATGAAAATCTTGGATGACAAGTGAGTAAATTATCTGTAAATTTTTGTTCTGTTTTTGTATTAATGAAAAACTATATAAACTAAAGAAAGCAAGAAATATGTATATATTAACCAGAAATAAATGTGTATTTGTGTAAAATAGGAAGTACTTACAATCAATCATGCTCTAGGAAAGAAAGAGAAAAGAGTATACATAAAAAAAACAAGTAATTAAACAACAAAGTTGCAGAATATTTTCTTCAGTTAGATACAGTAAGATGACCCCTAAATCCCAGCCAATGGATGCTCCATTTCTGGGGTGCCTTTGGTTTCCAGAGCTACTCTCAGTTTCTGCCAGAAGACCCTGGTGTCCTCTCCTGGTTTAGGCCAGCTGAGATACGTCTTCTTCTGGATTAGTCTCTTCATTCTGTAGTACGGAGACAGTTGATGACTTGGAATATTCTCCAGGAATACCAAGATGAGAACATCTTTTTTCTCATCAAAAAGACGGAAACTAGCAATTTGGATCTCTCTGGAACACCACTCACTTTCCAGGTAGTGACGACTAATCACACAGATGGTTTTGCGACTATTGTAAATCCCATCAACAATATTTTCCATGATAGGTTTGCCTGGTTCAAAGTCTCTGTGATGCAAACACAACTTCCAGCCTTGTTCGTCTTCCAGCTGAGGTAACAGTTCCCTCATTACCCACAATTCATCATGAACATTATAGGAAATAAAAGCATCATACTGCAAACCTTTGGGCTTTCTCTGCTGTTTGTTATCATGAAGAAAAGCAAGGAGAAGGTAGTAAGCATAAATGACCTGCCATTTGAGGAAATGAAAAAGAAAAGAGCCAAGAAGGGTTACTAAGACCAGTGTGGTTGTGGAAAGGAAACAGAAAAACCCAACATCCACATTACATGAACCTACATCAAGATCCAGGAGTTTATGTCCTTTGAATTTGTCTGGGTAATTGCACGTGAGGTCATAAGCGCTCTCGACTTCTGTGTCATTGCTACTTATGGTCCAGTTGACGAACCAGGCATTGGTACAGTCACATGAGAGATAATTTCCTCGTAGATCAAGGTAAATCAGTGTGGGAAAAGACTGGATCACAGTTTCATTAATGACCGATAGAGAATTCTTGCTTACGTGCAACAGGTGTAGTTTACTGAGATTTGCGTTAATGAGAAAGTCCAAAGATTGCAAGCCAGTTTTGGACAGGTGGAGTGTCTTGAGGACCCGGAGTGGCAGAAATATTTTTGTTGTGAGTGAAATAAAATCATTTCTGCTGAGATCCAGTACCCACAGATAAGGAGTGTAAGTAAACGTGTCTGGATGTAAAGAATTTATATTAAGATTTTCTGCTTGAAGTTCTTCCAAAGACCACATTCCCTTGAAAAGGTTTGAGGGCAAGTAAACCATTCCTTTATGACCTTGGCTAAAAATGTTCAGAATCTTTAGCTTTCTCAGATATTTAAATGGTGGCTGTGCAAGAGCCTCTTGACTGTCAAATGAAATATAGTTATTGTTCAACAGAAGTGTTCTCAGGTTTGGGATTCCGGAGAACACGGAAGCTTTTATGGAATGCCGAGAGAGCTTGTTTGATTGCAGATTTAAGAAAACTAAATTTTTTAGTCCACTGAAGGAACCCTCTTCAATAAATAATATTTGATTGTCTGGTAAAGACAAATTCTTCAGTGATTTTAAGGAGTCAAGATCTCCGCTACGGACAGAGTCCAGCTTGTTATTTGATAGATCCAAAATCTCAAGTTTTTGAAGATCATTTTTAAAATATCCATTGAAAGACAATCTGTTAGATCCAATCATTACAGTTGTTAAGTTTTTCAGATCTTTAAAAGCACATTTCTCAATAAAAGATATCTCATTACCGTAAATCTGAAGGGTCCGTAATTGGGTTAATTTGGCAAAATCAACACTACTTATGTTCTTTATATTGTTGAAAGTGAGGTCCAAAAAATCTAGACCTGATAGGCTGCTGATGACAGCAGGGATGCTGCATAGTCTGTTATTGGAGAGATCAAGCTGAGTTAAGTGTGTGCAGAACTGCATCCCGTCTTTTGATATGGATGTAATGTTGTTCCTCTGCAAGCCCAGAAATCTCAAAGAAGAAATCAGACAGACGTTCCTCAACAAAGCTCTCACTTTTACATCCCCCAGAAAGTGTAGCCTCAGGCTGGCCAAAGAAGAGTTGAAGGTTTGTAGGAGATCCTTGATCTTCTCCAGGGGCAATTGTATTCCACTTAGATTTAGATGTTGCACACTTTGTAGATAACTTTTGTCTTGCACATCCCATGTCATGCTTTCAGTAATAAAAGCCAAGTCCAGATTATCAAGGTAAGGGAAAATATCTGAAGTGATTCTGAACACTTTCAAAGGATTTTTACATAAATCCAAGACGTTTAGTGTCAAAGATACGTTGGAAACCTCCGATGTCTGAAAAGACGTAAAGCCATTACTCCCAATGTGCACTTCCTGTAATTGTGGTAATAAAAAGAGCGGCTGAACTTGGCTTAATTTCGTCAGATGATTTCTGGACAGATTTACTTTACTTAAACTGATCAGGGGTGAAAATGCAGAGAAGCTGATATTTGTGATCAAGTTATCATTTAGATGTAGCACAGAGAGATTTCCCAGATTCTGAAACATTCCTTCCAAGATATCTGTCAGTTTGTTGTTGGCCAGATTTAACTCTTGCAAAGTGACCAAACTGCTGAACGCTCCTTCCTCCACTTTCCAGATCTTGTTGTGTAGTGCGTTAAGACTTCTAAGGTTAGACAGGTGAGAGAAATACTCCTTTATTATCTCCTGTATGACATTGTAAGAAATGTCCAAATATGTGGCTTTGTCCGGTATATTCCCTGGTACGAAATGCAGGAACCTCTTATCACAAAGCACATTTATGTTTTGTGCATATTTCAAAGACCCTCTAACAGTACAGTTCTTTACTGAGTATCCATTTACAACATTCATGAAAACACAGCAGTAAAGCAGCCATGATGTCCAACTGCAGTATTTAAGGAAGCACAAACCATGTTCTCTCTTAGACATGTTCTCTCTGTAATGATCACTTGAATTGAATAAATTATCCAGTTGGATTTCTTGACCTTTCTTAGCTTCAGGTTTCCTAAGAAAGAGAATAATAATGATGAGATAATGGTGTTATGCAGCAGTAAAGGTAATACTGATGCATCGGTTAGTAAACCATTGAGTCACTGGGCAGAAAACACAGAATTTAAGGCTGTTGAAACCCATGCATTGTAAACACTTTAAAATATACTGTATGCACACTGGACAGTATGAAATATCCTTTTAAAATGTAATAAGGTGACTCCATATTTACGAAAAGTGAGAAAATGAAATATGTTTAATCCCTTAAAAAAAAAACATAAATAGACAAAATTGACACTTTTCTTCAGAAAGAATTTCGGTCTTGATTTAAAACTCTCTAAAATACATCATTATTTCCAGAGAAGCTCAAATCACTAAATTCAGAAAAAAACATTTTCGAAATGTGTAAAGCAGCAGAGAGTATGAAGAGAAAGGATAAAATGGGGAATGTCAACAAAGCAGAATGAATTAAGTCAGATGAACTTGTATAAATAAGGTTAGAGTACCTAGTCTTTTACAGTGATTAATTTTGATTGTTTAAACACTTACCTTTAAATAATTCCAACGCTGACCAAATAATCATAAAGCAGGGTCATCTATAATGTTGATTCAACACAGTAATGACATTTTGCCTTACTTCTCATTTTAAAGTTCTTACATTTTCAGGAACTGAAACCCTTTTGCTTCTGTGTCCTTTTCACTTCTTTTTGCCATAAATTGTCCTCTGAAAGAAATTCACTAGAGGTCAAGAAGGAAGAAGGATGTGAAATGAAGGAAGCTGAAATGTTGTAATAAGAGTAAACAGAATTGTTCTGAACATATCTTTGAGAAGAAGTAAACTCAATAATTACGTTTGGTCAGGTAATTTTTGCTTTAGTATGCTTTATGCTGCAATAAATACGCCAAGATGTCCTAAATATTCCAGGAAGGGTCATAAAGATTTTAAGACTAACATATTTGGTACTAGCAAAAGTGTACATAAAGATGCATATAGCAAAGTTGATTTTAAATAGATATGCCGAATATGTATTAAATATAATATACAGTAGGCTAAAACTTTTATAAACAGACATTATAATTGTTTAAAACAATATTAAAACTGTTTACTGGATCTGGGTCTATGTGTCATGATCTGGTCGGTGAGCTGCGGACCGCTCACCACCAGATGTCGCTCTTGCGTTTTGTCACGCACGGACTGCCACACTACACCCCGGACTACACTCCCCATCAGCCATTGCACTTCCTCCTGTCCAATCAGAGACTGTATAAATACCCCGGTCTTCCTGTCACTCCTCGCCGAGTATTGGATTGTATTGTTTATCTTTCATACGAAGCGTTTCTCCTAGTTTTCCCCGTCTAGTTACCTTGTTTGCCTTGTTGTTTTGATCTCTCGCTTGTCTGACCACTCTCTTGCCTAGCCCCTCTCGGATAACGTTCGCCGCTGGATTGACCCTCGCCTGTTACGGTTTACTCTTGTCTCGCTCCCTCCCCACCACTCCCATGGACTGTTGTTCTGTTGGAGCGTCTGGAAGCCGCTCTTTGGGGGGGGGCTATGTCATGATCTGGTCGGTGAGCTGCGGACCGCTCACCACCAGATATCGCTCTTGCGTTTTGTCACGCACGGACTGCCACACTACACCCCGGACTACACTCCCCATCAGCCATTGCACTTCCTCCTGTCCAATCAGAGACTGTATAAATACCCCGGTCTTCCTGTCACTCCTGGCCGAGTATTGGATTGTATTGTTTATCTTTCATACGAAGCGTTTCTCCTAGTTTTCCCCGTCTAGTTACCTTGTTTGCCTTGTTGTTTTGATCTCTCGCTTGTCTGACCACTCTCTTGCCTAGCCCCTCTCGGATAACGTTCGCCGCTGGATTGACCCTCGCCTGTTACGGTTTACTCTTGTCTCGCTGTCCATACACCTGTCTGCTGTTGTTCGACCCTGCCTGCCTTTGACCATGTCTTTGTCACGTCCTTACAATAAAAGTTTGCGAATGGATCCGCTCGTCTCTCGCCTCACTCCCTACGTTACACTATGGTTATTATTTCAAATTTAACAAAAATAAAACTAGAAATATTTTTTTGTTTGTTTTCTTTGCATTCACTTCTGACATCAATAGTTTCATCATTCTCATCTTCAAAGTATTTTTTTGGCCCTGAAGAATCACTTTGTCATTGGATATACTGCATTAAATATATATTATCATAAACTATAAATGTGACCATGGACCACAAAACCAGTCATATGGGTCAATTTTTGAAACTGAGATTTATACATCATCTCAAAGTTGAATAAATAATCTTTCCATTGATGTATCGCCGACAATATTTGGCCGAGATACAACTGTTTGAAAATCTAGAATCTGAGGGTGCAAAAATTCTAAATACTGAGAAAATCGCCTTTAAAATTGTCCAAATTAAGTTGTTAGCAATGAATATTACTAATCAAAAATTATGTTTTGATATGTTTACGGTAGAAAATTCACAAAATATCTTCGTGGAACATGATCTTTATTTAAAATTTGAATGTGTTTTGCCATAAAAGAAAAATGGATCATTTTGACCTATACAGTGTATTTTTAGCTACAAATATACCCTGCCACTCATGACTGGTTTTGTGGTCCAGGGTCAGAAATAGACAACTAACACCCATCTTCATTTAGTTTCTGGTAGTTTTAAGCTAGCCTCATTGTAACTATCTACATATTTATCTATTTAAAATTCATTTTTTGATTCCTTTTATTTACATCCAACAAGCATCAACCTGAGAAAATGCTGAAACAAATTTAATAAATATCTCAAGATAAAATTCCAAGATAAAATTTTATGTATGAAAGGCCAACTTATTAGAAATGTCAGCATAAAACAATCTATATAACTATACTTTTTTAATGTAAATATAATTCTGACCCTGTGTGAAGTCCATCTTTTTCAGTTTTATTTGGTGGCTACATGCATTCATTATTCCTGACCCAAATCGATGGCACCATTTCAACTTCATTTGTCAACTCAAAAACCAAACAAAAACTTTTTAAAATACACTGTAAACACTTATTTGAAGACACTATTTTTAATAAACTGTAAATGTACAAAAAGTTTACATCTTATACAAAGTGTACCACGTTAATTAATGATTGCAGTGTGTTTGAAGGCAGCAAGGGTATAACAACAAACTTGTCATGAAATGGGGGTTTTACATACTTTTGCACACTCTCCACTACCTGAAAATTCTTCACAGTCAGAACAAATTAGAACCCATGAAGATTCCCAACTCCCTAGTGTGTATTCAAAGAATTATTCCAAAATCAGGAATCTCTTTTTGAGTATTTTTAAAGCACACCATCCATGGATAATCCATGAAAATCTGTGGTACTGGTTCTTCCATATGTTCTGATTCATAATCTTTAGATGTCCCTGAATAAAGACTTTAGTTAGAGCTGGCTTCTTCATTTGTGGATCACTTATGTCAAAGGATTACATGGGCCTCTAGCCAGTTTTTTTAACTGATCCAAGGAATTTTCAAATGGAAGAGATGAAAATAAATCCAAATTGCCATGGATGTTAGCATTTTCTCAAAGATGCACCAAACGATGAAAATTCTGTATATGTCTGGCTGTTAAAGCTGGGCAAAATATTTGACAAACTACAACAAAATAGAATCAACCAGATCATTCATCCTCCAATGGTATTCTGAACTAACTAAAATGTACACATAAAAAAAAAACACCCAAAAAAAAAACATACATTTGAGACTTCAACACGACTTTCAGGACAACAGGCCCAGTGTACGTTTTTAATTCACTCACCTGATGTTGCAAATACTCTGACAAAAACTTTGGTGTAGAGTTGCCACAGAAAAGACCAATCAACATTGGTTTCTTGCTGTACCCCAGCAACATACTAATGGGCCAAAACTAATCCAGCATAAACCAGCACGGATTCCAAGCTGGTTAGTGATGGTCCAGTCTGGTTTATGCTGGTTAGTGCTGGTATAGAGCTGGTCCAAGCTGGTTTATGCTGGTATAGTACTGGTCTAGCTAGTGGACCATTATATCCATGTTGTTCTCAAGCAACATGGAGCTGGTGATGATGGATCACCAACATGGTGGTCTTGCAGGGTTGAGTGTCAGTAGGCCTGTTTTCTTGGTTTTGGGGTCAAACATAGGTTTTGCTTGGATATTTCTCTATTTAACACAATATAAGATTAAAACATGATATACTGAATTATATGATAACTTTGTAATTTCATTTGCTCGCTCTGCTGAAAGTAGAACTGAAAAATGTTATAGCTTTAGTTATGATTACATTATTAATCAATGTCACTGGTAAACTGGTAAAACGTTTCAAAGCATCAAAGGAATTGTCTCCTGTTTCATAAGATCTGTATAAAAAACGGGTAAAATCAGTTAAAGTGAGCTTGAGCACATTGCATAACAAGTTCATTTAGACATATGAAAAACAAAAAATAGAAGCTTATAGAAGCTTAATCATAAGCAGTTCATTCAATTACAGGTAATAACTGTTCAATAACAGAAGAACTCTTTCAAGGGGACAGTTAATAATAACTTGATAATGCAAGTTTAAAACTGAAAACTGTTGTTTTTAACCCTCTGGTTGTGTTTGGATTCCTGTCACACTTGTGGTGTTCCCGGTCAAAAATGACCAGACTCCAAACAATTGCTTATAAATCTGTCATTATGCTATATTATCACTAATGATTGGATTCGTTCTTGTTTTCTTTCATTTAGGACCGTTTTTTTGTTTCTATTTGCATCTGATTAATCATAGGCCTCATTTATCCAAAAGTAGGCAAAACTGTACAAAAAACTGCACAAAGTTACACAAAGTTACACTGGCCACTAAAAGTGAATGAGGAAGAATGAAAGTAAGAGAAACAACTAGTGTTCAGGAGCATTTTGTGCTTACAGACATAAAGGCCTTGGACCTGTGCGTGTATGAATGCACATATACATACATATATATACATGTATACTCATGCTATCTTACACCCACATAAACTACTGTGAGTATTATACCTATTTCATCCTACCTTGAACTGCATGCAATATGCCTTTATGATAACTCTCTCTGTGATAAACCTCTCACTCACACGCTCAAACTGCCTTGTCTTTAGAGGTTTTGAGGCTTTCATGTTCTCACAGAGTAGACAAAAGTTTTCAGATAAATGCTTTAGCACAGAGAGAGCTTCAGCTTGTTGTTTCATGATGTTGTCTCTCTTTGACGGTGTCAGTGTGCAGGATATATAGAACTAAAATATAACAGTTTTGGTTTGTTGTTCCATGAAATGTTATAATGTAAATAATCTTAATGTGTTCTTTCTTGTATGTCACATTGGTCAGATTTAACAAGAACAGCATAAGAGTTACTTTGTTACCCCTTTTCAGAAAATAAAATCACTTAAAAATAGAGATCCTGTTTTTTGTGGTCTTCCCCATTTACTTTCAGTGGCTGGCCATTTTTGATGATTGTGACAATTTTGTATAGCATAATGACAGATTTATAAGCAGTTGTTTGGAGTCTAGTCATTGTTGACCGGGAACACCACAAATGTGACTAAGGAAAAAAAAAACACAAAAAATTATGAGAATTCGAAAAAACACAACACAACCAGAGACTTTCATATTTATCTGGGAAGTCACATATGTCCAAATCCAGCTGTCAGTCACTGATTTCAAAAAGTACATATAGTAAAAGGTATGTTAGTGCAGTGAGGACCATGAAATATTATTAAAAATAGTGATAGCATGAACTTTCTGAATTAATTTAACTTAAGTCAATGGCCAAGTGCCCAACTTACCATAATACACTAATAACCATAATAGTAACAGACTTCAGCAACCTTTGTACATGTATCATATGAAAGAAATAAAGTCAGGCTGGTTTGCAGTAAGTGAATATGATCATTTTTGCAGTTGTTTAATCATCATCTGGTGAGTTACCGATTTCATTTAAAGGCTGTGTTGCTGTAAATAGTGGATGTGTTTCTGCTCACCTCTTAACTTCTTTTTTTGTTGTTGTTGTTGTTCCTCTTATTGTCAGTATATTGTCAGTTATTGTCAGTATTGTCTTTTTTGCTTGTTAACCGTAGGTGTCATCACTACTGCTCAATAATCATTTGTAGAGTGATTCTGCTTTATTTCACTAACTACAACACTATGCTACTCTCTATAGATCAGGACCATGTGAAAACTGAGCAGTGTTTGTTTAACACTGGGGATTTTACTGTGTTAACATGTAACCAGCAACATGTGTTTTTCCTTATTAAATAATTTAAAAATTAAATTAATTTGGAAAATTGTACAAACACAAACCACTTTTAAAAGAAATGTGATATGTAACACATATCTTGCTGGGATCATACCAGCACCCAAAAGACAACAAATGCATGTCCACTAGCACACCTGCATCCTATGCTGGTACCCAGCATGCAAAACATACCTTATGCTGGTCCACCAGCACACCTTGCTGGAGACCAGCAATCCAGCATCCCAAGCTGTGGACCAGCAAACCATCAACCATCATTCCATGCTGGTTACCAGCAAGCCAGCAACCTGCATCCCATGCAGGGATCTAGCATGCAAGACGTACTTTATGCTGGTCCAACAGCACACCTACTTACTGTGCTGGAGACCAGCAAACCAGCAACTAGCATCCTAAGCTGTGGACCAGCAAACCAGCAACCATCATTCCATGCTATGGACCAGCAAACCAGCAACCAGCATCCCCAGCTGTAGACCAGCAAACCAGCAACAAGCATCCTAAGCTGTGGGCCAGCAAACCAGCAAACATTGTTCCTAGCTGTGAACCAGCAACCCCCATCCCATGCTGGGATCCAGCATGCAAGACATACTTTATGCCGGTCCACTTGCCGTGCTGGAGACCAGCAAACCAGCAACTAGCATCCCAAGCTGTGGACCAGCAAACCAGCAACTAGCATCCCAAGCTGTGGACCAGCAACCATCATTCCATGCTGTGGACCAGCAAACCAACAACCAGCATCCCAAGCTGTGGACCAGCAAACCAGCAACAAGCATCCCAAGCTGTGGACCAGCAAACCAGCAAACATTGTTCCATGCTGTGAACCAGCAACCCATCCCATGCTGGGATCCAGCATGCAAGACATACTTTATGCCGGTCCACTTGCCGTGCTGGAGACCAGCAAACCAGCAACTAGCATCCCAAGCTGTGGACCAGCAAACCAGCAACTAGCATCCCAAGCTGTGGACCAGCAACCATCATTCCATGCTGTGGACCAGCAAACCAACAACCAGCATCCCAAGCTGTGGACCAGCAAACCAGCAACCATCATTCCATGCTGTGAACCAGCATACCAGCAACCAGCATTCCATGCTGGGTACCAGCAAGCCAGCAACCCACATCCCATGCTGGGATCCAGCATGTAAGACATACTTTATGCTGGTCCACCAGCACACCTTCTTACCATGCTGTGGACCAGCAAACCAACAACCAGCATCCCAAGCTGTGGACCAGCAAACCAGCAACCATCATTCCATGCTGGGTACCAGCGAGCCAGCAACCCGCATTCCATGCTGGGATCCAGCATGTAAGACATACTTTATGCTGGTCCACCAGCACACCTACTTACCATGCTGGACACCAGCAAACCAGCAACCTACATCCCATGCTGGGATCCAGCATGCAAAACATACTGGTGATCAGCAGTGCTGGATTTTTCAGCAGGGACTAAATACTTTACAATACGTTTTCAGATAAATAATTTGGAACTTTGTGAAATCACAGCACTGACTGATAACTCTTTCAGAGACAACCCTGACAAAATAAATGCAAAATGGTATGGTCATAAATACTGCTTACATAAGTGGATAACATTATAATACTGTACATGCTGTTTTGAACAATAAACTGACCTTTGAAATGTCACACAGACAAAACATGTAAGGAAGAGTCCATGCACAGTATTATACTTAAATTTTCAAAAGCTTGATTTCCAAAGGCAGCAAATGTACAGGTTACTCAGCATGAGCATCAACATTCTCATCATCATCTCAGGTCTGGTTCAGGCCATAGTATCTCATGAACATCACACATTATGTTTGCTCTTGCCAGGCATGGGAAAATGCCATTGTGTGCCTTATATAAGACTGGATAGACTCCACAGACACATCTCCACAGGCATCCAGCATTGCTTGGTGTGAGTATTAATGTTAGTTAATAAAAATACAGTTGTTCATTGTTTGTTCATTGGCTGTACATATGAAGACGCAGGGGTATCGTTTTCAAATTTATCCACTCCAGTACCCGGTTTCAAAAAAATAGTGTGCCAAACGATGAAATGCTGATACAATTCAAAATATTTATTTATACAGTAAATGCGTCTGGACAGGCCCTTATAGTGCAAATAATGATTTATTTGGCCACTTTTGTATAAGTTTGTACAGAGTGACTTTTGAAAATTTAAGTGCTTACAGTTATGGGAAATGTGTGTTCGGGAAAGATATAAGGGTATGATCTTTTGTGCTAAAGAAACCAGTTTTGTGTGTAGGCAATCAAGAAAAACTAGCAGAGAAAAGTTCAAAAACAAAAAAACTGAATATAAACACATTAGAATATACTGTCAGTTATTGTACAGCAATAAATAATTCAGCCTCCTCTGCCAAAATGCATTACAGTATGGGTAATATCCATTTTTGTCATATCAAATTTCTTAATCTTTTAACAAAAGACTTCCCCTAGACAGTCGACTCTCAGTTCTGCAAAAATAGAGCACATGTAAAAAGTGCTAGGCTACAAATCAGTTAAACAGTTACAAGTTCAAGGGTGTACAACATGTGCTACAGTACTTACTGTACATAGAATAATGAAAGTTTTCTCATCTTAAGTACTGCTACTCTGTACTGTAATTTTACGGTACGTGCAACATGGTCAACTATAGTGCTTTGTATTTCATAGACAACAAATCTCCTTTGGCCCCATCCACTTAATTTTTTTTTTCCTCTCCTCCTCTCCTATTCCTCGTTGTCTCGTTCTACTAGGATTCATTCTCCAAAACACATAATCACCTATGCTCCTGTTTATATGATTCTTAGATTCTGAATCATCATCAATTTTGTGTCATCAATTTTGTTACTTAATTTTCAGACATGGATAAATGTGTGCTATTTGAGTTCATATTGTGATTCTTGAAATAATTATATTGTGTGTCTGTTTTTTTCTGAATGAGAACATGGTTAAACCTGTACAAAATTATGCCGTTTTTGTGTAGAGTTTTGCAGAAAACACTGAGCAAATAGAAACCTGTGTAAAAACAGGTGAAATGTGTCAAAAATTTGGGGTGAAAATGCATACTTTTAAACACACTAAACAACCAATATGTGGCAGTAAGTCACTTAATGAGTCAGTGAGTTATTTATTGATTCATTCAAAATGCTGAACCATTCATTAGCAAAACACCACAGAGTTTTGCTTGGAGAATGTGCGATACTTTTGCTGTGATCCTTGTTTGGAACTTTTTTGGTGGTAAAATAGAACAAAACAGTAAATATTTCATCTAAAATGTAAGTAACATAACTACTTGACTAACTACACTGTAAAAAAAAAAATGTTGAGTCAACTTAAAATAATTTGTAATGTGCTGCCTCAAAATTTTAAGTTCAGTCAACTCAAAAAAAAAGTTTATTCAACTTGAAATGTTAAATTATACTAAGTGACAACTTGGATATTTGAGTTGAATCAACTTAAAATTTTAAGGCAGCTGGGTTACTTATCCATCTGTTAAGTTTAGCAAACACAAATATCTAAGTTGTTACTTAGTACAACTTAACATTTCAGGTTGACTAAACTTATTTTAGTTGACTGAACTTAAAATTTTAAGGCAGCAGGGTAACAAATTATTTTAAGCTGACTCAGCAAATTGTGTTTTATTTTTTACAGTGTACTTATTAAATTAAAATCAATGTAACAATTGCAATCATAAGAATATTCAGCAAAATAGCCCCCTTGCTATGTTACTGAACTGTTATAAATAAACTTCACATTTTGAATGTTTACCTCAGTGTATTTCTTCTGAGTTTCTTTATGTGTGCTGTTACTCTCATTTGGTAGGACTCTTGCTGTCTATGGAGGGTCAGAGAGCTCTCGGATTTAAAAATATCAAAAATATCTTAATTTATGTACCGAAGACGAATGAAGGTACACTTGGAAAAACTCTCTCTTTCAACAAGAGATGAATCAAGTTGTCAATCAGCATAGAACTACCAGTAGTGAATACAAAGCACCTGGGCTGATTTGCCACCTTGGAAATCCTTCTGGCTCTGCCACTGGTTATGAGTTAATCTTCCAAAGATAACATTTTTGCAGAGTAACTGATGTTATGTTAAAGCAGAAGTTCAAATCCAAAACAACAATTTACAAATAATCTACTCACCCCCTTGTCATCCAAGATGTTCATGTCTTTCTGTCTTCACTCATAAAGAAATCATGGTTTTTAAGGAAAGCATTTCAGGATTTTTCTTCATATAACGGACTTACATTTTGAACTTCCGAAATGTAGTTTAAATGCAGCTTCAAAGGACTCTAAATAATCCCAACCGAGGAAGAAAGGTCTAATCTAGCAAAAAGATCGGTCATCTTTTTAAGCACATCTTTTTAAGCACTAAGAAAAGTTAAAAATCCGGGGCACAATTGAAGTCTATTATATGAAGAAAAATCATTTCTTTATGACTGAAGACAGAAAGACATGAACATGAGACATGAAGGGGGTGAGTAAATTATTTGTGAATTGTTGCTTTGGAAGTGGACTTCTCCTTTAAAGAAGTATTTCACTTCCAGAACAAAAAAAGTTACAGATAACTTACTCACTCCCTTGTCATCCAAGATGTTCATGTCTTTCTTTCTTTCTTCAGTCGTAAAGAAATTATGTTTCTTGAGGAAAACATTTCACACACACTTGTGAAGTGTGCGTGAACTCCCATCTCGTTTTCCTCACAAGCTTTATAATCATC
Source organism: Labeo catla (assembly GCA_012976165.1). Lineage (NCBI taxonomy): Eukaryota > Metazoa > Chordata > Actinopteri > Cypriniformes > Cyprinidae > Labeo > Labeo catla. The sequence continues at coordinate 199,185 of VONZ01000654.1, read as the reverse complement.
CTACATCGCTACGGAAGTATGACCCAGTGTTTACAAAATGAATGTGCAAAGATCAAATGCCCTTTACAAAAAAAAAAAAAAAAAAAAAAGGTAAAACAGCAATGTAGGGCGATTTTGACGCTGAAGAAGAAAATGAGATGGGAGTTTTTCAACATAACCTAACTTGGATTACACAGACTACGCATGCGCATCTCAGAGATGAGACAGGACAAACATTTGAGGTTAAAAAGCATATAAAAAGTCAATTTGTTTAAAAAATGACAGATTGTTTTGCTAGATAAGACCCTTCTTCCTCGGCTGGGATCATTTTGAGATCTTTGAGGCTGCATTTAAACTGCATTTTGAAAGTTCAAACTTGCGGGGCACCATTGAAGTCCATTATATGGAGAACATTCCAAGAAACATAAATTTCTTATTGACTGAAGAAAAAAAGACATGAACATCTTGGATGACAAGGGGGTGAGTAAATTATCTGTATTTTTTGTTCTGGAAGTGAACTTCTCCTTGAGTGTAAACAGGGCCTTAATGACATACGGACTGAGGTGCTGCAACACGTTATCATTTCTCCTCGCAAAAGATGACTCCCGTGTTTTTTGAACCTTTGAATTACAGTTGGGACAAACAGCCACATGTCCTTCTCTGTGTTTCCGCTTTGGAAATGAATCAAAATTATCAAAAATCTAAAGAACAAAAATAGCAATGGGGTAAACAGCTGCCACTCCAATGATGCAAATATACTATAAGTGTGATGATTTTTTTTTTATTATTATTAGACTTAATTAGATGTCCTCCAACAGAGTGAATAGGCAGGTTTTTTCAGAAACTGCTGTATTCTGTACCCTCTTACCACACTCAGGAACACTGCAATGGGTTTTCAGAATGAGTTTGCAAATGATGTTTCAGGTCTCTTTGATATGTAAAACTTTCTTCACAGCAAAGACATTTGAAAGGCCTCTCTCCAGTGTGAACCCTCATGTGGACTTTAATGTTTTGTTTTTGAGTAAAATGCTTTCCACACTGAGGGCAGGAGAAAGGTTTCTCTCCAGTGTGAACCCTAACGTGAACCTTAAGAATTGATTTGTTTATGCAAGTCTTTCCACAGTGATGGCACATGAAAGGCTTCTCTCCGATGTGAATTTTAACATGATCCTTAAGTTGTTTCCCATCTATGAAACTCATTCCACACTGATGACATACAAAACAGTTCTCTCTTGTATGAATTCTCATGTGCTGATAAAGGTTTACTTTACTTATGAAATTCTTTCCACACCCGCCACATGTGAATGGCTTCTCTCCAATGTGTACTCTCAAATGAATCTTAAGACAGTCTTTTCGTGAGTAACTCTTCCCACACAGTTTGCAAGGATAAGGCTTCTCTCCAGTGTGAATTCTCATGTGGGCACTGAGGTTTCCTTTTTGTGTAAAACTCTGTCCACATTGTTGGCAGATAAAAGGCTTCTCTCCAGTGTGAATTCTCACGTGGGCATTAAGGGATTCTTTACGTGTAAAACCCTGTCCACACTGAGTGCAAGCAAAAGGCTTCTGTCCAGTGTGACCTCTCATGTGGGCACTAAGGTGTCCTTTTTGTGTAAAATTCTGTCCACACTCTTGGCATTTGAAGGGCTTCTCTCTAGTGTGAATTCTCACGTGGCTATTAAGGGTTTCTTTACGTGTAAAGCTCTGTCCACACTGAGGACAAGTGAAAGGCTTTTCTCCAGTGTGAATTCTCATGTGGACTGCTAAGTTTTGTTTTTGAGAGAACCTCTTTCCACAATGATGGCAGGTAAAACAGCTGCTTGATTTGTTTTTCCAAGCTCTGTCTCCTGAGGAAGTCTTTTCAGTCGGTGTGGATTTTTCTCCATTCATAATGTCATTATGTTTCATACTCCAATCTTTCACGTCCACTTCATTCACTTCTTGACTCTCCTCTTTCAGTGCTACTAGGTCTAAGGCAGAAAAAACAGATACAAATTAACACCAGCTTAATGGCACAAAGCAACCTGAACGCATTAAAGCATGAGGGCCAGCATATTGCACATCATGTACACACCCAGACAAAACAAGAACTAGACCTTGGTCACACTGGCACACCCGTATGACAAAACAGAACATACACACACAAACATGCACACTTGCACACAACACTTCCTGTATGTTATTGCTTGAATCTGTATTGTATAACATGATCTAGCTTTTTTAATACAGTTGAGAACGCTTTGGTAGTACTCTGTCTTTTTGTGTCTGCTTTATTGCTCTCCCAGTATGCTGTGCTGCTGCTACTTTACACCACAGGGGTTAACTGAGTGGTTCGTTGTTAATGACTAATACCATTGAGACCACAAATAGTCCATATTAGCTCTTTTGACAATATTCTCTTGAATAACTTAATTATGTTTCCACTGGTGGCCAAGCATTCCTATTTAGGTCTTATCTATCCAACTTTTCTCAAACTTCAGATGGTTCAGATGATCAGCCAGTCCTACGATGTGTGAAAGGGGAAGGGCAACTCTGTCTGGTGCAAATGTGAATGCTGCTCTAAAATGCTGACTACAAGCGAGTCTAAAGTGGATCACTTGCTTGGGGTCTTCCTTGCAGTTCCTCTGCCTGCACATACCACATCCTCTGTTGTAAGAGGGACATCTTGCAAGTCCCATGCAGAGAGCCTGGAGCAGCCCATCAACAGTAGATTAACAAGAGATGTTTCTATGGCTAGAATCTTCTGTTGGGCTTGTTTAGATGGTATCAAGACAACTGTCTGACAAACGTTCAAGAGGAACTGGCATTTGGTGCAACTTTATAAACGACAGAGAGTCGAATTGGCGTTAACACACTTGAACACTGTTGCCAAGGCTGTTTACTGTTGCTTAAACCACTGGGATCAGAATATTACAGACTTTGTCCTACAAAACTCATCTCCAAGTTGAGCTACTTTTTTTATTCAAGGTATCAGGGTAGGTAAGCTACCCTATATATATTTAAAAAAAAACCTTAGAACAGCTGCATGTAATAAGTTTGCAGACTATTTTTAAAAATGATAATAGAAGGTACAAGGCAAATGTATAGTGGCAGTTGATTACAAAAAAAAAAAGGCAGCAACTGAAAAGGCTCTATCACACTATCACACACACAGGGACATATAGAACAGCCTTGTCAGAGGATCTTAAATGTCTACTAGATTATTAGGGAATAAAACAATCTTTAGGATTACTCCATCCCAAAATTAAAATTTTGCCAACAATCACTTATCCCATGTTGTTCTAAACCCATAAAAGCTTTGTTCGTTTTTGGAACACAATTTAAAATATTTTGGACGAAAACGGGGAGGTTTGTGACTGTTCCCATTGACTGCCTAGTAAATACCACATTCTCCAAAATGGTGACGCAGATGAGCCGAATTGTTGAATAAAGTCGTTACTTTTATTTTCTTTGCATACAAAAAGTATTCTTGTCACTTAAAAAAATTCTGATTGAACCACTGATGGCAGATGGAGTATTTTGATGATGCCTTTCATACTTTTCTTGGTCTTGTCAGTGGTACTTACTTGGTAGTCAATGGGACAGTCACAAGCCTCCTGGTTTTCATCCAAAATATCTTAAATTGTGTTCCGAAGAGGAATTACACTTTTACGGGTTTGGAACGACATGGGGGTAAGTGATGAATTACAAAATTTTCATTTTGGGGTGGAGTAACCCTTTAAGAAAATAAAAAGCTTGATCATTTAAGAGCTTTAAAAACAAACAGCAAAATCTTAATTTGGATTAAAAAATTGCTACTGAATATAAAAAAAAGGAACTAATGTTAGTATAATTAAAAACTATGCAAGTTATGATTAAATCATCATTTACTGTTATTTATTCTATGTGTTCATAAACATTTTTCACGCTCTGAATTCTGTAAGGCTGAATATTTTTATCTCAAATGTTTTTTACACATTACGCAAAAAGTAAAAAAAAAAAAAAATAGATGTTTTTGTAGTGAATGCTTTTTAACACTTTCCTGTGGCATCTGGTGCATAATAATTCTGCTTAAATTGTGTTCTAAATAGAAAAATCATGTTACAAATATATCATTGTAAAACTGGAAGGAAACGGTAAGATATGCACTTTTTTTTTTTTAAATGTTTAGTCAGTAACACACTGAATTAGACAACTATTAATACTGAAAAAAATATTTAGGTATAGGTCTTCTTCCATTAAAACTAAAAACTAGATACATGTACATAGAGTCTTCCACAGATTGAGTTTTACAAAGGGAATTGTGTGCAACTTCTGGCATACACATAAGTTTTATAAATCTGAAAACTTTCATGCTCACATTTTTAGGATGAAATACATGAGGCCACCGGACAATGAGTTCAGCTTCGAGCATGAAAACCAACCTGTTTGTTCCTCAGAATCTTCCTGTTTGACTCTGAATGCTTCTTCAATCTTCATGTCTTCACTCTCTTCTTTAATAAAAGCCATCTTTATAATAGTGTCACATGGATTACTCAGTTGTTTTTCTGTTTTGATACTTTGTCCTGTTTAAGATGAGAATAATTAACAAAAAGAAAAATAAATCCAAACTAAAATCTCTGAGTGTGTCTCAATCAGCTGCCTAGTTTAGTAGTCAGCACACTGGTAAGAGAGTTAAAGAGCTTAAAAGCCTAGATAAGACAAAAACAACAAAACTAGCAGTCAAAATACTAAAAGGAGACAAATTAAAGACAAGGTTCATATTTGTATTAAGATTTATATTGGGCATTTTCTGAATTGTAGATTGCAGATTACACTTTAAAGAAACATTTGAAGTTGGCTTGTCAAAGTTGTCGTTACACATGTTGATGTTTGTTGTTCTTGTTGCATTTACACAGTGGTGATCAGCAGGTGTCGTCAGCGTGCGGTGATTCGAGCGATTCAAAATAGTGAATCATTTAGAGAAACAATTAATGCAGTTGACTCGAAAAAAAAAAGTTTCGGAAAGCCGCTTCTCTCATCCCTACTTGCCATTGACTGCATTCTTGTGTATGATAAACTGATTCACGATATAAGGTACAAAATTAGACGCAAATTTTCTGTTACTTACCCGTGGTGGCGCTTGTACTCACACAAAATCTTCATTTATGTCACAAGATAAAACATTACAGTGCTTAATTCGATCATAATTAATTCTACAGTTGTATAAACACTTCTCTAAACGAACTGTATTGATTTAAACATATTAAATGATTAAAAGCGCAAACCTTTCTTCAGCCGAATCACAGGCACAGAAACGCGGCGGCGCCGCATTATGACGTCACATCGCCAGACCAAAATAGTAGTGATGAACGATTCGTTCATTTTGAACGAATCTTTAATGTGACTCTGGACGAACGAGTCGTCTCGGGGAGTGATTCGTTTCAGTCGCGCATGCGCAACATCTTATTAGGTTCTGTACTGGAATTAGTTTACCTGTTTCGAGTCTTCGGGTTTTAAGAGTCGTTTGTTCACCTTATGGGGCTGTCACGTGATGAACGAACGACTCGAACCCGAAGACTCGAGAGATGAACTAATCAATTCTCTTTCCGGCTCAGACTGCGTTGGTTAGCTAATTGGGCTGTCAGGTGATGAACGAACGACTCAAACCCGAAAACTTGGCAGATAAGAGGCGAGGTGAGAGAATCATAGACTATAGGCCCAGGTAAACAATGAATTAATATTTTCTGTTTCTTATAGCATTATAGTTTTGTTTTAAGTGTGATTAACGTTTGTGTAAGTAGTAGATGTGTTAGGGAGGTAACAGGTAACATTTAATTATATTTTGCTAAAATGAACGAAATGACTCGAAAAAAGATTCGTTAATTTTGCTGAACGAGACTCAAAGGTCCGAGTCGGTAAAATGATCCGAACTTCCCACAGTACAAAATAGAAGTCCTGCTCAAACACACCAACTATGTAAAGTATATGGCAGAGGAATTCAGAGGTGAATTCTTTGCGAAATACAGGTACATCTTTAAATACATGTTGTGAAATAATGAGAAGAAAAAGAATAAAAGAGTGTGAGATTCTGTCTAAAAGGCTCAATTGTAAATTTGGATGCAGAAAGCATTTAAACCAGACATAGATTAATCAAGTGAAGCAGTGTAAATTATATATAAGAATATGTTTTTCTTCTAAAATTAAAAATATTGACATATAAAGTTAATCATGTTAATCTAAAAATGGCTGATAAATGGAATGAAATCTATCACAATTATCTTTCAAGAATAAGACAATTCTATTATGTTATATAATTAATATAATAATATATATAATAATCTGTTTCACAGATTTTTATATAAAAATCAATAGTAAGCCTTCAATCTCAAGGGTCATTTGTGCGAGTTGCTGTCTATGTAGTGATGCAAAAAGCTCACTAATGAGTGAACAGTCATAATTTACAACTGCTGAAAGAAGCTCTGCAGTTTTCCTTAAAAGAAACATCACATTTTAATTTATCTTAATTTTATTGCAGGACATCTGGAGCTGTTGACTCACATAAGGAGGGTGAGATGGGTGAAGATGAAGAAGAACAAGAACAAGTAGGAGATAAAAGGGTCATTCTTCATTTGTGGTGGCCTCTACAACAGCTGAAATAAACTTTGTATACCAATAAATGATAAAATGTTTGCATGTTTGTATTATGTAGGGTAAACACAGTTTGTGCACTGTTAATAGTTACATTTTAGTTTTAAAATATATATTTAATTGAGTTTGAGACATTGCATTTGTAACAAAATATGTTCCCGCCATACCTCAGAGAGGTATCATGAAATGTAATTGCAACAATATAACATTTTTAACAAAAAAAAAAGTGGCTATATTGTGAATAGAGATTTTAATGTGTACAATTTATTAAATTGTTTAAAAAAATACATATTTTGTTATATCTAAGAAAAAGGTAGTGTCCCCCAAATTCATATCTGTGGTCTTACAACAATTGATGTCACCCCGTTAAGAAAAGGGAAAAATCTATTTGGACTACTTCCTGTTTGTATAGGTCATTGCAGGTGCTGGTTTATCTGAGGGGTGCATGGTGAGTACATTCTTTTTTTTTTTTTTTTTTTTTTTTGTTAAAATTAGCTAAATTTCTGACGATTTCATGTGTCATACTTTATTAGTCTGTGGTGTTATGCTGATAAGTTGCAGATCTGATATATTTTAATCAAAATTTTAATACAAACCTATTATTCCAAAATGTCCCCTGATCTTGAATTATGTGTGGCTTTATGTTTGTACGTGAAGAGTTTAGATGCAAAAGCCTCTAAATCAATCACGTATTTCTTTAAAATTAACATTTCTTTCTGGCTACTTTGTATAGGTTTCTATGTAAATACTGGTACTTCTGATTGGGCTGAGGCTGGAATTTAGCAAATTTTTTGTGTCAGGAGCGTTCACTCAGTGTCAGGAGCATTCACTCAGTATCATTATCTCATTTTTGACCGAGATGCCTTTTAGCTGGTTTTGCATCTGAACTATTCTGAACTATTATATATTCTGTTAGATCAGGGATCCTCAAATCTGGCTCGCAAGACCCACATTCCTGCAGAGTTTAGCTCCAACCCTAATCAAACACACCTGAGAATGTTAACCAGTGTCTTCAAGATCATTTGAAAATCACAGGTTTAATGTTTAAATGTTTACATGAGTTTAATCAGGGTTGGAGCTAAACTCTGATCCTTGTGTTAAATCATGCCTCCACGCCAGAATTATCAGATCCCCCCTCGGACGACAGATCCTGTCAGAAAATAGCTATTATATCTGATAACAGAACAACTTATCATCAGAGTCATCAAAACCCAAAACCTGTTAACAGCAAGTCTTGTCTGGTACCCAAAACTGCTTTGAGCTTCTGTCAGCCAAGAAGTGAGTGACTGAGTAAAGCCAGTGAATAGCAGAAGCAGGAGACGAAGTAATGATGATAAAAAGAAGCAGAGTTTATTGAATAATATTACTTGTGTATGTTTCAATTCTCAGACTTCGTCTGAAAAACACAAATCCAAGAAGTATTATTATACCAAAATCATTAGAAATGGAAAATTACTAGTTCACAAAATTTTCCCATAAACCTTGAATTTCCATAAACATTCCCTCCTATCTCTTATGAATAAGAGAGGGAATGTTTATGGAAATTCAAGGTTTATGGTATGATATTCATCCCTTGAAACACACAGTGATATAACTAAACAACAATGGAAAAATAATATTTAAAAACAATAGTAATATAAATGACTAATCAATGAAATGAGTATATAAATGGTTAAAATTAGTTTTTCAAGTCATATGAGTAAATGGAATAATAAATGCAATAATGTTTAAATGTAAAATAATTATAAATAAATGAATATAAAATAAAGCACAACACAAATGTATGGTTGCTCTCCTTTTAATTATCCTCCACTAATGATCACTTATTTCCCTTGCTGCTGCCTTGTTTAGTCATTCCCAAACTTCATCATTTTTCACCCTGAATGTCTTCATAATTCACCTTCTCCTTGTAATACCTATGTCATACCCATTTCATTATACAAATTTGTGTCCTGATATGTCACAAACACACACACACACACACACACACACACTGATCTTACTGTCTATAGGAGAATTTATTATACACATTTTGTTCATTTATTTTGATATTTCAGTGACAGAAGTTCAGCTGCAGTATTAATGTAATGAAGAGAAAAGAAGAGACTCTATAACATCTCACTCTTACTGATTTTTCATGCAGCTTAAAGCATTATGGGAATAATCTCTAGTCAGTCTATTTTGATTAATCAACACAGTTTCACTGATGATTTATAATAAACCTTAAACCCAGGATAGAGCGGCTGAGTGAATGTGGTCTGGACTGTGTGGATGAGGCTCACTGTGTCAGAGATGTTGTAGAAGGACAGAGTTCCTGCACTCTCATCCACATACACTCCTATTCTACCAATATATTCATCCACTTCTACCCTACGATAGCTGATGGGCTTTACAGAGAGATAAGTCACTATCTTATTGTGTTTGAATGAGTATCTGTCAGGACAGCAGATCAAAGTCCAGGACTGATCATTACATCCAAACCAACACTCATCACCCTCTCCCTTCCTGTTGATGCTCTTATATGACACTGATATATACACACCGTCATCACCACTCCACTCAATCTCCCAATAACAGCGTCCACACACACTCTCTCTACACAACACCTGAGGATACAATTCAAATCTGTCTGGATGATCAGAATATTGCTGTTTGTTGCCATCACACGTCACTCTGTTCTCCTCAGGCAGATTGAGTTGATTGTTTGCGGTGTTTGGATCCAGTGTGAGAAAACAGGCATCTGAACACAAGAACAGAGACATTTATAACACAACAATCACCAGAGCTGTGTGTGTGTGTGTGTGTGTGTTTAGACATACATTTCCTCAGTCCTGCTGTAATCCTGGATTCTCCTCCATGAGCCACACTAGAAAACAAGCACAGGGTCACTTCAGTCACGTAACACAATGGCTGTTGCTATGTACTTGCCAAGGTACTCAGGGAGGTTGCTTTGCAGTTGATAGTGTGCTCTAGGTGATTTCTAGGGTGTTGTTGTGATGTGGTTGCCAGTGATAGGAATAATGGCATTATTGTAACTGCGTTACTAATGGAGATATTTTTTTACGTAATGAGTAATCAAACAAATTACTGTTTCCCCCGTTACTGATAATGAAATGTGGTATTAATATAATTTATTATAACTTATTTATTTTGCAGTTCATCTGAATGGATGCAAAGCGTAACGTTACCTGTATTTGATTAACGTAAACTCTAGTGTGAAGGCACACGACTAGCCGTTGCTTTGTCTCACACACATGCAAAACAAGATACAGAGTGAGAGAGAGAGTCTTATATACCATGCAGAATTGAGGAGCTATGTGTAAATGATATTCTTTGTTGTATTTTCCTGTCAAAATAACAGAGTTCCTTTGGAATTCTCCAGCTTTTACGAATTGCCAGTTTCTCCAGTAGTAGGTGGAACCAATGCACAAATGGCCATCTCATTGGCTGGTGCTCACCTATTATTGTCCGATGGCTTCTATTGCCAAGGTGTTCATAGAAGGTTGATAATATTTATCATTTTTTGAATTTGATAGGTGCCTCTCACATTGTCCCACAGCAAAAATGCATTATAGTAGATTAGTGTACAGTTTTATAGTAATAATTTATTCTATTTAGTGTCCATTTTTATTCATTTAATATATTTAATATTGGGGACATCCAAGTTATTTGACATATTTGAGCTTTTTTAAGAAACAGTAGTTACTTTCCCTGGTAGTTAGTTACTTTTATAATGATGTAACTCAGTTACTAACTCAGTTACTATTTGTGAGAAGTAACTAGTAACTATAACTAATTACTTTTTTAAAGTAACATGCCCAACACTGGTGGTTGCTAGGGTACTTGAGGTGGTTGCTGTGTTGTTGTGTGGTTCCAGCATATGCTGGTTAGGTATGTTTTGAAGCATGGCTGCTGGTTTGAGCTGGTTTGGGCTGGTCCTTAGCTGGTCATGAGCTGGTTTAAGATGGTCGTATGCTGGCCATGTGCTACTAATAAGCTGGTTTAAGCTGGTCCTTAACAACAAACTCCTGCTCAGGAACAGCTCTTGACCAGCTAAGGATGGTGTTGTGCAGTTGCTAGGGTACATGGGGTGGATGCTAGGGTCTTGCTGTGCAGTTGCTAAGGTTATATTCATGTTGCTAGAATTGCTTTAGAATTGACATTTTCACATTTCCGGGTTTCTCAGTACCAGAAGTCATCATAGTTGGGTAAACTTCTAGAGCAGTCAATGGGAGGTAACCACAAATGTGTTTTTTTGCGTTCCTATTTGATCAAATAACAAAAGAAAACTCAACACTATTTTCCACAATATTTTCATGATTTTTAATGCAAATGCTTCATGGTACGCTGTAACGGTGGACCAGCAGAGAAGAAATCATTGAATAAACTTATTTTTGTTTTTGTTTTAGGTTCTAAGCAAGCTGTACCGATATTAAAATGTGACGTGTAAACATTGCAGATCACTGATTGATCAGAGAGAATCGTCACTACTAGTGTCACTGGAATTGCAACAGAAGACACCAAATCCGCTAGATTTAAATGTGATGCGATCTGGAGAAAAAACATTGGATGTTGTGCTTGGACAGAAAATTTGCTAAATAGGTTGAATGTCAATTTTTTGTCAAAACCAGGTTTTCATTAAATTATTATTCTATAGCATCTTGTCTATTATCTCTGAAAATATCTTGCCAAAATTTGCTTGCTTAGAACAATTGATGTTTATTCCAGCAGGCAGAAATGACTGTCTTTCTCTCATGCTAAGAACATGCTGCTTTCGCTTAACACCACAAAAACAGTTAACCTATCAAAATAAACCACATAATATATTTGCTAAAGGTGTATCAATTCACATTCCCCACCAGTTTTTTTTATTTATTTACACTGATCAAAATTATAAACGCAACACTTTGTTTTTGCTTCCATTTAATGAGCTGAACTCAAAGATCTAAGACTTTTTCTATGTACACAGAAGACCTATTTCTCTTAAATATTGTTCAGAAACCTGTCTAAATCTGTGTTGGTGAGCACTTCTTGTCAGACCCCTTGCACCGTTCTGTGTTGGTTTTGCCCTTGTCACACCCATGTTGGACTTATGTTGGTTTCTCCCTTGTGTCCTTATATGTGACCCTGGACCACAAAACCAGTCATAAGGGTCAATTTTTCAAAATTGAGCTTTATAAATCATATGAAAGCTGAATAAACAAGCTTTCCATTGATGTATGGTTTGTTAGGATATGACAATATTTGGCCAAAATACAGCTATTTGAATATATGGAATCTGAGGGTGCAAAAAAATCAAAATAATGAGAAAATCACCTTTAAAATTGTCCAAATGAAGCTCTTAATAATGCATATTACCAATCAAAAATTACGTTTTGATATATTTACAGTAGGAATTTTACTAAATATCTTCATGAAACATGATCTTTACTTAATTTCCTAATGATTTTTGGCATAAAAGAAAAATCAATAATTTTGACCCTTACAGTGTATTTTTGGCTATTGCTACAAGTATACCCCAGCGACTTAAGACTGGTTTTGTGGTCCAGGGTCACATATGGTTTTCCTGTTCTGTTTCTTGTTCTTGTTTGCACCCCTTTATAAGTTGTATTCAGTTCAGTGTTTGTTGTCGGACCTTGTTGTAAGTTTGGTGTGTCGTCCTGCTGTTCCTGTTTTCCCTTGTTTTGGATTATATTAAACACTGCTTACTATATTTCGTCTTCGTTTGGCTCTATCTGACACAACCGTGACAGAAGGTCCAACCAAAACAATAATTAGACAAGATTTCCCCGCGTTTTATTTTCATTTTCACCAGTTTTTTCTTTTCCCATTTGCCATATGGACATCGTCTCTATCAACGTTGTTCCAAGGAGGGGTAACACCATTCTGGGAGGAATTACCATCTTCATCTTCCAGAATGGCAGGGACCTAGAGGACTACGTGGAGGAGTCTGTCAACACCTGCCATCGTGCCAGTTGCGATGACGTCTGCCTGATGGAGGGATTTAGGTGTGGTCTGGACGATGACCTCCGCTTCGTCATGCCCCACGGAGATCCCTGCTGGACTCTACAAAGTTACATAAATCTCACATTGTGGATGAGCGGATCGACGTTCACGTTGGGCGAAGCGGAGGAGGGCAGCGATCTCGTTTAGCCACACCTCGCAGACGTCTCGCAACAAGACCCAGAGCCCAGCCCACCACCACCCCGACTCGCGGAGCCTGAGCCCGAGCCCACCGCGGATGGAGAGCCCGAGCCGATAGCGACAGAGCCATCACCACTAGGACTGACAGCGCTAGAGAATGCTACGGAGCCGGAGCCTATCAAGTCCGACCAGGTGCGAGAGCCAGCCACAATGCCCGCGACGGGGGATGTTCCAGTGGAGCGTGAGGGTGCTGAGGACAGCACTGCCCACTGCACCGCTGAGGGTGAGAGGAGTCTGGAACTGGGACTGTTAGAAATTGAACTGGACTTAACCAGTTTCACTGAGGATAGTCATGTGAAATTTCCTGCCCACTCTGAACAATATACCGGCCTGGATTTCCCACCCATCCTCCCTGTGTTTTCTCCTCCTGTTGGCTCTGCTGCATCAGCCTTACCACCGCTGTCTCCTGGCAGCCCCGCTACTCACCCTCAGCCCACCATCTGTGCGGTGGATTCGCCGCGGGTTTGCCAGTTTCCATCGGCGTCATGGCTGGAGGATCCCTCGTCTCCGCCTCCAGCCTCTGAGGCCCTTCGACCCAGCAGCTCCACCCCGGCTCTCAGCTCCCTCATCTCCATCGTCGCCCGTCGGTCCACCAGCTCCACCAGACTCCATCATCCCTCCGGCTCCGCCTTGGTCGGTCGTCGTCCCGCCATCGCCTCAGGACTCCACTCCTTCGGCTGCGCCTCGTCGCTCCGTCCCACCGGCTCCGTTGGGCTCCTCCCTCCCTACAGCTCCACCTCGGTCTGCTGTCGCTCCGGCTCCGCTGCGGCCCTCCGGATCTCCGCCTCCGCCTCAGTCGCCAGAGCCTTGGGCTCCGCCTTGGCCCTTCGGATCCTCGGTGTCGCCCTGGATCTTCGGCTCTCCGTCTCGGGCTCCACCTGCTCCGCCACTGTCGGTCGGCCCCCTGGAGTCGTCAGCCATTTCTCCACCATGGCTCCTCCCTCCGTCGGCTCCACCGTGGACTACCATCGTGGCTGCGATCTGGGTCTCACCTGGCTCCTCCTGCTCCAGGTTCTTTCTGTCTCCTCCTTGGCTCAATCCTCCGTCGTCACCACCCTGGACTCTGTTTGTTGTCCTCCTCCCGGGAGTCCGTCCTCCGCCTGAGCCTCCTCCTACTTTGAACTTTTTCTACGGCGCGAGGTCGCGCCTTCCGGGAGGGGAGAGTAGTGTCAGACCCCTTGCACCGTTCTGTGTTGGTTTTGCCCTTGTCACACCCCCGTTGGACTTATGTTGGTTTCTCCCTTGTGTCCTTATATGGTTTTCCTGTTCCGTTTCTTGTTAAGTCTTTATTGGTTAATTACCCACACCTGTCCATGTATCGTTTGCACCCCTTTATAATTTGTATTCAGTTCAGTGTTTGTTGTTGGACCTTGTTGTAAGTTTGGTGCGTCGTCCTGCTGTTCCTGTTTTCCCTTGTTTTGGATTATATTAAAGACTGTTTACTATATTTCGTCTTCGTTTGCCTCTATCTGACACAACCGTGACACTTCTCCTTTGCCGAGATAATCCATCCACCTCACAGGTGCAGCATATCAAGACGCTGATTAGACGGCATGATTATTGCACAGGTGTGCATTGGGCTGGCCACTCTAAAATGTGCAGTTTTACTGTATTGGGGAGGTCTGGGGGGTCCGAAAACCAGTCAGTATCTGGTCTGACCACCATTTGCCTCACGCAGTGCAACACATCTCCTTCGCACAGAGGCACACCTGTGCAATAATCAGGCTGTCTAATCAGCATCTTGATGCCACACCTGTGAGGTGGATGGATTATTTCAGCAAAGGAGAAGTGCTCACTAACACAGATTTAGACAGATTTGTGAACAATATTTGAGAGAAATAGGGCCTTTGTGTACATAAAAAGTCGCAGATCTTTGAGTTCAGCTCATGAAAAATGGGGGCAAAAACAAAAGTGTCGTGCTTATAATGTTGGTCAGTGTATTTTTTTATGTTGTGATCTTGGTGATGTTAGTGCCCTATACAAAGTTGTAAAGGACTATTTCACATCCAGAGATGAAGGATCGGATGGTGAAGTTACTAAAGAGGAGGAGTCCGATGATGGACTGTTCTGTACAGCGTGCAAACAGTCGTGCTGCACTCGCTTTTCTAAATGTAAACAAAGTATACTATTTGTGCTATCTGAACATACAGTACAAGGGGGAACCAAAAGTTTGAAGACTATGCCCATGATAAACAACGGAAAACAGACATTGGTCTGTTTGTGTAAGTGAAAGTGAAAGCTGTCTCTTTTTAAACCCGTTTTTCTCAAAATTCCATTCCTGAAAATCATAGCTAAAAGCCAATTTAAGTTAGCAATAACTTTTGTTACGTTTTGGAAAGGGCTTTCATATGGTATCAAAACCTAAAAAAGGTAAAATTTCACCATGTTTTGGGTAGCTTGCATCACAAATAGTCATCAACAGCCACCACAGTATCATGTGTTCACACAACATTTTTAAATAACTTGTTTTGAATGCTTTGAAAACTTGAAAAAGAAATGGCAGTTTTATGGTAGACAAGGTGGGGAATTAAGCTGCACTATCATGTTCTAAAGAGCTGCTTTACAACTGAATCACATTCTGCAACATTGAAACTGGTATTGAAGTAAATTGTATAAAGTGCTATAGAAATAAATGTGACTTGACTTGGCATATTTTGTGGTGCACTGGTGTACATTTTTTGTATTTTCATTGTTTGCTCCTGTTTTCTGGACAATTTGAATTAAAGTACTACTTTGTTGTTAATTTGATTTGTCTCCACAGTTTATCTTAGCAGATTGTACGCCTCAGATTTGTGATTTTCTGAACATTCTTTATAAACACCTAGATGTCTATATACATACTGAACTGTTTAAATAATAAAATCTTACAGCTATTTTTTTATTGACATACTTGAGGTTGTCCAGTTTGCAGTTTGGATCCTCCTGTTTTTCCGAGAGCAGCTTGACTCCTGAATCTCCCGGGTGATTGTAGCTCAGATCCAGCTCTCTCAGGTATGAAGAGTTTGAAGTCAGAGCTAAAGACAAATAATGGCAGCCTTCCTCTGTCACCATACAGCCAGACAATCTATAAAAACATACAGCAACAGTCCACGTCACATTATCTTGTATCCTATTTAATCTAAATGTGTATAAATTGAAAACATGTTTATTTCACTTAGATCCAGAACCATAACCACCAAAGACACTGAGCAGCACACATCCTTACCAATAATCAGATATGGCAAACTATTCCCCCATTATTTAACATTCTTCCTGCAGAAATTAGTTAATGCGAGCAGCACTTACTGCAAACTAAGTTGCTCTGAGACGTGAGTTTCTTGTGTGTTAATGAATATAGTGTCATACTTCATTTGTATGTTGTATATGTATATAATCATACACTTCTATAATTACATCACAAACTTCCCAATCTCATAATCATACTAAGCCATATCACATTCTCATAACCATGCATTGTTAGAATTTATAAAAAGGCCATCTGGCATGTAACACCTTTTTCATATAATTACCAAAGCCATATTAATTTTGGACCCTAGCTAAGATACTTAGTGCATCCTGCAAGATAGTGCTGCTAGCTCATGCAGTGCTGCCAAAAGCTATCTTTAAAAAAAAAACAACAGCAATTTAGTAATTGTTTCTGGTAATTTGGCCATTTCAATGTCAATACAGTCCAATCTATAGATATCTGTATAAATATGAAAAAAAGACCTGCAAATGTTGTTTTTGTCTTTTGTTCTGGCATTCCATTGAGAGTAGATGCAAAATTTAGTGACAAAATGAAATGGAAATTTTAATTGTGGTAGCATTTTGTTAATTGCTTTATGGAAAACCATTTACCTCAGTATCTCCAGTTGACAGTTTGGACTCTTCAGTCCTTCAGAAAGAAGATTCACTCCTGAATCCCACAGTTCATTATTGCTCAGATCCAGCTCTCTCAGGACAGAGTTTGATGACAGTAAAACTGATGACAAATTCTTACAAGCCTGAGCAGTGAGATTGCATATGGAAAATCTGAAGAAGAAAAACACAGTTATTGCATACAGATTGCATAGTAATTTACCTGCAAAAAAATGCACCAAGTATTTCAAACTCAAACCTTAGTATCTCCAGCTGACAGTTTGAACTTTTCAGTCCATCAGAAAGAAACTTCACTCCCAAATCCTGCAGGTCATTATTACTCAAGTCCAGCTCTCTCAAGACAGAGTTTGACAGGTGTAGAGCTGAAGACAAACTTTCACAGGACTGAGCAGTGAGATTACACCCACACAACCTGTGAAGACAACAAAACAAACAGCCATGTTTACTCTTTCCTTGTCAAAAATAGAATTTTCCATTATTTATGGGACAACGGTTCCCTGCCAAACAGAATTTTTTCAGGGCTTGTGTTAGATTAAAAACACAATTGTTTGCTTAAAAAGTAGCTTTTTTAATGAAACGTACCTACACTTAAGTGTTAAAAAACAAATGTTTGAAGTTAAAATAAAACAGATTATGTTTAAAGGTAAAGGCTCTGTTCTTTATTTTGATGTATTGCATGTTCAGATATTCATACAAAATGTTCTGGGAGCCATAATATTTTAGTGAAAATGACCAAAAATGTTGGCATTGGCTGGCAACTTTTCTCAAAAATGCTGCAGGGAAAACATTATCACATAGATTATATATTTTATAATCTGGAGCACATGTTTGTGTGTGCTGAGTAAAATGAAATTAGACATGTTGGGTTGGCATGAATAGCCTTGTGGGCAGCACACCGACATATAGCACCATCGCTCTTCAAGCATCCCAAGTCCCAGTTTATGGACCTTTCCCGATTCTGTACCTCTCTCTCTCCCACCTTGCTTCCTGTCTAGCTATTCTCCTATCAATATTTAAAAATCGACACATTCAACATATTCACATCTAGGGATGCACAATATTGGATTTTTGCCGATATCCGATTTAAACTGGCATGCGCTTTGAACATTTGAGTTGCATTTAAACTGGAGCGGAGAGAGAGTTACCATGGAAACGGGGAAGCAGTTTAACTGACAAGCGGCGAGTCTCCGTCATACATACAATGGTTCCTAACTCTTTCTTACATGTAATAGACACATTTCTGCTAAATATTTACTTTACAGAAATGGTTTAGTGTCTTAGGAAAAAGTCTGTTAGCATCTCAACCGTTAGGCTAACTATAAGATGCAGGCTAACTGTAGAGTTTAGCTCTTATTTCATAAAGCTTTCGCTTTTAATCACATATTATGTGTAGATGACAGTTTTTTTTTATAGTTTTTTAAATATTGCTGGCAGTTTGTAAGTGGATGAACAGAAGTAAACTATTTAACCTAAATGTATGGGCTGTACTGTTAATTGGTGACGTCACTTACATGGAGCGTGAAAATTAGCTTAAATAATTTTAAACGTTTTGATCACGCTAAAGAAATATTGATAAAAATTGTACTGTGATTTCAGGAGCGTCAGTAAGTTATGTATTATGTAAGCGTATTATGTAAGTTATGTAAGTTACGTATTATGTAAGGGTATCATGTAAGTTATGTATCATATTGTTCTCTTTTCTGCATTTCACCTATATTCCAGTTTGTTTATTTCTAATAATGCTGACCTTGTATTGTTTATGTTTCTAACATTAGGTTCTTCCATGCTGATGGCAGTACTGCAGTAGAGCATCTCCAAGGTGCTATGAACAATCTGACTAGAAAGTAAAACCTCAAACATTTCCATTTATTAAGTTTTTTTTAAAGTATATATCAATTAAATATCCTTTTTTATCTTGTATGTCCTACAAGGCCATTTTGTTTAACTCTGTATTGAGGACACTTGTTATACAGCAACCTACAGAGGGGCCCAACATAACAAGAAAACCAGACACAGATAATAATAATAATAATAAAAAAATACTGAGCACTGTGAATGTAAGAGACCCATTTTATATTTATAACAATCATTGTTGATGTTAAAATTGTATTTCAGGGCAGCTTGTGAAGACAGATAAACAAGAGATGCTGTGTCAACCTGGACAGAAGTCAGTTTTAGATCCACCTTCCACACAAGACTTCTCATATGGATTTCTGTCTACTAGCATATTATTTGTTCTCCTCAGAATTTAGTGCATGCAGACATTATTCAGGAACATGAACACGAATATTCCAAGAATAGGGAATGTGCCGTATTTCAGATATGAATGTTAATTGCTCTTAAGCATTAAAAAAATTATTTTCACTGTTTTTTTTTCCCAAAGCACCTATAAGCCAATTCACACTGCCGTACTCCCAACTGGGGGAACACACTGACTTAACCAGTGTGAACTGACCATAATGCTGTATGTTAGGTGTATGTTAAGTACACCAGTGTGAAGCATAATTCCTCCCACATTTGCTGTATAATCAATAACCAATTTGTCAAAGTATTCTTTCAGTGGTTAAAGGGATTTCACATGATAGGCAGCAGCCCTGGAAAAAAGGAAAGTGGATCTCACGAGTCAGAGTTGAAAACCCCTGGTTTTGATAATTCACTTCTTTACAACCTTGTTTCTTTTTGGGGTTGTACTGAATTCTGCAACCCACCAAATTTTGTGAACCTAGGCACTGCATTGAGCTAATCTGACCTACTTCTAAACCCAACCCTCTAGTCCTACCATTTTTTGCCGTATTGATTACCATTTGTATAACCATAGTTAAAAGTATGTTTTTGTAGCAAAACCATTTTTAATTTGTGGTTACCATAAAATTGCTATATATATATATATATTATTCATAAACTACTCTCGGCATTAGAGTCATATAATTTGGTGGGTCACAGAATTCAGCAACTGAATGAATCAGCACTGAAAGAATGGTTTTCTAACTAAGTCATTAAGATGGTCTCTTGCTGCCACCTAGTGGCATAACAATGTAACCTACAATGAAAGCACTGAATAATCACTACATACATTTTTCAAAATCTCAGGTATTCCAGTATTACAAAATATTATTAATTGAACAACAATAGCCATTATAAACTATGTATTATATATTATTTGAACAAGTTCTAAATTGGATGCCATATACCTGTAATTTGTGCTAATAAATCTCTAACAATATAATCATTAGTTTTAGTGCAAACGAGTAATAAGATTGTAGTGTGATTATTATTATACCTGCAATAAAATAATTTGTAACTAGCTGAAATTGAATACATTTTACAAATGAAATGTTGTTTTTTTGTTAAAATATGCATTGAAATTTCTTGGACTTTGTACTCATATTCAAATTTGCCAATCATTGCATAATTTTCATATGTTGTACTTTATTTGAAACCATTTTGTTTTATTGGGATATTGTCACAGGCACGGTCTCTGTGGCTTCCTCCATCCCGCACCAGCGGGAGCCTTCACCCGAGTACTAACTACATTTCCCATAATCCCCTACCTGGGCGCCCGATTCATTAAAGCTGTTGCAAATGGATCCCACGCCTCACGAGTCTTCTCTGGCCGCGTCACAGATATATTTATGCATGTGTGTTGTTTATTGGGTTATTTATTTTTGTGAACTACCCATATCACATTACTTTTTATATTTTGTGAATAAATACGATGAGTGACAATTTTTGTGTAGTATAAATTATTAGGCCTACATATGTTAACTTAGGCTTATAAAACCGACGAGGTCAGCAATACTACATAAGGTAAGGTGAAATGTAAATAAGTCAGATTTAGAAATAGGATCAATAGTCAGATTTAACAGTGTAAAGAAAACATTTTGATGGCAACATGTGAAGTACCAGTTTGGACGTGGTAAGTACGTTATAAATATGTTTTTTCACAACGTTGCAAAAACGTTTTTTACGTCTCCTTCCAATGTTTTTGCAAAAAACCCGACATTTGTCGTATTAAATACGTCGAAAAAAACATTGCAGCCTTTTCACAACGCGAAAAAAAAATAAACGTTTTTACAACGTTGTGTTTGCTGGGATATTCCTCTTATCGGCAAGACATATCGGCATAATTTTTCATATTGGGCTGATGCCAATATTTACATTTAAAGTCATTATCGGCTGATTCCGATATCAGTCAGATAATATTGTGCATCCCTATTCACATTAATACAATCATGCTACAGCAGTGCTTCTCAAACCTTTCCATGAAGTACCCCTAGCACCGCACATTTTGCATGCCTGCCTATGTCTGACATACCCACTTCAGGTCTTTCAGTCAGGGCTGGGGGTACTCCAGACAAGTTTGAGAACCACTGTACTACAGTATGGACATGGGAAAATATCTGCTAGCTATAGTTGTGAAACACATATTTATCCACATATTTAAACCTAGTGATTCAGTGAATGTGAATATGAAAGTCAAACCTCAGTACATTCAATTGACAGTGTGAACTCTTCAGTCCATCATGAAGCAAATTCACTCCTGAATCCTGCAGGTAATTGCTATTTAGGTGCAGCTCTGTCAGATGGGAATTTGATTTTAAAGCAGAAGACATAGTTTCACAGCATGTTTCATCAAGGCCACAATCGTCAAACCTGCCAAAGCAAAACTTTTAGCCAGATTATTTTTTTAAAGTTCAATTTAATTGTGTAGTTATGTAGTACAACACGTTTAATTAAATAACAGTCAATGAAACTGCTTACAGTGCTTTTCTGCAGCATCTCACAGCTTCGATGAGTCTCTTGTAGTCTGCTTGTGATGATGTGAACCTCTTCGGGTTGAATTCATCCAGCACCTTCTGTGACGTCAGCAGTACATAAATCAGCAATGTGCACATTGAAGATGAGAGTTTTCTTCCTGGATGCTTATCTGAACTGAGGTAACTCTGGATTTCCTCATATAATGAATTATCCTTGAGCTCAAGTAAGCAGTAAAATAGGTTGACTGAAGTTTCATCTGAGATACTGTATTCATCTGGTACTAGTTTAATATATTTAGCTGTTTGTGTGATGCTTTCTGCTGTGTCTTCAGTGCGTGTGAGCAGGCCTTTGAGCAGTTTTTGACTAGATTTCAGTGAAATGCCCATCAGAAACCGTAGGAACAGGTCCAGATGTCCTCTTTGACTCTTCATGGCTTTATCAACAGCCTTCTGTAGTAGCTCTTGCAATGTGACATTTTGTTTTTCCTCATCAAAGAAAAACTGAAGCTCCTGCATGTTCTTGTCCAGGTAGCATATAAACACGTGCACTGCAGCGAGAAACTCTTGAACACTCAGATGCACAAAGCAGAAGACTTTTGTCTCATGAAGTACACGTTCCGTCTTAAAGATCTCAGCAATCATTCCTGTAAACTCAGTGGCTACATCCACCTTAATACCACAGTCTTCCAGATCTTCCTTATAGAACACAATGTTTTCCATCTTCAGCTGTTTGAACGCTAGTTTGGCTAATTTTAAAATCATTTCTTTGTTTGAACATAAGAGGTTTTTATATTGCCTTTCTTCTGTTTCGTCGTACTTCTGGTTCTTAATGTTCATCTGTATCAGCAGGAAATGAATATACATTTCAGTTAGTGATGTGCTGATGTTCTCTGCATCATCCTTACTGAGAATTTTCTGAAGTACTGTGGCTGTGATCCAGCAGAACACAGGAATGTGGCACATGATGTAGAGACTATGAGACGTCTTAATGTGTGAGATGATTCTGGAGGACAATTCTGGATGATCTTTGATTCTCTTTCTGAAGTACTCCTCTTTCTGTTGGTCAGTGAATCCTCTCACTTCTGTGAACAAACCCACATACTCAGGAGGGATCTGATTGGCTGCTGCTGGTCGTGATGTCACCCACACAAGTGCTGATGAAAGCAGTTCCCCTTTGACCAGACTTGTAAACAGCACATCTACAGATGATCTTCTCTCAAAAGTTTTCAAAGACATACTTTTAAAATTTAGAGGCAGACGACTCTCATCAAGTCCATCAAATATAAATGCTAGCTTACATTCCTTGTATAACTTTGATTGCTCCAGGTCCTTCAGGTCAGGATGAAATTCCAGCAGAAATTCATGGATATTGACCTGTCTGTCTTTAGTCGCGTGGAAACTGAAATCTTCATTTGTCATTAAATTTATCTCTCTGAATGGAAGCAGGAACACACAGTCTATATCCTGATTGGCATCGCCTTCTGCCCAGTCCAGGATAAACTTGTACACAGAAAAAGTTTTTCCAATGCCAGCGATCCCCTTAGTCAACACAGTCTTTTTCTTATGGTTTGTCCTCAATCCAGTAAATATATCATTGCACTTGACTGGTTTTCCCTGTGTTTTTTTGTTGTTGAAAGCATCATCAATTTTCATAATCTCATGTTCCTGATTGACTTCTTTCATATCTCCCTCTGTGATGAACAGTTCTGTGTAAACAGCCTTGAGATGTACTTCATTTTCTTTTTTGCACTCAAAAATATATTCTGCTTTCTTCTTCATGTTAGTTTTGTGAGTTGTCAAGAATTCTTGCAACCTCAAATCTGTAACTTATAAATAAAATTTACAAAACATAAATGTCAATTTTGATTTTAAAAAAAAAATGCATAAAAAATTGACAAAGTTGTTAACTTGTGCATGCAAACAGATTATAATCATAATTCTAAAAGCAGCACTGCCCTGCACTGGGATCAAAAGCCAAACCAACATGTCAAAGTAATTTGAGTTTACTGTAAGGATGAGGAAAATGCTGCCTTCACGTGTTATTGGACTATTTTTAGCAAAAAGCTATGTTATACAGGCAAACCTCTTCTCACCTTTTCTGAGTTTCTGTTTTCTGATATTCCTTTGGAACTTTTAACACTTGAGAAACAACGCTGCTTTAATGAAAGCAATAGAGTTTTATTATGTATACTGTAATTCCAAGCCAGCAGAGGGAGCCCTCACCCGAGTACTGACTGCCATCGTTCCCTCTGCTGCTTCTACTTTCACTTCCTGTTTGGAACTATTTAAACAGAGATCACGTGCTCGCTCTTTGCGAAGTGTAGCCAGTTTACCTGCCTTATTGAGTGTTTTTCTATTATTCTGTCTGATTACCTATTGCTGTTTTGCCTTGACATTGGATTCACGAGTTTACGGATTACCCCTTTGGATAGTTTGCCAGATTGGACTGCATTAATAGTTTGAACCTAAGGCCTGTCTTCTCACTATCATCTTCTGGATTACCCCTGTTGTGTTGTTTGCCCGATTGGACTGCTTTCATGGTTTGAACCTAAAGCCTGTCTTATCGCTATCATCTTCTGGATTGCTCTTTTACATTGTTTATCGATCAGACTGCCTATCTGGTTGCTGACTTGTTGCCTGCTACTCTGTTTTTGTCTGTTTCTAAAACCCCTAATAAACGACCGCACATGGATTCAAACTCTGCCTCAGCATCCATGTTACACGTACATACTTTGTCTTACTGCACTAAAAGATTTTTTCATATTTTAAAATCATTGGTGTGATATTAATACTGCTCAGTGTTTATATGAAAAATATTGAGCAGTTTTGAAATAAATTAAATGGTTATGTGAGTCATTTCATCATGATTAATCACAATTGCTGTTTTGTTGAATGGTTCTTTTGAAGTCATAATTAGAATTAATGGATACTTCACCCTTGACTTTGAAGATGACATAATTTTGATATAATGAAACCCAATACCAGTGTGTTGTACCATTAATATGTTTAAATTTTGCTTTACCAACCCTTACCAACAGTATGAGAGCTGGCAACAATACAGCTATCATTTATTCTGAAAGATATAAAAATGCACGTTTGTGCATAAAACTTGATAATATGATTAAATCTCGGGGACACCAAGTAAATATTTAAGGTCAAAGGAATTTTGTGAATCATGTAATCCATTAAAAAAAAGTAACTAATCTAACTGAGGACATTTTAAAATGGAATGCAATCTAATTATTAGTACATCATTTCGGAATCTAATCACATAATCCAGGTTACATGTAATCAGTTACTACCAAGCACTGCTTGAGAGATTTAAAGGGGTCCTGAACTACATTTTTATTATTTCATGTTGTTTCCTAAGGTGCACTTATAGTGTTAGATTGATTTTTACTTGATTTTTAAAATGGGCTAAAATCGAAAATTCTGGATGCACTTGTTGAATTTTACCCCCCGTAACGCGATTTTTACTGGGGGACCCCCCTCAAACTGGATTGGGCAGGTTTTGTTGTAACCCTGTACACGAGCGAAAGACACATTCATAGACCAGAATATTTAGTGGAGCATCACGCCCTGCAGTGATGCTGGCTAAAGCAGAGTGAAACCTGCGCGCTGAACACTGCCGGGTGATGCGGTGCAGCGCACAATATGTAGCCCTATATATTATATACATATATATTTTTGGTCATTTCATCAAAAATCATGATAATTTGGAAATGAAAGGGCATTTTCTACAGAGCCCTGTACATGACTTGAAGGTAAACAAAAAAGCTGTCTGCACGATTTAGTAAAAAGTGAGAAAAAATTACTATTTTGTGTGCACGATTTAATTTTTTTTTCTAGCTGCCATGTGTGGGGCTCTGTACATTTTCTATCATGATTTTAGCCCTCTGATTTGAAAACTCTGGAAGGGACATGTCTGCTGTGAGATTTTAATGGAAACACCCACTGCTATGATTGGAGAAGATCTTTGCATCTGAAGTAAGTATTTCACGGGGAGCTCTCTACGTTTGTACTATTACAGATGTACAGATTAACTAATCATGAGAAGTGTGCATTATACTTAGATCCACTCATGTCACATTAAAGGTTGCAGCCATCTTGTCAGCAACTCGAGTGTTGCACTCTCATGAGTGCTTTTATCGTAACTGACAGTGCAAGCAGAATGTAAATGAGATTGATTATGTAGTGTAGACAGCTTTACTGAGTATAAACTTTAACTCTGCTTCAGTGTCACTTTCATCACTGCTCAGTGTTTATTCTGCACAAATACACACTACAGCAGGGGTCACCAGACCCGGTCCTGGAGGGCCGGTGTCCTGCAGAGTTTACCTTCAACTTTCCTCAACACACCTGCTGGAAGTTTCAAGTATACCTAGTAAGACCTTGATTAGCTGGTTCAGGTGTGTTTGATTAGGGTTGGAGCTAAACTCTGCGGGGACACCGGCCCTCCAGGACCGGGTCTGGTGACCCCTGCACTACAGTGTTCATTTAACACTGGAACTTTGCCATGTATACACAAATTTAAAACAAGTGAATTCTTTTACTAGTAGGGGTGGAACGGTTTAACTTATTTACAGTTTGGTATGTGGTATGTGTAGGGAAAAAACTATACTGTCAAATGAACATGAAAATAAGAATAATCTATCTACAGTAACAGCAATAAATAAATAAATACAAAAGAGTTGTCAGGGTTTGGACTTTATTTTCCGTGTTTTCTCCCCAGCCTTAGTTCCTGTATTTTTTGGTCTCATTCTGTTCTTGTTTGGTTAATTGATTACTCCTCCACCTGTTCCTAATTATCTTGTGTATATTAGTTCCTGCCCTGTTCCGTTTGTCTTTGTCTGGTTTTAAGCCGGGCTCACACTACAGGATTTTTCAAATCCTAACCGACTGTGAAATATGGTTGCAGTGCACACATAAGGAGAACCTTAAACATGCACACACTACAAGATTTGAAAACCGTGGCGCATCACACACTACAAGATATTAAGATTATCATGACGGAGGGAGCGCCTCACGTGATCTTACGAAACAGATCGTCATGTCAACAATTAATGTTTACTAATATAAGTTAGCGTGCTAGCAGCTTTATGCACTCACTGGTATGTTCAAAACTGAGAATATGTGTTCAAAAACTATTTTACTCCAGAGCTTTCCGTGCTCCATGCTGTTGTGATATGTTTTCAACATATTATACAAACAGTGTTACTAAAAAACATAAGAAGCAGTTTCCTCCATCTCCACTATCCAATGGACGTAAAGCAGCTGTTTTACCGTTGTGCATTGGCTGTTGTGAAAGTACTTACATAATCATAGCCTTGATCATCCCGATTTAAAATCCTGAATATCAAACATGTTTGGTATGATCAAGACTACCCCAACTTGTGTGAGAGCAGATCAGGGGAGGTACAAGATTCGATCTGTGAATGTCTCACATTACCAGATATTCCATGCCAAACATTGTGACCAATCGCGGTGTTCGACAAGATTTGCTCCGATTCTCGGGAGGGCAAAATCGGGGCAAAATCGGGCTAAAAATCCTGTAGTGTGAGCCCGGCTTAACACTACAGGTTATTTAGCCCGATTTTGCCCCGATTTTCTGGTAACGTGAGACATTCACAGATCGAATCTTACACCTCCCGATCTGATCTCATACAAATCGGGGCGCCCCGATCATATCAAACATGTTTGATATTCAGGATTTTAAAACCGGATGATAACGGCTATGATTACGTCAGTACTTTCACAACATTCAATGCGTGACCGCAAAACAGCTACTGTACGGTCCATTGGATAGTGGAGATAAAGGAAACTGCGTCTTATGTTTTTGTAGTAACACTGTCTGTATAGTATGTTGAAGACATACCACAACCGCATGGAGCAATTGGAAAGTAATGCTCCATGGTCCGAGTCCCCTTCTCCCAAAACGCCTTATACTACTGTTTTAGCTATTAAAATAGTTCAGTTTTGTATGTAATGGCAAAGTGATTATATTTCATTTCGTTTTTTTATTGAGTTAATTTAGAAAAACGTTTGGGGCATTTTTTTGTTCGTTTTATATATATATATATATATTTATATTTATATAATTATTATTATATATATATATATATATATATATATATATAATTCTTTTTTTTTTTTGTTAATTAACGACCAAGCGGTCAGCGGCAGATAGTGAGTTGATCATAGACTGTTTAATCAGTTTTGCCTTCTCAAATTACAACCTGCCTAAAGTAAAAGCTATAGATATAAAACAGTTAAAGCATATAAGTTAACTAACATTTATTTATTTTATTTTTTTATTGTATTTTTTTTTGTAATTATAAACTACAACAAAACATATACAATTATAACAAGACATCCAAATAAACCAAATGAATAAAAAAACATTTGTAAACATTGAAAGTGAAAATGACGATCGGTTGCTTGAGGCGCCCCCTCCTTCATGATAATCTTAATAATATCTTGAGGTGTTTGATGCGCCACAATTTTCAAATCTTGTAGTGTGTGCATGTTTAAGATTTCAGGGAAGATAATCTGCAAAGATTCTCCTTATGTGTGCACTACAACCAGATTTCATAATCGGTTAGGATTTAAAAAATCCTGCAGTGTGAGCCCAGCTTTAGCCCGTCTTAAATGTTCTTTTGTTGTACATGTGTTAATACGCCGCTGTTTTTGGATTTTCCTTCTTTTACTTTAATTAAAGACTGTTTATGTTGAGCTCTGTTTCTCCTGCATCCCCCCTACGATGTACTACGTGACAAGAGTAAAGATACAAATAATAAAAAAAACCCCCCAACAACAGTGATTTTTCTGTTGTTGTTGTTGTTGTTTTAGGAAGGTCTAACATTGAAATATGACAACAGAAATTAGATAAAGCAATCAAATGTAAAATAGCTTTGCATATTTCATTGTATAAATGAAATATTAATCTTTATTAAAGTCACAAAAGCCATTTAATCAGGAGCAGTGAGTGATATCTTTGTTGCTGTATGATTAATATTAATAAAGTGCTGTCACTGTATACACTGACTCAGTCTGTTCAGCCGGCTTTGTCTGCTAAGCTACTTGCCAAGACGGGCATTTTGAAATAATTTTTGTGTGAATTTGTCCTTTCAAACACAATACTTCAAAGAGAGCTTAAAATTTGCATGCATTCTGAGCATAGAGGCACGGGTTTGCATGATTTGGATGAGCGCACACACAAATCTTCTCACTGCCCGTGCAAGCTCACGTCTTTTTCTGGCTCTTAAACGTTTAAACTGGCAAGGCTTAAGTGATTGATTACAGATGCGTTGTCAGATTTTACGCACCGTGATCCTATTGTGTGCCAAAAGGTGTGTGGAGAACCGTGCGGTTCAGCATGCATGTGATTTGCAGATTAGTTGCATTGTTAAACCATAATAGTGTGGTATATTTTTTTTTTTTTTTAAGTCTTGCCAATTTAACCACTGAAATTCATTTAAATCGTTCAAGAGCAACAAGAGGTAAAAGATTTCAGTTTGGTACTTGTAAACTGTTTTCTGTGCATACAGCCAGAGCCACGTCTCCAGGGGCACCGTAAAGCCGGCCTCACACTACAGGATTTTTAGCCCGATTTTGCCCTCCGGAGAATCGGAGCAAAAATCTTGTGGAGGACCTCGATCAGTCCCGATGTTCGGCCTGGATTATCTGGTAATGTGAGACGGTTACAGATCGAATCTTGCACTTCCCGAGCTGCTCTCACACAAATCGGGGCCGCCCCGATCATATCAAACACGTTTGACATTCAGGATTGTAACTCGGGATGATCACGGCTATGATTACGTCAGTACTTTCACAACAGCCAATGTGCGACCCAAAACAGCTGCTGTACGGTCCATTGGATAGTGGAGTTGGAGGAAACTGCTTTTTTTTTTTTGTTTGTTTTGTTTTGTTTTGTAGTAACACTGCCTGTATAATATATTGAAAACATACCACAACTGCATGGAGCAAGGAAAGCAAAGCTCCATGCGGCCCAAGTCCGACCCGAGCCCACCTTTATTCCCCTTCTCCCAAAACGGCTTATACTACTGTTTTAGCAATTAAAATAGTTCAGTTTTGTATGTAATGGCAAAGTGATTATACTTCGTTTCGGATTTTTATTAAGTACATTTAGAAAAACATTTGGAGCATTTTTTTGTTCGTTTTATATATATATATATATATTCATATATATATATATATATATATATATATATATATATTTATATATTATTTTTATTTATTTATTTATTTATTAAATTAAGGACCAAGCGGTCAGCGGCAGACAGTGAGTTGATCATAGACTGTTTAATCAGTTTTGCCTTCTCAAATCATGACCTGCCTAAAGTAAAATCTATAAAACAGCATATAAGTTAACTAACATTTGTAAACATTTTTTATTTTATTTGGTTTTTTATTTTTATTTATTTTTTATTATAAACTACAACAAAACATATACAATTATAACAAGACATTTAAATAAACAAAATTAATAATAATAATAATAAAAACATGTGTAAACATTAGTTGCTAAAATGACGATCTGTTGCATAAAATCACGTGAGGCGCACCCTCCGTCATGATAATCTTAATAATATCTTGTAGTGTGTGATGTGCCACAATTTTCAAATCTTGTAGTGTGTGCATGTTTAAGATTTCAGGGAAGATAATCTGCAACGATTCTTCTTATGTGTGCACTGCAACCAGATTTCATAATAGATTATGAAAACAGATTTCATAGATCTTATTGCTATATGATGGTAATTTTGCCATGTCTATAAGACCTTTGAAATCACAATCACATCGGAATATTTAACTGCTTTCGCACAACCGCTGATCCAGTGAGAGCTCTGCTTATATAAGCTAAGCTTTATGTTTGAACAAGCTTCACAAGGCTACATATCTGTGTTGCAAACATTAAATAATTACTAAAGTATTGGGATAAATATTCATTAGAGTCCTGCAGGGGCCTCATATATATGCCCTAGCCCGGCCCTGGCCCGAGACGCTCAGGCCCTAGCCCGGCCCTTGTCCGACAGCTTATCAGAATTATCGGCCCGAGTCCGACCCGAGCCCGTCTTTTTTCCCCCCTCTTCCAAAACAGCTTACTGTTTCATCTATTGAAATAGTTAACTTTTGTATGTAATGGCAAAGTGATTATATTTCGTTTCATTCTTTTAAGTTAATTTAGAAAAATGTTTGGAGCATTTTTGTTCATTAAATATAGGCTTTAAATATAGGCATTAAATAAAAACAAAGTTTTTGTTTTTTAAAGTAACGACCAAGCGGCCAGCCGAAGACTGATCTGACACATTGATCAAATAGACACAGTCTGATCAATTTTGCCTTCTCAAATCATCACGACTTGCCTAAAATAAAAATCTTTAGATATAGGCCTAAAATAACTGTAGTAAAACAGTGTTAGTTTCAGTGTTAAACTTATAAATATGCCCTATTAGGCGCATATTTATCCCCACGGGGGACCACACGGTAAAAGAACACTCTGTTCTATACGTTGTAGATTTACCTTGTTTTTCTCTGTCTTTCTCTTCTGACTCTGAGGATTTCTGTTGATCTGCAAGGTGAAAAAATAGATGCATAAAAAATGAGATACATAGAAGAAGCAGACTTAAAGCAGCAGAAGCAGATTAAGTGATATATTACTACATAGCATTAAAATGGTGTTAAATCATGCAAGTCTGATTAAAATTTCTGTGAGGTTGTAACATGGATCGCGGAAGCTGGGGGGCCGCTCGGGCCTGGGCCCGGGTAACTTTTGAGGTCTGGTACAAATTATGACATACAAAAATACATAGGCTATAGACTCACATGGATTCTTCATTAAATGATCGCGATCTTGATTCAAACACATCTTATTGCTATATGATGATAATTTCGCCATGTCTATAAGACCTTTGAAATCACAATCACATCGGAATATTTAACTGCTTTCGCACAACCGCTGATCCAGTGAGAGCTCTGCTCATATAAGTTAAGCTTTATGTTTGAACAAGCTTCACGAGTAAATTATAGGCTACATTTCTGTGTTGCAAACATTAAATAATAACTAAAGTATTGGGATAAATATTCATTAGAGCCCTACAGGGGCCTCATATATATGCCCTAGCCCGGCCCTTGTCTGACAGCTTATCAGAATTATTGGCCCGAGTCCAACCTGAGCCCGTCTTTTTCCCCCCTTCTTCCAAAACGGCTTAAAATACTGTTTCATCTATTGAAATAGTTCAGTTTTGTATGTAATGGCAAAGTGATTATATTTTGTTTCATTCTTTTGTTATGTTAATTTAGAAAAAAATGTTTGGGGCATTTTTGTTCATTAAATATAGACTAAGTTTTTGTTTTTTAAAGTAACGACCAAGCGGCCAGCGGAAGACTGATCTGACACATTGATCAAATAGACACAGTCTGATCAATTTTACCTTCTCAAATCATCACAACTTGCCTAAAATAAAATCTTTAGATATAGGGTTAAAAAAATTGTAGTAAAACTGTGTTAGTTTCAGTGTTTAACTTAGATAAATATGTGCTATTAGGCGCATATCCAATCGTTTGTGCAGAGAGTGGAAGCTAAAGCCATATTGCAGCAGGTGGAGGTGCCAGCGCGATCACTTGCATTTTTTTTTTTTTGGAAACAATTTAAAATATTCTGTCATTTTTGCTCATAAAGGTAAGAGTAATGCATCATTCTGAACTGTTAAGGGTCTACTTTTATTTGTGTGTACTCACAATATCAACAAAACGTTGCAAACTGTGCTTTTATTAAATAAAGAAAACAAACATGATGCGCTTTCTGTTGCCTCAACAGGAGCGCTTGACAAAAAAGAAACGAAACTCAGCATACATACCTCACAGACATGATACATATATCTATAGAAAGCTTGAAATGATTACTTAACGAAATAAAACAAATACTCTTTCACAAAAACAAAAACTCTTTCAATATGTAATCTGTAAAAATGCATTACTCTAAAGGCCCGTCATCCTTGCTACACTGCCTCAGAAAACACTGGTTTATTAATAAATAATTCAAATATCTCCTTACTACTTCCCCCAACACATTAATTGTAACTACTTTTGCCAGTGCTTTGTGGCAAGTTTCAGCCTATTGCATGCGCTTGAACAAGCCGGTCTCGAAAGTGAAAGCGAAACTTAAGTCTAGTGTTGTTTCCACTAGCGCGGAAATTAGTTTTCATCACCATAATTGGTGTATGTATAAAATATAAAAAATAAGGAGAAGCAGACCCGAAGCCCGGCCCGCGTCTGAACTATGACGTGAAAATTGTCCCAAAGCCCAGATTTATTTATAACATTTTAGACATTTATAAGTTTTTAGAAAATTTAAAAAATGTAATTTAATCTAATAACTATACTATTAATATTGTTTTTAATATTAATATTAAAATGTAGACTAGCATGTAAAATGTATACACCCCATTCTTGAGCCCCCCTTTATTTGGTACGTTCCGCGATCCATGGGTTGTAGCATTACCAGTCTTTACTAAAATGTTAGTTTCAGTAGTGTGTCTTATCATAGTGATGTAAATGTACCATTTCTTGGAGCATTTGAGGCATTGATGGCTACTTGTTCAGTAGTGTTGTTAGTCAATACAGTAGCATTTACATTTGAACCTCCTTCAGCATTTATAGTCAATTTGACATCAGTGTGGTCATCTTTCATCGGGACTGATTGGGAGAGATTGGTTTATGATTAAAAGACAGATTTACTTGCATTAAAACATCATATATAAAAGTGATATCCATTCCTTTATTTAGAGGTCAGTATCCATACACACTTTGAAACATACCATATAATATAAACATTAACACATTTTAATTCTTTCTGACACTGTTGATGAGGTGTTTAATGAACACATTACCTGAAATCCACAAAACTAGCCACCATCTTTAATCTAAATGTCAGGGCAGTCATGGCCAAATCGTTTGGTCATGCAGGAATTGTAACCCAAAAGTCACGGGTTCGAGTCTCAGTACTGGCAGGGATTGTAGGTGGATTGAATGATCAGAGCTCTCTTCCACCTTCAATACAACGACTGAGGTGAGACCCTTGAGCATGGCATTGGCTACACGTCACATAATGTAATTTTACTTAAACTACAAAACATAAGTGCTACTGCCTTTTTTGTACTTCAGTTTTTGTATCTTTGCTTATCTTCATGTCATGTTTGATAATAAACTTCTGGACATGAAGTTTTGACACTGGCTCTGTCTGAGTGTTACTGTTACAGTTACAGTGCTAATATTATGCCATTTCAAAGGTTTCTAATATTGGTTTAATAGACTCCCAAAACAGGTTTACATGTATGCAAGGTCATAAAACAGTTTAGTTTTCTCCAAAAATAGATTTAATTTTATCCTATTTGTAAATGATTCGTAAACGACTCGTGCAAAGCAATTCGAAGAATCAGTCTCTCTAAACCCCTCCTTTCTGTGAGCCCTCACTGTGATTGGTCAGATGGTACAGTCCTTTATGATGGCATCGATTTTATCATACCAATTCGAGCCATGATGTCTGATGATGAAACGGCTGAAGTGGCTGATCGACAAGTTAGCACGGTCTTCTGTGGAAAGTGCTCGCAATTTGCTTATGTAAGTGAACTGGGCACACATCTATGTTGTAAACTTAAGCATTGTATAATGCATTAAGCCGGCTTTCACACCGAACGTGGAAAGCGCTGCGCTGGGTTCAGTGCAGCCCTTCAGAGCACAGCGGCAAAAGTTAATTTAAACAACTCATTTGAACTTTGTCCGCGTCGTGCGCACTCTGCTGCATGTGCGCTTTGGTCAAGGCAGAAACAAGCCCTCCTTGCGCGGTGAAAACAATTGAAACTAATGGGTTTCATATCACAGCGCTTTCCACATTCGGTCTGAAAGCCGCTTCATGCGCCATCCTTTATCATTACTCCAAGTAAACACACAGACAGACACTCAAGCTGCATCAATCACAAATTGTCAGACTACAGTGGGTCCACAACTGAACAACAGAAGTGTGATTTAGCCGGTTAGCAAGACATGTGCAGGATTGTTACACAACATAACATACACAACTACGTATTTTGAAGGATCGCTAGAAAATACAATCTTTGTAGATTCATCTGTTGGAAATGAATATAAAACAGTTTTACACACAGCGTAGGATACAGCGTCTTCTGTATAATGTACCTGTAAATTTCCATGTGATGTAAACCACATGGAAATTTTACTGTTTGTGGGCGGGCAAGTTGTTCGCAATGTAGAACGTGGGCGGACATTATGCAAATGTGTTATTTTGTGACGTATGGCCGTAACAGAAAAAGATTCGAATTCCTGACGACTAATTCAGGCAAATATGAGCCGACTCTTTTTTTTTTCTTTTTCTTTTTTTTGATAGACAATAAAATTTATCGTGCACTGTTGGCTTCACAACTTTGCAGATAGTTTATGTTCACATACAGCTACATGACACTGCATGAAAGATCATATTTGAAAAGGCAAAATAGGAGCACTTTAAAGTTGCTTCACTTTGATTTTTGTCTTCTGTCTCTGTATACAATATTGATCTGTGAAGAAAAATAATAAATAATGTTAAAAAAAAAAACAGAAGTTACTAGTTCTGAACGTTGGTCCTCTGTAACAGCAAAAGCATCTGTAAACAGTGTTTCTGTTTTGACTCTCATCCAGCATATCCAGATTCTGCTCTGACGTCATCTTCAGTCACTGACTCGCTTCTGCTGGACAAGAAGAAAAGGTTACTAAACTAGTACAACACTGAAAACAGCAGTTCTACGAACAGGATGATGGCCTTGAACTTTTCTGTATTAGTATTTAAATTAGGGCACAAATAACATCCAATTAAAGTAAAGTCAAAGTGTCATACATTTAACTAAACAGGTTTATTAAACTGTTCCAAGTATATAGTTTAAGTCCTTTTTTCAAAGGTGTTGATGAATTATTTCAGGTGGTGCAACTGCAAACAAAGGCTCATCTTACTTAGCATTTTTGTCTTGTTTCTAGTCAAAATATCTAAATAATCTTAAATCAGGATACATTTGCAAGATAAGAAAAATGACGGAAGATATTTATAGGGATGTAACGATTACCGGTTTGACGATAAATCATGATAAAATTCCCCACGGTTAGTATTACCGTTTCTTATTTTAATTATCATTAAAACCGTATTCGATTACCACGGTTTGAACAACTGATGATAAATAAATACTGTCCAGCATAAAGCACAGTTAAGTAAGAGTCTCATCTGCGCACGGCACACGGAGTAGTTTCGTTTTGTGTGAAAAGACGACGGAAAAGCTGGGATGATTTAAAAGGGTGCTAATGGCATAGGCGCCGAGCACACACGGAAATGATCGAGCACGCACGGAAAAACACGAGATAGTCTCCGTTCATTTTAAGCTATAAGAAATGGATTGCAGCTTTTACGACTCAATTCTCATTTTCATTTTAAGCAGTTTCGACGTTATTTTATTAGCAAATGCAAAGAGTGCAATATTGTAATACGAGAGGGTGCCAGCACGAATCTCTCGGAATGCAGCGTGCTTGCTCTCTCAAATATATAGTGATCATGGCTCTTCGCTCCCTCAGATATTACATATGCGCCCTCAAACTTTGTTCTGTGTACGCGCGAATAAGTGCTTATTGTAAACAGGTATTTATTAAATCATTTTATTTAGTGAAGCGCAACCCTCATAGAAAAAATGTTTGTATTTGGTAACTAATGTATTTGCAGTCCGTGCGTTTCACTTCGCAATTGGGGGTTGCCCACCGGCAGAAACATAAATCGGGAATTATACAAACATAATGAATGTATGAATTAATTAATTATACGAATGTACCTCTGAAGGTTCTGATTGTCTTCAGGAAAGATTCGATGTCATTTTGTTTTCATCTTCACTCCATGTAACATCTAAAGTAGTGTTCTTGATCACAATACTGCTTTATCCACAAAGTTCACGGAAACAGCTGTAATTCAGCTTTTCCATAAGCGCCATCTAGTGACATACAGTGGATTTACAGGGACTTACATTTACATTCAGCTTGTGTGCAGTTTTTGTCTGGTCAAAAAAACAGACAGAATTGTCATGCCCTTGCTGTATCCTATATTTTGACCAGTTGATGGAAAAACAAGCTTATGTGGATTCTACACATTTAAACAATTTAGATAAGCTATCTAGATTTATGGAGCAGATAAAAAAACATAATCATTTATTAATCAGTTATTATTTTGACTTAACTCTTTTCTTTATTTAAAGGTTGAAATGTGAGGTTTGCCTTTTATGAAACGTTTTTAAAGCTTTATTTTATCATTTACTTTAGATATTTGAACATGCCATATAGGTTGTCAGTCATGTTGTCATTTAAAATCCTGACATCATTGGTACTGTTATTGTTTTACTGATTAGGTAAACAAAAAGTCATTGTATTTGTTGTTTTTTGATTTTTAAATGTAAAACTTGAAGTAATTTATGTGTCAGTACTTGTCGAACACTTCCAGCACATTTTAACAATACCGTGATAATACTGATAACCGTGATAATTTTGGTCACTATAATCGTGATAGGAAATTTTCATACTGTTACATTCCTAGATATTTAGTTTTGTTTATCTTTAATTAACTGCAAGAGGTATAAGAATAATAATAATAAAATAATTTATTATTTTACTATCCCACAGGCAGATAATTTTACTTGTTTTAAGCAAAATTCACTTAATTTATATTTTACCCCCCAAGGAAACAAGACTAAACATCTCACATATTTCTGCTTTTCTAGTAAATGCATTTTGATTTAAGAATTTATAGATGTTTTGACTAGAAACACGACAAAAATAGTGTCACGAATCTGGTCGGTGTCCCGTTGTCCGCTCACCACCAGATGTCACTCTCACCTCACCTACACACTCTGACTGTTGCACCACATTCCGGACTGCATCTCCCATCCTCCACTGCACTGATTGCGTCAGCCCCCGTGACCAATCAGGCGTTCTATAAAGCCCCGGTCCTTCTTAGTGCACTTCACGGATTGTTATATTGTTGTATTCCCTTTGTTATCGCTTCCTAGTTTCTTGTTCCGAGTTCCCTGTTCCTAGTTTTTGATCTCCCGCCTGGTTTTCTCGTCTTCGACTGTCTAGCCGCCTGCCTTTTGGACTATCGCTCGTTAAAGGATTATTATTCTCGTCTCCTGTTGCTCCTGTTTGACCCTGCCTGCTCGACTATGTATCTGTCTCGTCCATATAATAAAAGCTTGCAAATGGATCCGCTTGCCTCTCGTCATTCACTCCCCGTTACAGAACAATCCGACACACAAGGATCCAGCAGCTTCACTCCCGGACATTCGTTTGACATGGACACAGACAGAATTCTATGCAGAATCAAGCAGAGATCACACACACTCGAGCAGTATACCCGTGAGTTTATTTCCATTTCAAACTATTCCACTCTCCCGGACTGTGTTAAAATTGAGATTTTTTGTGACGGCGTAAACCAGCCCCTCCGTACGCTGTTGATTTTGAACTTTGCGTTATTGTGTGTGGGTTCGCCGTGCACCGTGGGGGTAATGGCGACCGCGCGTCCCACTCGCAGATTGGCGGTCATGCCGGAGCACGATGCCGCAAGCATGTTTGCCGCCTGGATCGCTCGGGAAACGGCTGCCGTGCAGGAGCGCGCACAAGCTATGGCGACGGCTGCGGAGAGCGCTCACCTAATCGCGGCGACAGCTGCGCCCGTTCACAAGATGGCGGCCGCGTTGGAGCGCGTTCAAGATACAGCAGCGACAACAGAGCCCGTGCACAAAATGGCGGCGACTGCGGTGCCCGTTTGCAAGATGGCGGCGGCGCCGGCGTCGGCGTGCGCTCACAAGATGGCGGCGACGGCGGAGCCCGTTCACAAGATGGCGGCGAAAACAGAGCTCCGTCAGGTCACAGCTGCCATATCAGAGCCATATAAAGTTGCAGCGGCATTTCCTGAGTCAAGTCAAGTTTCCAAGTCAAGTCAAGTTGCAGCTGCGTTTCCTGAGTCAAGTCAAGTTTTCAAGTCAAGCCAAGTTGCAACGGTGTTTCCTGCATCAAGTCAAGTCAGAGCTGCTCTTCCTAAGGCAAGTCAAGTTAAAGCTGTGTTTCCAGTGTCAGGTCAAGCTACTACTGTGGTTCCTGTGTCAAGTCAAATTACAGCTGTCGCTTCTGTCACAAGTCAAGTTACAGCCATCTTTCCTGAGCCACTGCACAAGATGGCTGCCACGCCAGCGCCACTGCACAAGATGGCTGCCACGCCAGAGCCACTGCACAAGATGGCCGCCGTCTCCAAGCCACTCCACAAGATGGCCGCCGTCTCCAAGCCACTCCACCATATGGCTGCCATTCCAGAACCTGTGGTCAGCACCCGGACGCCACCTGTGGTCATGATGGCCCATGTGCTGGACACACCCCTAATGACAGTATGGGCAGCTAAAGTGGCGCTCCATGTCGCGGCGGCTACCCCTGAGTCAAGTCAAGACACAGCTGCCGTTCCCCATGGGTCAAGCCAGGTCACAGCTGTTCCCCACGAGTCAAGCCAAGTCACAGTTGTTCCCCACGAGTCAAGTCATGCTACAGCTGTTGTTCCTGAGTCAAGCCATGTTATCCCTGAGTCAAGTCATGTAACAGCTGTTGTTCCTGAGCCAAGCCATGTTGTTCACGAGTCAAGTCCCGGTACAGCGGATCTCCATGAGCCAGGCCAGGTTATAGCAGTTCCTCATGAGCCAAGTCAAGCTGCTGCTGTTATTCCAGAGCCAAGTCAAGCTTCAGCTGCTGCTCCAGAGTCAAGTCAGGCTACAGCTGTAACTTCCAAGTCCAGTCAAGCTCCCAAGTCCAGTCAAGCTCCCAAGTCCAGCAACCTCAAGCCAGCGCCCGCTAACGTCACGTCTGTCAAGCCAGCGCCCGCTAACGCCACGTCTGTCAAGCCACAGCCTGCTCAGGACATCTCCGTCAGGTCACAGTCTGTTCACGTCATGTCTTCTGCTCCTGAGTCTGCACCCATCATGGCCGCCCTTCCTGAGTCGGTCGTTCCTGAGTCAAGCAATGTCACAGCCGTGGTTCCTGAGTCAAATAAAGTCATTGATCTTCACAAGCCAGTTCAAGTCACCGCTGGTCTTCACGTGTCAGATCAAGTCACTGCTGATCTCCATGAGCCAAGTCAAGTCACCGTTGATCTCCATGAGTCAAATCAGGTCACTACTGATCTTCACGAATCAGGTCAAGTCACAGCCGATCTCCACGAACCAGGTCAAGCCACAACTGATCTTCACGAGCCAGGTCAAGTTATTGCTGAGGGCCCAGAGTCTAGCCACGTCCTGCCTCCCGTCTGACCGCCCAGAGTCAAGTCACGTCTCGTCTGACCGCCCAGAGTCAAGTCATGCCTCGTCTGACATCCCAAGATCACGGCCTATCAGGATGGCCGGCGTGCTGGACCCACCACTAGCATCAGTGAGGGCAGCGAACATCCCAGTGGCATCAGTATCTTCTAGACCCACCTTTAAAGAGGTCCTGCCACCCGCCATTGCTCTTCCCGTAATGGCCCTCAGCCCTCGCCCTGTCACCTCCCACCGCTCCCCTGACTGTTGTTCCCTTCAAGCGTCTGGAAGCCGCTCCTTGGGGGGGGGCTATGTCACGAATCTGGTCGGTGTCCCGTTGTCCGCTCACCACCAGATGTCACTCTCACCTCACCTACACACTCTGACTGTTGCACCACATTCCGGACTGCATCTCCCATCCTCCACCGCACTGATTGCGTCAGCCCCCGTGACCTATCAGGCGTTCTATAAAGCCCCGGTCCTTCTTAGTGCACTTCACGGATTGTTATATTGTTGTATTCCCTTTGTTATCGCTTCCTAGTTTCTTGTTCCGAGTTCCCTGTTCCTAGTTTTTGATCTCCCGCCTGGTTTTCTCGTCTTCGACTGTCTAGCCGCCTGCCTTTTGGACTGTCGCTCGTTAAAGGATTATTCTTCTCGTCTTGCCTGCGTTTCTCCTGTTGCTCCTGTTTGACCCTGCCTGCTCGACTATGTATCTGTCTCGTCCATATAATAAAAGCTTGCAAATGGATCCGCTCGCCTCTCGTCATTCACTCCCCGTTACAAATAGTAAGTATGATAATCCTTTTTTTGCAATGCATATAGAGTATCTTTAATGAACAGTCTTGCTAAACAACCTAATGCTAGCTAACTACTAAATTAACTGTTCATGAAAGAATGAACTGCTGTGCCATAAAGCATAAAATTAAAAATGATTCAAAACGAATCTACTTCTTTAAATTTGTTGATTATAACTACAGAAATAAAGTAGTTTACATAGCTTTATACATATGTAGCTCTTTGCCAGAGTTCAGATGAGCACTAACAATCATAAACATGGTAGTGTTTTTTCCATTCAGTGACTATTGGAGAAACTGGAGCGCTGAATGAGTTAATTCATCATAGGATCAGATAAGTGACTATTTCACCTCTTTCCAGTCAGACATGTCTGAAAGTGAGTTTTGATTGAGTAACTGTTCAACAGTCCAAAAGAAGTCCAATTCAGGGTGGATGATGTAGGACGTATGCAGACGCACAGAGGAGATAGTCAAATATAACAATGGTCATGAATTACAAATACAAAACGAGAATTTAACCAATTACATGTAAACTGGTTTACGTGATCAGACAGGGTTTCTGTAGGTTTTATGAGGGTAAATTTAAGATAAAAAATGTAAAAATCAGTTTGTGCAAGAAACAGAATATTAGTATTGCTTCATAAGTTCTCAATATATTTGCATTTTATGAATCACCAAGGACCACGGTTTCAGCTAAAAATGATGTCTGAGAAAGAGTGTGAACCATCTTAACGTAATAAGATTATTC
This sequence comes from Labeo catla, assembly GCA_012976165.1. NCBI lineage: Eukaryota > Metazoa > Chordata > Actinopteri > Cypriniformes > Cyprinidae > Labeo > Labeo catla. The sequence goes on along the minus strand of VONZ01000654.1, from coordinate 157,871 downwards.
AGTATTATTATAACATTATTATACTTACTCAGTAGTAATCATCTTTTCACAGCATCATGCAGTGAATATTATGAAACCCTGAGGCAGGGATTTAAATCCAGATTGCAAGACCGCCTTGCTCAAAAGCGTGCCAAGAAGGCTTGCAAAAGAAGTGTAAGTGCACAAAAGTGTTTTATTTGTTGACTGATTTGTTTTATTTTTGATTGTTTTCTACTATTTTAGTTTTAAACCACTTCTGAATCTTACTTTCACTATTAAATGATGGCCTCGTAAATGATCACACAACAAAATGTCAAAAAAATGGTTGCAAAATTAAGCTGCAGAATGGTTGCATTTTGCTTCCTTATATTCCTGTATGTGACTAATTTTGTTGAGGTCACACTGGGTGCCCGGGTAATTTATGCTTCACTTATACTTGACGCCAGGGGGCACACTCACACTTAAAGTCCACAAGCAGACTGAAATGAGTTTTGAAACAAATGACTTTACAATAAATCTCTTAGCTGGACAAAGGCATCTGGCTTTTGCTGTAGCTGAATAAATAATGTTTTGATCAATTAGATGTGAAGAGAATTAACACAGAGAGGGCTACTGTTCCCATGTCCGGCCCAGAGAGGCCTCCTGTTCCCACGTCAGGCCCACAGAGGGCCCCTGTCTCCACGTCAGGACCAGAGAGGGCTGCTGTTCCTACATTCAGCCCAGGGAGGGCCACAGATCCCAAGTCAAGCCCAGGGAGGGTTGTCGTTCTGATGTCTGGCCCAGGGAGGGCCTCAGACCTAGAGTGCAGTCTGGAGAGGGCTTCTGTTCCCAAGTGCAGCCCAGGGAGAACTTCTGAATCCAGCCCAGAGCCTGTTTCAGCCAGGGAATCCAAAATTTTCCCCAAGATATTTTTTGGGGGGGCCATATGTCTCCAGCCATAGGGGCCGGGCAGAGTACCCGAGGCCAAGGCCACAGAGGTTGCTCCGCCATGGCCCCCTGCACTGCCTGCTTTGCGTTCCACCATGGTGCCTGGATCTGGTACCGACTTGGAGGCTTCCCGTCCCGCATGAGCCTGTCCTCAGTCCTGAACCAAGGTTCCCACCCTCCCACCACACACCCCCACCCCCCACCCCTCCACCCCTCGATTGTATGTGGCGCGAGGACATGCCTCCTGGGAGGGGGGATAATATGTCATGCCCATGGACTGCTTTTGTGTGTTTCTTTCCTCATGTGCTCCCCAAATGCTTCTCCCTCATGTTTGATTGAGTATATTGACCTTGCAGTACATGAGCTGTGTATTTAGAGTGTGTTCTGCCCATTGTTTCCTGTCCTGTGTTAAACATCTTCCTGATCGTCTATGTTGTGCTACTGTGTTCATGTTGTGTTCCTGCCTGCCCTGTATTCCTTTGGATGTTCATTAAAGACTGATGTTTTTTATTAATCATCGTCTCCTTGTTCCTCGCTCCCATGCAGTGGCACACCGTGACACAGTCACAGTCGTGCTGATGGGTCAGTCGGGAAGCCCCTTTGCCTCTCAGGTGTAAATCAGTTTTCATGCCCAATATTCATGCCCATTGTCACTCACTTGCATACAGCCTTTCTAACAAAAAGCATTTCTTACAAACGTTACATCAATGTATTGTTTTCTGTGAATGACTGAACAGGATGATTTTCACATCATCCAGTTTTCAAAAGTCTTGTCAACAGATGTTCTGTATGTGTTTTATGGTCTCATTTCAGTGACTTATATTTTATTTTCGTTTTTCACTTACCACGCATAAACCTCTTTTTCTCATAAACAGAATTGTGTACATACATCCTGATTACATATTATTATAGTCCAGTTTGTGTTGAATACAGTGTAGTCAGATTTTAACCATCAACATCTTTTTAAGATACTGAAAAAAGGGCATGTCAAAACTTGCCCAGGGGCCCAAAACCCCCTTCAGACCACAGAGGGTTAAAATGTATTTCACCGATTTGACTCACTGACAAAGAAACACCTGATCATGTTTGTTCACAACATAAGGAGCTTCAAATAAAATGAAAAAAAGCTAAATGACTTCAACACAGCATTAAAGTCTCAGAAGCACAAACTGACCAATGATCATGAGATGACACAAATACATGAACACAACTAAAGAAAGATGAATCACCCACCTCAAATGATATTTGCAGATCTGTGTATTTTCCTCTTCATTCTATCCACCTGTTTAATGAAGCACTAAACAGCAGCTCTGAAATTTCTTTCACTTGGGTGAAAGTGAAACCTGCCTCTTGTTTTCTTTCAAAATTACAGCCAGACATCGACACTCTGATCTGGTTTGTTGTTCAGAATGATTAATTCTCAGGAAACTATACTGCTGTGGTTGCACAGATGTAGTTTCACAGTAATTTCAAATACATATTAGAGATGAAGCAAAAGCTGATCACCTGATTCAAAAAGGCACAGAGAACTTCAATATTAATAACAAATGCTGACAAATTATGGTAAAGATACACAGGAATTCTGTGGGCTTGCTGGTGTGAACAGGGTGTTATAGATCATTTGAAGACTGTCTTAAACTTGGGACAGAAAGCACACAGATAATTACCTGACTTTCCAGCAGATACTGGATGCCCACATTATTTGTAAATTCTGGTACACAGGTGTAGCCCTTTTAAAGACCTTTTGGTTTGAAGTTGCTAAAATGATCAGCTTTTAAAAAATAAATGAAGGATGGGTCAACAAGTTTCTAGACCATACCCAGATTCATCCAAAAAGTTCATGTCTTTCTTTCTTCAGTTGAAAGGAAAACTTTTCAGAATTTTTCTCCATATAGCCAATGGGTTAAAGGTAATATTGAGGCTTATGTGGAGGAGTTTCTTTTGTATTGCCATCTTGTACCTGACGATGATGCAATCTTGAGCGATTGTTTTTGGAGTGGACTTGACCTGGATTTCAGTCCCAACTTAAATGATGAGGATCCAGGCTGGACCCTAGCGCAATATATTGACTTTGTTTTAGTGTTTTGTGGATCTGAGTTTACTGTGGGGGGAGTGGAAGATGAAGTTTCCCCTAAACATTTTTTGGGGGGAGGCAAGAGGCCGTGGATTCCAATGGCCATGGAGTCCGGCCGACCAGGACTGCCACCATGCCACACACTGATTGCAAGTCCAGTGTTCATCACCACTCCCATACCACAGCTAGAGCCAGAGTCAGCACCCAAGATGGCTGCCTCTTTACCTCTGCCCTCCTGGACTTTGATAGTGTAGGGCATCTGGAATCTGCCCTTAGAGGGGGGGCTGTGTCACACCTGGTTGCTGCACCACTGTGGCGCACTAGTGGGTGTTCCTGTGTTGTTTTGTGTTCCTGCCTGTTGTTCTGGTCATGAACTCCATTTTTCCTCATTTTGAGTCTGAGTAACTGTTAGGCACATCCAAAAGTGAGTTTTCATTGAGTAACTTGTTTATCTCAGCTGACTCAAGCTGCAGACTGTTGCAGATGGTTCAGTCTGATTGGTGACCTGGCTTAACCGTCTACTGCACACATTTTGATTGTACAAGACAAAAATGATCCCACATCATTTCTTGGTTTGAAAACATTTGATTATTATCTTTTTTTCTTCTTTCAATTAAACACCAATATACCAATAGTAAGATTATGATGACCAACAAAAATGTCAATACATCAACTTAATGAGTACTTTCAATGTGCATCCTTGACTGATTTCTAAAGAAATAGCAGTAAAAAATGTGAAAACTAGTCCCCTGCTTGTCAGCTTGTTACTCTTGTGTTTTCCTTGTTCTTGGTCAGTTGTTAATGTATATGCTGTCACATGCGCATGATTTACTAATCCATTCTGTTTGTTGAATGATTAGAGAATAGTCTGTTGCACCCTCTTTGTGAACAGGCTACATCTCCATTACAGTCGTGTAATATGTTATTCATAACAGCAGTAACAGAGGTCTTTTGTCGTTACACCAAAAGAAAGATGGGTTCATGAGACTGCAGACAATGAGAGACTTAAAATGAGGGAATGATTTAATAAATAAAAAGTAAGTGTAAATAAGGACATTGTGCGGTGATAGTGCTTGTTTAACCGTGGTAATGACAAAAAGCTGACAAAGAAGTTTTTAGCATGGATGGCTGCAGAACTTTGCCTACCATGGACCTCACCATCCATCCCCAGCTCTTTTGCTCTCCAGTCAGTGGTCTCAGCGCTCAGGATGAATGATGATGAGTGACTTTTAAAGGGGTCCTATTATGCGTTTTCACTTTATGAATTTTAATCAGTGTGTGATGTGTATGTTTGGGCATAAAAAAGATCTACAAAGTTACAAATGTCAAAGTCCATTCCAACGGGAGATATTTCGTTTTTTAAAAATCCATTTTCAGGAACTACAACGAATGGCTCCTTTGAACTACAGCATTTGTTTTCTGGATGTTACGATGTCACAACGAGGCACATTAGAATATCATTCAAATAAAGCCCACCCACTGAAATGCGAATGGGGGGGGGGTGCTAGGGACGAGGTGAGGGATTAGCCTAACTTTAGCCATGCAGCGGGGCAAGCCACTTCTGGGATGCTTCAACGAGTGTAAGACATGAGACTTAAAAATCACTTTAATCTAGCTTGTGCTAACACTTGTACATGAAACTTGCTGCTTTGGTAAGGGGCGTGGCAGTACTGAAACACCATCTAAGATGTTCGCCAATCACAACGCTCTGGAATAGCTAACCAATCACAACACATTTCGTTTTTTGGAAGGTGGGCCTTTATCAAACCCGGAGCTAACTGAGTCATTTGTGCCAAACTGGGGAGAAAGGTATTGTAATAATGTAAATTATGTGAAAAATAATGCGTTTTTCGAACCACCAAGCATGAGAGCATGTCCTAGTACCCCTAAAACAAAATCAAGACTTTGTAGAAGAGCATAATAGGACTCCTTTAATTCATTAATGCTCTAATTTAGTAAATTTTTGGTATTGTTTGTCTTCCAGACTTATTTCCGTGTGCAGGTTTTTATTGGCAAGAGTTACTCGATGTAAAAAATCAGTAGGTAAAAGTAGCTGATGGCAACTTCCCAACAAGACAGCTTTTCTTGCCTGTCATTGCAGTCTTTCTGTCTTTAAATAGGAATACAGATTTCCCACTGAAAGCCCTTGGCTATTATTTATTCAATCCAGCAGTAAAAAATGTTTGCCCATCATACTTTCTTTTAGTTCTTCACTAAAAAAATAAAAATAAAATAATAATCCTTAATGATGGCAATAGAGTCTATGTAACTGGCATAAGTCAGCAGCTGTGTGCTTGCTGTAGTCTTTCTTCAGAAGAACCTGTTGTGAAAAAGAATAGATAAAAAATATCTTTCTTTGCAAACGAATATACCACAGGATGTGGAACTTGGTGAGACCAACAACAATGTGGGTTCCTCACTTCAAAATATTCTCACATCTCATCCTCTTGACAGATCTATGAAATAAAATAAAATGCACCTGTCTTTACAACAACAGCACATTATATAGTAGAATAACCAAAACGCAACTATTATTGTCACATCTATGCATTGGCCAATTGCTGTGTGTTTGTGTGTGTGTGTGTGTGTGTGTACTTGTTCTTGCTACACTGTGGGGACCAAATGTCCCCACAAGGATAGGAAAACCTGACATTTTTGACGTTGTGGGGACCGGCCTGCGATTAACAATAGTAAATGATGTTTATCTGAAAGTGTAACGATGCAAACATGTTTTCTGTAAGGGGTAGGTTTAGGGTTAGGGTTGGGTTTTTGTCAGTATAAAAACTATGGAAGTCTATGGAAAGTCCCCACAATTCACAAAAACAAACGTGTGTGTGTGTGTTTGTATTCTCCATACATATAATACAGTTAACGGTCGCATCAATTCTAAACTGAAAGCATCTCTGCACAAGCTGCAGGGTCATGCAAAGTGCAACAGTAATCAGAGTTCACCGATCACATGATGAGAGTAAGGCGAGAACTTACAAGAACATAGCGGAACAAAACGGATGCGTTGTGCAGGACAGAGTACTTTGGTTATGTTTGCACTTCTTGTTTGCTCTTAATAACACTTTTTTAACTTTTTATTTTTATTTATACTGTTTTTATTTCTATAAAAATACTTCTTTTATTTCTACCTTTTACATTGCTTGTATATTGTTGTCTTTTACTGCGTACTCTGCATACTTTCAAATTATACTCAGAAAGTACTGAAATGATATTAATTTCCAGATGATTAGTTAAAACATTTTAAAATGCACCTGCAGACTAACTTTCCAGTCATGTATTTCATCACTGAGGCTTTCTTAAAATGCTGTATAAAAACTCATCTTGTCTCATTATCTTGAAACAAATAAGCTAAATGACTTGTTACACCCTAAATAAATATTAACTTGGCTGTCAATTCAGAAACTTGCAGTTATTCAAGCCTAACCTTTTTTCAAGCCATTTTGGCTTGCCTTCTACATTGCAGTTATCTGACATCAGTCTATGAAAGGGCTTCCTGTCTTTGACATACTCAGTCTGTCTTCAAGTTTCCACAGTTAAGCATTCACAGTCCGACTCGCTTTGCTTATAGCATAACCACAGCTCTTCCTTTGTCGCATGTTTGTTTCACACTATGCAAGAAAGTATTTTTTTTCCCATGACTGTAAATCAGCTAAAAGCACTGTTAGTAAATTTAGGGTGGTTTTATGTAGTTGGTTTTGAATGTCTGGTAGTAAAAATGTTTTCAAATGGTTTAAATTCAAGTGATAAATGTATGTGCAATTTATTTATTGATTAATTTAAAAACATTGTTTATATTATATTCATTTTAATGCAAATATAATTGGTAAACATTGAAAAGTATAGTCTGGACAAAAGCCAGCAAGGAAAAAGGGGAAAAAGTAATAGTTTCAAATAAGTTATTAATTGAACCGTGAAAGAATATAAAAAAAGTTTAGATGCAACAAGAGTGTTAGTTAAAAAGGACATCATATGCCCATTTTCCAAAAGTTGGTATGATTATTTAGGGTGTCAAAAACAAAAACAAAAGTAGCGTAATCCACTGCGTCTTCAGCAGCTCAGATGTAGGGAGTAAAGTGAGTGCTATGTTCATTTATTATTACAGTACATCCAAAAACAAAACAGCTCAGTTGCATAGGAGACATTCTACTGTCAGTCTACAGTTGCAAGAGGGGCCTGTGCCTATGTGATGTCACTTGGCCAAGAATCTGTAAAAAAGGGGGGAGCTCCAAGATGGCGCCGTAAATGGTCTTGGTTCTCTAAGCTGAGAAACAAATCAGGTATTTCTCACAAATTAATATACAAATTCCATAAAGTTGCTAAATACTGTCGATAGGTTGGTAATAGTTGGCAAATTTGATTTAGTATTGACATTGGAGCACCACAAGAAAGCAATATTGAATCACAAAGTCACCATCAGTTTTACTGCACAATTAATTAAAATTTCTGAGGATCTTGGCGTGAAGGTCGAGGTCGACACTATAAAGGAGAAGAGAAGTTTTAACGAAACTCACCCCTATGCGTGTAAAGTAAAAAACAGGGGCTCGATCTGAGAAAGGGCTTATGAATAATGGAATAATAAATAAAAACATATGAATAATAAAAACACATCTTTTCCATCTTTATTTGACCCTCTAACTCTAGCACTATCTGTTCTAATTCTATTCTTTATAAAAAAACAACTTGTCCTTTTAGACTTATACTCATTTACTTACTATTTGTTTTCTTTAGAAAAAAAATAACACTACCTTCTCTGTTCTTTTTGTATTCTATCTATTTTTTCCTCTTTGTTTATTATAGAATTAACAAAAAGCTAAACTAGAAGGCCTCTAACACTATCTTGCTTTTTCTTTTTTTATTCTGTTTTTTTATTTTATTTATTATAGAATTTAAAAAATGATATAATATTATAAATATTATAAAACAGTTTAACTTGGTACGTGTACTGCGTTAGGCTAACTGAGACTTGTAATAGCACTTGCATGTTATTGTTCTTTTGTTGATTGTGATTGCTTCCATTGTCCTTTTTTGCCAGTTGCTTTCAATGATAGTGTTTGCTAAATGTCTAAATGTAAATGTAGTGGGGATTTTTTAAAAAAGCACTAAATGGATTTTTGTAGGGTGTGTAGTAGGTGTACACACACACTGCCAACACACATGTAAAAGTGAATTTTGCATCACCTTTAAAGAGCAGGTCATATAGGTTTCCGAAAAATATATTTTTAGCAGTATGTAACATAGCTATCCTTCAATGTAAACAGTCTTCAAAGTTGTCAAAAGAAAGAGTCGGCTCTGAATCGCCTAAACGAATCGCCTTAATTTACGTCACTAGGTAACATATTTCCATAATCCCCATATGCCCGCTAAATATGCCCACAAATGCTTCCACTAGTTATTGTTTACATCATGTCAAGAAAACGCTGTGCTTTGCACTGTCAAATTGAGTTTGTTTCATTTTCATTGCCGAAAGATATTACGTCTTACTGAAATAGTTCTGATAATTTGCTGTGAACCCAATATTCCATAAGAATGTGCTGATTATTGTAAACTGTCATTCTAATTACGTCATGTAATAATAAAGAATGTAGACATATTTTGGTTTTCGTATCCGTTATTGTTTTGTTAAGTGTTTACAGTTGAGCAGCCAAACTTTAGCTGTGGTGTTCAAGTGTTCAAATGCTTTTATGTCATTATTTTAAGAATGGATTGGAGCATTATATTAATGTTTTGGTGCATATTTTGTCAACTTGCTCGAGTATTCCTCTCTGTACCAAACACAACAGGCTTGGCCAGCTGACCAATCAGAGCAGAGTTGGCTTATCGAAGGGAGGGGTTTACTGACCGTACACTCGGTATATCCAGGAACAGACTGGAGACATGAAAATTCAGTTGTAAGAGAACCAGGTTGGCTCAATAGTTATGAGGTGCACCTACAAGATCTCAAACCTCAGCACCCAGGTCATTTGCGGGGTGTTTGTGTGCTACGTCCTATGTCATCCACCCGGAACAGCTTACATGTATGATAATTAGCGCAAGGACTTATCATTGGACTTATTTTGGACTGTTGAACAAAAACACCTTCACACTGCCATTACAAAGCTTAGAACAGCCAGGATGTCTGAAAGAAGAAAGTCATATACATTTGATTTAAAACGTCTTAACTGGTGGATAACTCATGGGCTAATTTTCATTTTTGGGTGAACTAACCCTTTAACTGTGTTACAAGCGAGCCTTCCGCGGCACCTCTCTCGCACCATCGGAGGGAGCCCTCACCTGAATACTAGCTTGTTGATTCGGACTCCATTTCCCATGTGCCCCATACCTGGGATTGACCCTTTACCTTTGCCCCGCTTCCACCTCCTATAAAATGGCGCCCTTCCTGTTGTCTCTTGCGAAGTCTTGATTTGCCACGGTGGTCAATTCTGAGCGTTTATTCTATTGTCTCCTGTTATCATTTGGACTGTCTCCTCGTGTATTGAACCTAGCCGCCTGCCCCGACCTTTCTGCCTGTGCCACGGACTTTGATTCTAGCCGCCTGCCCCGACCTCTCTGCCTGCCTCTGGATTACGATTCTCTGCTATTTGCTGTTTGTGCATTTGTCTCTTCAATAAACTGCCTGCTTATGGATCCTCTTGCCTCCAACTCATCATTACAAACTGCAATTTGGAAACTAAAAAGCTTGTTGTTTACAGTTTTGTGTAACTATTTGTTTGAGTTCCATTCAAAAAATGCTTTATAGTACCACTTTATAGTATCACTTTATAGTACCACCTCGACAAGATTACGCACTAATACCTTATAAGTAAACGAACTCTGAAACAATGTTATATTTTAGAGTTAATATAATATAGTAAGGAAAGGAAGGACGTGACGTGAGGCTAAGTATGGTGACCCATACTCTAAATTTGTGCTCTGCATTTAACCCATCCAAGTCCACACACACAGTAGTGAGTAGTGAACAAACACGCACACACACCGTGAACACACACCCAGAGCAGTGGGCAGCCATATTGCTATCGCTGCGACGCCCCGGGGAGCAGTTGTAATTATTGTGATTAATTATTAGGGGCCAAGCACCGAAGGTGCGATGGCACCTATTGTATCCGTTAGTGTACTTTTTCTTCCGCTTTGGAAGTCTATGGCAGCCCATAGAACCACTTGCGGGAAAGTTGTGAAATTTGGCACACTGATAGAGGACAGTCTCATCATTAACCACAACAAATTTGGAGTCTCTAACTCAAACTCTCTAGCGCTACCACTTGTCCAAATTTTCAATCATTTTATGCTAATAACTTTTCTATACATTTTTATTCGTAAAACCTACTTTTTCGAACTCGTCCTAGACAGTTTGTCTTATTTTTACCAAAATTGGCTCAGATCATCTTCAGACCATGTTGGCAAAAAGTTATGGAATTCAAGTTGATTAGTCAAACCGTTCTCGAATAACGCGCAAATGAATTCTATGAAAAGCACACAAAAATGTATGTGAGGTTATATCTCTGCAACGGTTTGGCGTATTGAGACCAAACTTGGTGTGTGTCATAACAAGCATGACTTGAGGCTACCTGCAGTGTTTCAGCACAGTGCCACCTAGTGGTCAGGAGATATGTAAAATGGCTTTTTTTGCTTATAACTTCTGAATGGTTTGGCCAAAAATCACAAAACTGGTCTCTTCAGATTTTGTGCATCATGCAGAGTCCAACCATATCCAATTTTCCCATGTCAGCCATTTTGAGTGTCGACCATATTGAATTTTGTCCAAAAATGCTATATTTTATGAACGCATTGACATATTGTAACGAAACTTGGTATGTGTCTTCGGCACCATGCCCTGACAGTATTCAACAAGTTTGGATGTAGCTCCATCTTGTGGTCAAAAGTTATAACGAAATTTAGAAATCTGCTTATAACTTTTGTTTTAATTGGCCTACTCTAATGAAACTAGTCTTGATATATTGCTTGGATCATGCCGAGATCATTGATACCAATTATGCCATAATTGGATGAACTTCCTGTCCGCCATTTTGATTTATGTTGAAAACCTACTTTTGCGAACTCCTCCTAAACTGTTCGTCCGATTTTCACCAAATTTGACTCAGATCATCTTCAGACCATGCTGACAAAAAGTTATGGATTTCGTGTCGATGCTTAGTAAGAAACGGTTTTCGTTTAGCGCATCAACGAATTTGCTGGAAGGATGCCAAACTGCATCTGAGGCTGTATCTCTGCAGAACTTTGACATATTTGCACCAAACTTTGTATGTGCCATTGTCACCTCACACTGACTACGCCACATCAATTTGGTAACAGTGCCACCTACTGGTCAGAAGTAATACACCATTCATTATTCAACATTAATAATGAAATTTCCAAAAATGCTAATAACTTTAGTTTACATTGGCCTACTTTAATAAAACTGGTCTTGTTATATTCCTTGGATCATGCCGAGAGCACTGATACCAATTATACCATAATTTCTTCATGTCCGCCATTTTGATTAATATTGAAAAACTACTTTTTCAAAATCCTCCTAGACCGTTGGTCCAATTTTCACTAAATTTGACTCGGATCATCTTCCGACCATGCTGACAAAAATTTATGGTTTTCATGTCAATAGACTAAACGGTTTTCGTTTAGCACATCAACGAATTTGTTGGAAAGATGCCAAACTGCATCTGAGGCTGTATCTCCACAAAGCTTTGACATATTTACACCAAACTTTGTATGTGCCATTGTCACCTCACACTGACCACGCCACTTCAATTTGGTAACAGTGCCACCTATTGGTCAGAAGTAATACACCATTCATTAAACATTAATAATGAAATTTCTAAAAATGCTAATAACTTCTGATTGCATTAGCCTATTGTAATGAAACTGGTCCCAAAACATCCCTTGGATCATGCCAACAACATACATACCAATTATACCATAACTGGTCGAACTTCCTTTCCACCATTTTGATCAATGTACAAAACCTACTTGTTCGAACTCCTCCTAGACCGTTGGTCCAGTTTTCACCAAATTTGACTCAAATCATCTTCAGACTGTCCTGACACAAAGTTATGGATTTCGTGTCGATAGACAAAACTGTTTTCGCACAGCGCCACCACAAATTTTAGACTTGATGCTCTGAGTCTGACTCTGAGGCTGTATCTCTGTGAAGCTTTGACATAATGACACCAAACTTTGTGTGTGTCATTGTAACCTCACACTGAACACACCACATTGATTTGATAACCTATTGGCCACCTATTGGTCAAAAGTGATAAGCCAATATATTGTATTATTATTGGTTGTATTTATGATTTTTTTTAGCTATTTCAACTGATATCATCCTAAAATGGCTTTAATTACTCATTGGTGTAGTCGGTCTGTTGCTCCTTGCTGTGCTTAGCTCCTCATTCTGCCTCTTTAGTGCTTGGCCCCACAATTGCTGCTTGCAGCTATATTTATATATAGTAATTATTAAGTTAAGTACTGATTTCTTGTTTGTGTCTGTGTATAGTACTTAAATGTACCTTTTTGTTGAAAATATGCTGTTTTTTCGGGAACATGAATATATTGTGGGTTGATTGAATTTTCTAGTAGTAGTGGTTTTGGAAGTGGCATACATTTAATAAATCATGAATTGATAAACTTGATGGCAAGGTAACCTTGTGTTTAGGAATATAAACTCGTAGCCATTTGACCAAATCTTAACATCTTAAACAAATCATTTTTAAATAGTAAAAAATATATTTTATTATTTATCAGTTTAATGCATTGGTTTGACTTTGTGAAAGTATGCCAAAAATGTAGATTAGTTTTCTGACAGCAGGTGGTGTGTACATTATTTTCTGCTATTGCATTTGTCCTTGTGTCTAGTCTTTGGCTTCTGTGGCTTTCATAGTGTTTCAACATATTTTCATGGTTAGGAACACAATGCAAGTGGCTGCTTCTGCATATTTGGTTAGTCCTTGGTTTAAGTGGCCATCCTTTTAATTCAGCACATCAGCATTTTTCATTTCGACCACTTCTACTTTCCTGGATTCTGAGCATGACAACACAACAAATCCTCAAAGTCATACACCACTCTTCCATGACTTTTTCCTCATGTCCTGTTCAACACTGTGGTGAAAACTTTTAGTACTCATAAGAGTGTATCCCTTCTTAAACTATTTTAGAGTAAAATCCTTCATATAGGTGGTATCACCATTAACAAGGCAGACCAGGGAGAATAGCAGGCACCAATTCTTGTTTTGGGCAGGACAGTTGTCCTAGAAGATGGTGTGGCTTATGTCCCCCGTGCTCTCTAGTGCAGAGATCTTCAACCCTGTTACTGGGGATGCACTTTCCTGAAGAGTTTAGCTACAACCCTAATCAAACACACCTGAAGTGGCCAATCAACCTCCTCAAGACTGCTTGAAAATTGCAGGCAGGTGTGCTGAAGCAGGTTGGAAATAAATTTTCAGGAGAATGAGTCCCCAGGAGCAGGGTTGAAGACCTCTAGTGCAATCACATAGGCTGAGGTGATCTCTGCTGCACGTCACACTGTTGTATCCTCATTCTAGACCACAGGGTTGGTGTGTTTTTTATTTTTATTTTTCTTCTGGCCTACAGAGGCAAAGGTCTCATGGAATGCCTCAATACGCTTTGTGAAGATTGCCATTTTCAGACTAAGTATATGAGGCAACATGATTATTTTTTGAAAATCCACACTCTTTACTAATATATCTTCTGGCCAGTCCTTCTCCGCATCAGCCTGGAATGTGATCCTGCTCTGCACGGCAGAATCTTTATGCCCATGCCACCTCCGATCTGCAAACAGTCTATGACATTACAATACCTAAATTGGTTCCAAAACAATAAGGATGGCAAAGTTTACAACTGTAAAAGGATACAAGACATAGCCTAATTGCTTTTACATCGAATTGAATGAAAATATCCTAGCGTAATTGGACAACTTGTGGATTGATGTCAGTGCCAACAAGTAGGAATAATGCTGAGAATGTTTGTAAATTACATCACCAATGACGTTAATTTCCATGGATTTTATCGGGCTACAAGAAAAGGTAGGATGTGGATTCAATTGTAAACTGTTAATACTGATTTTATGTGTGATCATGCTACGCTGTCACTGCAATCGAATCCACACTTGTGCAACAAGTGGGCAGCCCCAGACTATCACTGAGTGAATAATCTGCATTATGGAAAAAACCCTTTGAGATTATTTACGATTACTTATTGCTGGCAAGTTACTTAGTCTTTGCTTGTTTACAGTGCTTTGTTATATTGAGCTGATTATATTGTAATTTAAAATCCCCTGGTGTTAAAAAGTATTTAGATAATACCAGATTGAAAAACTGAGCATTTATACCTAAAAGCGCCAGCGTGGGACAAATTTACCCACTATATAATGCCTGTATTTTCGCACTGTCATAATCTTGCCGGTTATGTTTTTACATTGTACATTGCTAGGCAGCGCCTTTTACTCACTAAATTAGTGGTTATCAGTTTCATAAATAAAGTCAATATGAGTAAAAGTTTATTGATGCCAAAGTGGTAGTAGAAGCACTAAATACCATGATTATTGGAGAGTCTGTTATGCGTCCTGGGTCGGCTCAGCATCTGACAGCGATCTCATATTTAGATGTTTTAGCCTAACGTTACACATATTTGTTACAGATCTGGTCGGTGAGCCGTGGACCGCTCACCACCAGATGACGCTCACATTCTGTTTATGGACTGTTGCACTACACCCCGGACTCCATTCCCCATCAGCCATTGCACTTCACCTGCGTCCAATCAGAGACAGTATAAAAGTCACACACTGCCGAGTATTGAATTGTGTTATCATTCATACAAAGCGTTTCTCCGTGTTTCCCTGTGTCTTGTTTTCTGGTTTTGCCTTGTTGTATTGTTTAGTCTGTCTATCGGAACTTTCGCCTGTCTGACCATTCTCCTGCCTCGCCCATACGGATTACGTTCGCAGCTGGATTGACCCTCGCCTGTATTAAGGATTACTCTTTGTTTGCTGTCTATGTACCAGTCTGCCGTTGTCTGACCCTGCCTGCCTTTCGACCATGTCTTTGCCTCGTCCCGTTAAGAAAAGTTTGCATTTGCATCCGCTCGTCTCCCGTCCCTCTGTTACAATATTGTTGTCAGACCCCTTGCACCGTTCTGTGTTGGTTTTGCCCTTGTATCACCCCTGTTGGATTATGTTGGTTTCTCCCTTATGTCCATATATGGTTTTCCTGTTCCACTTCTTGTTAAGTCTTTATTGGTTAATTACTTACACCTGTCCTTGTATCCTTTGCACCCCTTTATAAGTTGTATTGAGTTCAGTGTTTGTTGTCGGACCTTGTTGTATGTTTGGTGTGTGTCGTCCTGCTGTTCCTGTATACCCTTGTTTTTGGATTTTATTAAAGACTGTTAATCATATTTTGTCTTCGTTTGACTCTGTCTGACACAACCGTGACAATTGTTAAAACTTTGGATTATTTATTTAATTTTTGTTTTGCAATTTCTGTTGTTTATTGTTCGCTTCTGTGTTGCTATTTATTCTAGTCTGGCAGTTTCCTGAAAAAAAAAAATCTGATCTATGTAATGAATACAACCTTTTTTTGATTACCCTAAGTTTATTTGGTTGTTCTCTTTTTAAAATTATAAATGATATAAATAAACAAATCATTCATTAGGTGAAGCTCTGCACTTGAATTTGACATCATCCTATGCAGTGTGCGTGAGTTATTATTACATGTTGTCTACGGGCTATTTTAGTAATTTAAATAACATGAATTCTCTTAATTTATTGACAATGAACTCTAATATTACACCACACAATTATGTAGTTACTTCCTTTTAATTCCCTTTGTCAGCACAGTCTTGTTTATGTTAAATTGACTGTTATGAAAACGGTCTGTAGCCTCATGAAAATCTATAAACTTAAAACATCAGGGCAAAAATATAAGTTGATGACTAGACAATCATTTTTTTTATGACACTTCTATATCAAGACAGTGGCATAATACAGTGAAATAAAATCTTCTTTAGCCATATCAAAACACTTGTTTGCACGTGGGTAAAATTTATCCACGTGGCGGTTTTAGGTATAAAGCGACCTCTGGCGGTTCTAGTGTTAATGGGCAGTAAAACAAAGGCAGAACACTATATAACTCCATCCCGGCAAAGTAACTTCATAATGATGCACGGCTAAACAAAGGCAGACTGCCGTAACTCAATTTGAGTGGTCTAAAACAGTCAAAAAGCAGTAACTGGTGTTACGTGTTCTGTCTTTGTTTTTCCTGGCCTTTTGGAAGTCACTGTTAAAACAACCAGCTATTTTCTTGACAAAACAACAAAACTGACTCAAGATACTTAGCCACATGATAAAGGAGCTCTAGAATGTCTCAAAGATATCAATAGCTAATTTTCGACCAAAAACGAAGTTATGGCTTTTTTCCCTTTGCACCAACTCTGACTTACCCTGAGATGGGAAACTCAAGAGTTTTTGGTTTCAGAACAGCTGAACTGACTTCAATGAACTTTGTATGCTGACACCAGAGATTGCGTTAGACTTTAACATTGCCCTGTCAGGGATCACCCCTGACAGTCTTGTCTGTATTGTCTTTGTTTCATGTTTCTATGTTTCTATGTTTGTGTTGTGTCTGAGCACATGGCCCTGTCTTTGTTGTTGTCTGCCATGTGCTCCTCTTGTCCTGCCTCCTTGTTTCTTGTCACCACACCCTCTTGTTTAGTCCTCATTTGTCTAAAGGTGTGTTTGACTTAACGCAGCGCTGCGCAGCTCGATCAAATTCTGACTTGAAGCAGTGCATGCCGGTTAGAGATTTTGTCCGACTTGAGGCGGCGCCGACGCCTCGTGACTGTCACGTGTGGCATCAAAGTACCACAATAACGATTCGAGAGCAGCCGACTGACTCGCATGACAATGACAATGATCATGTGTGTTTTGGGTTTATTCTAACATCCTCAAGTCCGATAATGCTGTCAAATCTGTGTTTTTGAAACAATAAGTGTTTTTACTGTAGTCGCAATGTTATATTGAGTCAGATTCATCATAAAACACTGATAAAAGCATAAACAACCCAACTTTATTAGTATTTAAACAGTATATGTTTATGTTGATCATTATTCTTGTTAAGATGGTGCTGTCGTTGATCGCCGTCTGTAGCCGTGGATGAAGTCGAACACACCTTAAATGTTGTCACCTGTTCCCCTCTTGTTTGGTCCCTGTCTATCTGATTGTTCTCACCTGTTCCTCATGTTCTCTACTTCATTATATTGTTCTCCCCTTCCTTCTTGTTTTGCCAGTTCGTTGTACAACTTCAGTGTTAGCTAGTTTGTCTTTCTAATAGTCAGTAGTGCTTTGTATTCGTCGCTTTGCACCCCTGTGTTTTGACCTGTCCTGTCCTGTCCTGTCCTGTCTTGCAGGCTGAGCTCCTGGTCTGCTCCCTTATCTGCCACACTGCTAAACCTGAGGTGTGAGAGCACGTGTGTGGAGTGGTTGAGCCCTGTGTTCCTGTCAGGACATCGCTGCTAACTTCAGGCCTCCAGCTGCGCTGCCTTCTCTGCTCTCTAGCCTTCTGCCACCCTGGGCTGGACTCAGCGGCCGCTTTCCCTCAGCCTGCTAGCCCCTGTGCCTGCTTGTTACCTACTGTTTGGATTGTGTTCACCACTCCCCTCCTCACCATCTCTCTTGTCCCGTCAGTTATTTGTCAATAAACCTGATAACACTCTTTCTGCTTTTAAGTCCTCCTTCAGATATCCTGACATGTGCATCATTTTGACGGACAGGGTTTTAAAAAATTCTGTCATAATCAGTTATTACCCGTCAATTTAATTTTCTTATTTTAATTATAACACATTAAATTGCCTTGAACCTACAGGACGACATAGCTTTATGCATTTACTTTGAAGAGAACAGCTGAACAGAGAATGTCCGTCACTTTTCATGTTCAACACCACAAGCAGCAGTGACAGCCGAATGCCACTAAAAACAACAAATCATGCTAGGGCTGGGTAAAAAACAGCAACATTTCTCGATTTTAAAAGATTCTTATTTTTATTAATCAAGATGTTTTCAAGTGAATGTCATCTATTAGATTAGCTTCATTTAAACAGATTTCTACACCACTGAGCTGCAGTCATGTGAAACTCCTGTTTGATGGGTTTGTGCCAGGAAACAACACAAATTCTCAGAAGCAAGGCACACATGTGCTCTGCATGCCGATATTATACAGAAAACTACTATTTAAATGGTACTGCTCAAATAAATAAACGTGATAATAGCAAAAAATAAAAATCAATACATAATAAGACTACACGTCATTTTTTCTTATAAAATTTATCTTGATTTAAGAATTTTTAGATATTTTTACGTGAAATAAGACAAAAACACAGTAAGAAAAATATTCCGCCGCCTTGGAATTATAACGTTCTATTTGCATTGTGAGCAGTTCTGAGATACTGAGCTTCAAAGTTTTTGGATTCCATAGACTTCTGTAGATAGAACCCTTTTTGTTTTCCAAATTTTCCAGACTTCCCCTCATTTTAGGGTTCACAAACTCAGAATTTCTACATGACCTCCTTACTGCAACAGGCCTCTGGGAGGAGAGACAAATCAATCATCTTTGTCTTCAGATGTAAGTGTTAAGATGTTAAGTTATTAACTTGTAATATCTTAGAGTATCTCAATAGCTGAGTTTCTCTCTCTGAGAAACTGCACTCATTATCTGTATGCTTTGGAAAAGACCTAATAAGAGTACAAATCTGAGCCACTCAATCTTGAAGGAATTTTGTACTCTTTATGTGCGTGAATAACTGACTCCAGGACAGAATGGACGTTGTCAGACAGTGTGGCGCAAGAAGTTCAGATATATGCTCTCAGTGGGCCACATCTGTCCTAAGACTAGATCTCGGTTGTCACCTAATAATCACCGGAGATATGCTTTGAACTCTGTCCATGTGTGGAGTTTATCTGTTTTAACCAACCAGAATCCTGTCGATGGATGGACATGTGGACAACGTGCTGACATGTGGCATAATCATGCTTCGGGTGTCCCAAGTTCGAATCCCACCTCGTGGACCTTTCCCGATCATGCCTCCATCTCTCTCTCTCTCCATCTTGTTTCCTGTCATATCTCCACTGTCCTATCCAGAAAAATGCAAAAATGCCAAACAACAACAACAACCAGAATCCTTTTTACTCAAGTAATGACGTAGTTAGTGACTTCTGTTAGAGTATAATTGCTGTTGTATTAAGAGTGTACGTAGAGTGGCCTACAAACTCCATCGAGTGCGTTGAAGCTGACTGCTGATGAAACTGCAAACTTTTTTCTTCAGTAAATGTTTCTTAAGTTGACTACATCTCTCACTCCTGGTCTTTGTTCATCATATCTGGTCCTTGGGTTTTAACTCTACATTCCCCTACAAGAGCATTACTAATTACAAAATATCAGTGGTTAGGCAGAGTGGTAATTGCTTTGGGAATCTGGGATTCATCCCTCAAGTTAATCCTTTATCATATTGTTCGAATGGGCTTTCTGTATGTGAATTTCAATTATTTTTAGCATGCTCACAAAACATTTTATTTGATTTTAAGATATTATGCCATTAGGTTGTGGCGCACCCTGCTCTATCTTCTGTGATTCGGCTGAAGAAAGCTGACTGAGAAAAAAAGGTTTGTGTTTATAATAATTTAAAGGGTTTAAATCAAAGCAACCTGTTCAGACACTATTTTATAAGCAGTGTAAAATTGCTTTATTAATATTGAATATTTAATGTTAATATTTTAATGCTTTATATAACTTTATGTAACACTGAACATTGTTTTGTGTGAGTAACAAAAGGTGAATCTCATTTTACTCCCTATGAATCAGTTTATCATAAACACAAATGCAGTCACTGGCAAACAGTGATGAAGAACAGAAGCTTTTCTAAACTTATTTGAGTCAGTTACTTCTCTAAATGATTCACTGTTTGAAATCGCTCGAATTCACACACACTGACAACACCTGCTGCTCAAACAGTGTAAATACAACAAGAACAACAAAACTGTAATGACAATGTCTACAAGCAACTGCAAATGTTTTCATGAAAGTGAGATCTGTTAAACTTGAACTACAAATCAATAAATGCTAAATGTTAATCATAAGTAAACATTAAATGTATGTATAGTTTGTGTTTGTAGTTTTTCTTATCAGGTGATTTAAGGCCATTAACTCTCGACCAACTCCCTTACCAGTGCACTGACTGCTGAACTAAGGAGATGACTAGGATGTACCCAGAGATTTAGTTTGGATTTATTTCTTTCTGTTAATTATTCTCATCTTAAATGAGACAAAGTGTCCAAGCACACAGACAAAACTCCTGGTGAAGCAACTGAGATCCACGTAAAATGGTGCTTATTAAAAAGGAGAGTGAAGACACGAAAATTGAAGAAGCATTCAGAGTAACAGACAGGCTGGTTTTCATTCTCAAAGCTGAATTCAGTCATCTGATCCTAATTAAAATGTTGACCTCTACAGAAATAGAGATATATAAAAAATGCAGAAGTAGCCTAACCAAAACTTAATTATGCAACAATATCTAACAAACTTCTCGGGATACGCATGTATCCATGGTTCGCCAAGACACTACAGACACTTTGGGTAATGCAATCAGCATGACCGGTGTCTGAAGCATGTGTGAAAAAACTCCAATCCAATTGGGCCATGCAGCCCGAGACATCATTAGCAGGGCACCCCTAAGTATAAGAGGGTGCCTGTAATGCACGTCTTCAACTTCTTTGCATGAAGGAGACATGACACATTCAGTAATAAGCACTACAAATGGTCACCTTTATGCCAGCAAATCTTGCACGTCACACATGGCAGATCAGAAGGGTTTTCTGGTGGCAAACTGTGCATCTTCTGAATTTACTGGTAGGTGTGATGTGCTTTTGTGTGTGTTCTGCTCAATGGTGAGAAACAGGTCTAGGAGCAGGAGGCTCCCAATCAGCGAGCTCCTGTACTAGAGCTTCCCAGAATTCCCTCTTGTATTTTACTTGCCCTTTTGTCCTGCGGTGCAACCAGTTGTCAGTGGATTATGAAAGCATTTACCACCGCAATGTTGAGAGAGTGAGAAAATGCAGCAGTACCACTTCGTTTTTTGGATCGACTGAATAGTATCTATTGAGGGCAACAGACGCATCCATTCCTCCCATGTTGCTTTGTAGAATGCAAACATAATGAACACATCTGAACAATCTTTTGCATGACAAATGAATAAATTCTACTCAGTTGTTGTAGGCTGACACTACAGTAAAAATAGAAACAGTCAGATGTTGTTCACATTTCAAAATGAATCTTTTTTGCTATAGGTTTTATGAATACACATGTAAAATCTTTGGTATTAGATGCTCTTGCTGCTTCTGCCTCATTGCTTTAATTGGTGTCATTGTTCACACTGATAAACACCAGAATTACATGTGAATTGGAGTTTCCCTGATCTCTCAGATAACGAATGCTACAGTTCTGCCGACTGGATTACAGCTGCTGAAACGCTAGAGTCTGAGAGACATAACTATAATTGCTCACATAATTTGCATACTGTACGTGAAGCTCATGATTTGACTGCTGCCTCGGAAATCTGTATAAAACTACAGTGATTCACTGCTTTAGTCAGTCTTGATGACTGCAGCCAACACGGTACCATCTCAATCAAGAATCTGGTGAAGATTGACGCAGTCTACTGCTTTTCATGTCTGAGTTGTCATGTTTTTGTCAGTTAAAAAAGGAATGGCTTTAATAGTTAAACAATAATTGCAAAAATAGTGCATTATAAACAAAACTCTTTAAAAGAATATTGCCACTGAAATCAACAAGATCAAAAAGACATACCATATGACTATATAACTTAAATTTTCTATAATTTCTATAATCTTTTAAAAATTTCTATTCAGACAGTCAAATCATTTGTTTTAAACCCCCACTGATGATTTATAGTCATGACCCTTTAATATAATCTATTTCGTTTTTCTAAATATCTGTGGAGAAACTGAAATGGAATGTGTGTATGTATGTATGTGTTATATGTAACTGTATATAAAAATGTGATTCAGTTTTAATCAATAAATTATATAGATCTCTTTGCAACCACATATTTGTTCTCATTAATGAGAAATATATCCTATAAAACCCCTATATAGATATAAGCCAGAAGCTTTAAAAATCTCAGTGGTATTGATAGTTTTTGGTCTCTGTGGTAAATTAATCGATTATCTTAACATTTGTATGCGTTTTCTGTATGTGAATTTCTATCAGTTCACCGTGTGAACAAGGCTTTTATTTTGGCCTGGCGACAATGACGTCATTAAGGCTGCGCCGTGCTCCTGCGTCTGTGATTCGGCTGGAGGTTTGTTTCGAGTCATTTTCAGTGTGTAAATTAATACAACCCTTTAAAATTGATAGAGAACGGTGAAATGAGTTAATTATTGCAGAATGTAGCACTGCAATCTCTATCTAGTAACATTACTCAACACAGTGTTATGAGTAAATGAGTAAGTAACAGAAAAGGTGCGTCTCATTTCGCTTCCTATATCATTAATCAGTCTATCCTGTTAATAAACAGCTTTCGAAACTTCGCAAAATGATTCACTAATTTAAAGCGCTCAAATCACCTGCTGCAAAATAGTGCAGCTGGAACAAGAACACAAGCGTGTAATGTTAACTTTTACAAACCAACTCCAGTTTTTTCATTAAAGTGGAGTCTAATAAATATAATATAAAAAAATACATGTTAATTATAACTAAACATAAAACATGATCGTCTGTAGAGTTCTTTTATTAATCTGTAGTGCCAGCTTTAGTTGTTTTTTTTTTTTTTTTTGTCTTATCAGGTGATTTAATATTAACTCTCACCCTGTCTGACTCCCTTACCAGTGAGCTTACTACTGAACTAGGGAGCGGTTTGAGACGCACCCAAAGATTTAGTTTGGATTTACTTTTCTCTCTGTTAATTATTTTTTATCCTAAACAGGACAAAGTGTTCAAACGCACAGATAAGCTCCTGGTGAAGCAACTGAGATCCACGTGACACACTATAAATATGGCGTTTATTAAAGAGGAGAGTGAAGACATTATTGAAGGGGGATTCAGAATCAAACATGAAGATACTGAGGAACAAATAAGGATTGTGATTATTAAAGAGGAGAGTGAAGACATGACGATTGAAGAAGTATTCGGAGTCAACCATGAAGAGACTGAGGAACAAACAGGTTGGTTTTCATTCATTCTCAAAGCTGAACTAGTCATTTGATCCTTTTTGAAATGTCCAGCTGAACTATGTTCAACATCCTAAAAACGTTAAATACAAAAAGAAACAATTAGCAGCAGATCAGGGGTTTTAGATACAGTAAGTTCTAAAAAAATATTAATACTTTAGCAAATGGACTGAAGAGTCTTCATTCAGGTGAACAGCAGGTGGTTTCACTTTTACATTTTTTCATTGGCATTCTGAACAATGTGTTAATTCTTCTAAACACTTCTTATTTGTCACAACTTAGCATTTTATTTTTTAGACTTATTCCTGTACCCCGAACACTTTAAGTAGTATTATGCAGATTAACCCACTGCCCTACAAGTGTGAAGTTTGTCAATATATTGATTTTGATTATCCCAAAAACCAGAACAAGAAAGCTAACAAATAGTCCTAATCCAGAAGTTGTGCTATAGGAAAGCTGCAAAATAACGATAGATATCAGAGTTGTTCTAATTGTAGGTGTATAAATTGCAACAAACTGCAATCACATTTGTGTTGGTGCTGAATGAGAGGGGCACGTGAGTTTTTGTATAAAGAAGGGTTTTCCAAATGGAGCTTTTACGAATGAATTTAAGGGGGTTCATGAGTTGATGAAAAGGTTTTAATTAATTACATTAAATAAATGGACCAAATTTTAGCTGTAAATCTTAACCGGTAGATGTGTAACAAGTTAATGTGCATTAAAAAATCTCACTTCAAAAATAAAGTTGCCTATGCAGATTTGTTTAAAACAGATAAAATAAAACAGATAAAAATGGCTGTAATATATCAGTTCGACATATCCTTCTAAGAAGTGTGGGTTGGTATATTGAAGTCTGTACCTGCATACTGGTGGTGGCTGAGAAGATTCCACTCTTTATATATGAATCGTTTTAAGTATTAAGAGAAGTGATATATAAATGCTGTGTGTTATTATTTTCTATCATAGAATAGCCTTCCCAGTCACCTGACCTAAATTCTATTGAACTGCTCTGGGACTAACTGGATCGAAAGGTCAGAAGGAAATATCTGACTAGAGAAATATCTGCGTTGTGCCTAATAACGCCCTTTAGCAGTTATAAATGTACTGTAAACCATGGCTTCTTAAGTCGTATTGCTTTATTGTGATGTATCTTAAGTGATTATAAAGGGTAAAAGGTTAGGATGTAATGTATACTGTAAGGGTACGTTTGTCTGTTTCAAAGTACTTATAGAGTGAAACTCTACATTGCTTTGAGTTGTAAACCAGTCTGATCTTGATGCCATGTTTTTGTTGTCACTAAAACCAGAGGCTTGAGTTTGCCTGGTTGTTAGTTTGTGGGTAGTTCAAAGAACTCTTAAAGGAGAAGTCCACTTCCAGAACAACAATTTACAGATAATGTACAGATAATGTACTCACCCCCCTTGTCATCCAAGATGTTCATGTCTTTCTTTCTTCAGTTGTAAAGAAATTGTGGTTTTTGAAGAAAACATTTCAGGATTTTTCTCCATATAATGGACTGATATGGTGCCCCAAGTTTGAACTTCTAAAATGCAGTTTAAATGCGGCCTCAAACAATCCCAAATGCGGTTGTAGACGATTCCAGCCGATGGAAGAAGGGTCTTATCTAGCGAAACGATCGGTTATTTTCATTTAAAAAAAATAAAATTTAAATACTTTTTTAATCTCAAACGCTCGTCTTGTCTCCCTCTCCGTGAACTCTGTGTATTCTGGCTCAAGACAGTTAGAGTATGTTGAAAAACTCCAATCGTATTTTCTTCCTCAACTTCAAAAATCATTTCAAAATCATCCTACGTCACTGCAGAGGTACCGACCCAGTCTTTGCAAAGTGAACATGCAAAGAAGATCAAACACCCTTAACGAAAAGGTAAAACGTCGATATAGAACGATTTTGAAGCTGAGGGAGAAAATATGAGTTTTTCAACATACCCTAACTGTCTTGAGCCAGAATACACAGAGTTCAGGGAGAGCAAGACAAGGTGAGCGTTTGACATTAAAAAGTATTTTTAACACTGAACATTTTAAAGACTCTTCTTCCTCAGCTGGGATTGTTTACAACTGTGTTTGCGGTCATTAGAAGCCACATTTAAACTGCATTTTGGAAGTTTAAACTCGAGGCATCATATCAGTCCATTATATGGAGAAAAATCCTGAAATGTTTTCCTCAGAAAGCATAATTTCTTTATGGCTGAAGAAAGAAAGACGTGAACATCTTAGATGACAAGGAGGTGAGTACATTATCTGTAAATTGTTGTTCTGGAAGTGGACTTCTCCTTTAAAACATAGTTTGTTTGTTGAGTAAGGATAATATTTTTCTAATATTTTATACCAGGGATGTCAAATTTAGTTTCAGGAGGACCACAACCCTTTAGAGTTTAGCTAAACTATGCAAAACTGTGAATCTCAAGGAGCAAAGTTTGACACTTATTTTTAGACATAAATGGCAGATTTAGTCATTGTTTAGTTTAGTGCAGTGCTGCTTTTAAATAGATGATTGACTAACTTGTATTTGTCTCTTTTCACCCTAGACCTGAAAGAGGAGCGTGAAGTACTAAATGAAATGCCAGATGAAGATCTGTGTCAGAAACATGACTTCATAACTGGACAAAAATCATTTAGTTGCTCACAGACTGCAAAGAATTGCTCACAAAAAAGAGCTCAAAAGACTGGAACTAGAAGTCGTTTTACCTGCCAACAGTGTGGAAAGAGTTTGAGTCGACAAGAGAAACTTAAAGTCCACATGAGAATTCACACTGGAGAGAAGCCTTACAACTGCCAACAGTGTGGAAAGAGTTTTCCTGACAAAGCCAACCTTAAAAGACATACGAGAATTCACACCGGAGAGAGGCCTTTCGTCTGCCAACTCTGTGGAAATTCTTTCACTGAAAAAGGAAACCTTAAAAAACATATGAGAGTTCACACCGGAGAGAAGCCTTACACCTGCCAACAGTGTGGAAGTAGTTTCCCTCTAAAAGGAAACCTTAAAAAACATATGCGAGTTCACACCAGAGAGAAACCTTACACCTGCAAAATATGTGGAAATGATTTCACTGAAAAAGGAAACTATATGAGGCACCTGAGAATTCATACTGGGGAGCAGCCTTACACATGCACTCAATGTGGAAAGAGTTTTACACATAAAAACACTTTTAATACCCACTTGACAATTCACACAGGAAAGAAGCCTTTCACCTGCCAACTGTGTGGAAATGGTTTCATTCAAAAAAAGAACCTTAAAAACCACATGATGATTCACAGAGGAGAGAGGCCTTTCTCCTGCAAACAGTGTGGAAAGAGTTTCGATCAACAAGGAAACCTTAAAGTCCACATGAGGATTCACACCGGAGAGAAGCCCTTCATCTGCCAACAGTGTGGAAAATGTTTCAGTCAACCGGGAAACCTTAAAGTCCACATGAGGGTTCACACCGGAGAGAGGCCTTACCCCTGCAATCTGTGTGGAAATAGTTTCATTAAAGCAGAAAGTCTTAAAAGGCACATGAGAATTCACACTGGCGAGAGGCCTTACAAATGCCCTCAGTGTGGAAACAGTTTCACTCAACAATCGAGCTTTAACAGGCACATGAGAATTCACACCAGCGAGGAGCATTAACCATGCAAACTGTGTGGAAGAACTTTACAACAAAACTAAACCTCAAGGCAAAAGCATATTTTGTTTTTACACATAAGCGAGGGTCCATGTACAGTGTGCGAGATGTTTCACATATCAAAAAGACCTCAAACATCATTTACAAAGTCATTCTGGAAAGACATTGCCATGCTCCTCAGCGTAACAAGAAGTTTACAAAAGGGAGCTATTGTAAAAATGACCTAAACATTCACTCTGAAAGAGTGTGATTTAATTATGATCAGTGTAATATTTTATGTTCACATCGCACAAATACACCTGAAAAGCGCTGCATGCGTAGAAAGAGTTTCAAAGAGTTCTGCAATAGAAAGTTTTGTCAACTGAAATTGCAGTAATCTTTTTGGAGAACTGAAGTCATTAATCACGACAAGGAGTTATTAAAATGTCAAAAATGTTTCAGTCTTGACTTTTGTTTCATGGGCTTTAATTTTGTTGTAATTTGTTATTTTAAGAACTGATTTAAGTACTGCAATTCGATATTGCAATATATATTGCGATTTATGTTTGCTTTTGTAACACTAGATGATGGGGAAAAGTTAAAAAGACGACGGTACACAATGTATAAGTCATATTTACAAAAACAATTAATCACATCTGCATCCCTGCATATAAAAATAAGTGGTAAGAATGTACAATGAAATTAATAAAAAATACTGCTACAAAAAAATAGTGCTACATTAAGCTGTCCTGCCTTAAGAAAACAATAAATAACAGTAATAAAACTGTATTACTATAATATGATACTGCTGCATGACACTGTTAGCATACTAATTTAGCCATGTCTAAGCTCTGCATTTCCTGGTAATAGTGATGTACCAAAATTAATTTTCACTGAAATTGCAATTAAATTTTTCATTTAGTCAAAAACTGAAATCAGATATACAGGGTATTTAATCAATCAATCAATTGATGATCTAAATTGCACATAAGTTTTTTTTTTTTTGTTTTTGTTTTTTTTTACCAACTTTTCTTTAAAGGAGAAGTCCACTTCCAAAACAAAGATTCACATATAATTTACTCACCCGCTTGTCATCCACGATGTTCATGTCTTTCTTTCTTCAGTCGTAAAGAAATAGTTTTTTGAGGAAAACATTTCAGGATTTTTCTCCATATAATGGACTGATATGGTGGTTTAAACTTCTAAAATGTAGTTTAAATGCGGCTTCAAACGATCCCAAATGTGCTTGTAAATGATCCCAGCCGAGGAAGAAGGGTCTTATCTAGTGAAACGATCGGTTATTTTTATTTTAAAAATACAATTTAAATACTTTTTAATCTCAAACGCTCATCTCGTCTCTCTCTCTCCCTGAACTCTTGTGTATTCTGGCTCAAGACAGTTAGAGTATGTCAAAAAACTCCAATTGTATTTTCTTTCTCAACTTCAAAAATCATTTCAAAATCATCCTACATCGCTGCAGAGGTAACGATCCAGTCTTTGCAAAGTGAACATGCAAAGAAAATCAAACACCCTTAACAAAAAAGGTAAAACAGTGATATAGGATGATTTAGAAGTTGAGGGAGAACATGAAATGGGAGTTTTTTGACATACCCTAACTGTCATGAACCGGAACAAAAACAGTCCAGGCAGAGTAAGACAAGACAAGCGTTTGACATTAAAAAGTATATAAATTGTATTATTTTTATGAAAATAATCAATCATTATGCTAGATAAGACCCTTCTTGCTCGGCTGGGATCGTTTACAACTGCTTTTGGGATCGTTTGAAGCCACATATAAACTGCATTTTGGAAGTTCAAAATCGGGGCACCATATCAGTCCATTATATGGAGAAAAATGCTGAAATGCTTTCCTCAAAAAACAATTTCTTTACGACTGAAGAAAGAAAGACATGAACATCTTGGATGACTAGGGGGTGAGTACATTATATGTGAATCTTTGTTTTGTAAGTAGACTTCTTTAATATATATTTTTTTCTACTGTATCTTGTTGAAACAAACATTTAAACAGTGGCTGTAATAAAATTAAATAATTAAGACAAAGGGTTAAAATATAATGGATATGACTCATGGCTTTCTTTACAGCCTTTCATAACTCTTGTCAAGCTCCTGCACATGGAAGCTTGTTTCTGCCACAGAATAAAATATTTGAAAAAATAATTGACTTTTAATTGATTTATCACACAATCGTGAGTTTACATTTTTCACTTGTAAGATGTAACTCGAAAATTGTGGGATAAAAAGTAGCAGTTCTTTTTCTTAATGTTTTATTCTGTGGCAGAAACAAGCTTCCATTCTTGCCCAATCCTTAAGCAGTGTCAAGTGTGTCATTCTCACCAGTCCTCACAATAAACACCTTTCACGTCGGCACCAATAGCTTTGTGGGCAGTTGCGCCTTGGCTGTCCCAGAGTCGAATCCCACCTCGTGGACCTCGTCCTCCCACTCACTTCCTGAAAAATGCAGCACATTTCACACACAACTTTTTGTATATGCGTTAGGATGAATGCAAAATACCATCCAGGTTGTTATTTAGGGAATGCTCGAAGATTGTATCTTTTTATCAAATATATGTATGGTAATATTAGCAAAGGTTTTGTTCACTGATAAACTTATGAGTGTTTTTGTTGTCAGATGCATGGCCACTTTGTGTAACCTGGATGAAGTGTACCTGCTTGGAAACAAGTGAAAGTGACAGTGACGTGACGTGAAGTATGGCGTCCCATTCAAGTACACACACACAGCAGTGAGATTTTCAAAGATAAGTTCTCATCAGCAATGTTGTAATTTGTTTCATTTATTTATTGTATTTTACTTTACTGGTTTATGCCTGTATTTATCAAAGTGGGAGAGAAAGAGAGGGGGATGGGATGGGATCAGAAGAGGTCCGCAAGCCAGGATTTGAACTCTGGACATCTGAAGCACAGTGGTGCTACATGTCAGCATAATTTAACGTTTTAAGACTAAGAAGACTTTTCTGTCTTCTCGTCTTAACTGAATTCACATTTTACTGTTGGTCTTGTAGAATAATTATTTCCACACTATTGTCATTAAGATAGAATTTCATTTTTGTTGAGTACACCCCATATGTAGTCAAATCTCAGGAAAATTTGGTTTGTTCCCATTTTTCATGAAGGGGCGTTGACTGGTCGGGTGAGAGCAGAAGATTTCAAAAGTCCAAAAATAAGGACCACCCAAATACGCATGCTTAGTGAATGAGACCCAATGTTCATCATTTGAATTTCTTTGTAAAATTGACAGCCTTTAAAAGCTATAATGTAAGAAATAAAAAGTAACAAAGCTCAAAGAATACTGGCCCTCATTTATCAATCTAATTTATAAACGAGCACAGATCCAAGTGCATAAATCAGCTTAATGTGATTCATAAAACATTCATATGTCGCCAATCTCATCATATGAATGATCAGAAGTTGATAAATGTGGGGGATGAAAACAATCATCATTTAAATGTCAGGCCCCTAAAAACACCCCGATTTTCAAGCCTGGCTTCTAGAGTTTACAACATTGAGAAATGTAACCAGGCTAAGAAGTAGGCTAATATCATGAAGAAGGAAGAGAAAATTATTTTACCATTTTCACTTATATTTTTTATATTTCAAAGTTCTGATATATTTTTCAGCGACGATAGCCTTGTGGTTAGTGCACCGACATATACAGTGCAACTGCGCTCACGCCAACCCGAGTTCGATTCCCGTCTCGAGGTCCTTTGTCGATCCTGCTCCCCTCTCTCTACCTAATACTTTCCTGTCATCTCTCCACTCTCCTATCTGAATAATAAAGAAACAAAAGCCCAAAAATATAACTTAAAAAAAAAAAATCAAATAAATTTTAATTAATATTTCAACATTTATTTTAGATTTCAAAATGGACACAAAAACCAGTGTAATGCAACATGCAAAACTATATTTTGGGACTTCAGCAGCATACAATCCTGCAATTAAAACCAAGAAGTTGTTCAGAAAACCACAACTGTTCAGTTCCTATATTTTGGCCCCACTAAAAAGGCATTACTCCAATTTCAGTATTAAAAAAACTGCATTTTTCTTCCCTGTGCTGCTTGGCCTGTGTTGTGGAATTGGTTGTTTGTGGCAGAGAGGCCTGCTGTAGGTCTGTAATTTAAGAGGCCTAAGACAGTGAGACAGGAAGAACAGCTGGTTGTCCTTGTAATGCCAGATCACATCTGACCATAGTGCAGCAACATCTCACAGCTTTCAACTGGCAAACCTGGTTCAGTCCATGAGGAAGAGATGCTCTGTAGTACTTAAAGCAGCTGCTGGACACACAAAATACTGAGTCCTGCTTTTGTTCATACAAATATTTACACATTTTAAGAAATTTGCGGTTATTCACCAAACGTTCTGCGATCATACACGTCAAAGGGCAACTTTACGTCCGAAACTCTCATCACGTCAATGGCTTCTCACCAGTGTGAATGTTCATGTGTTTTTTAAGGTTTCCTTTTTGAGTGAAACGCCTTCCACACTGTTGGCAGGTAAAAGGGCTTTCTCCAGTGTGAATTCTCATGTGAACATTAAGGTTTGCTTTTTCAGTAAAACGCTTTCCACATTGTTGGCAGGTGAAAGGTTTCTCTCCGGTATGAATTCTCATATGGATATCAAGGTTTTGTTTATGTGTAAAACATTTTCCACATTGAGAGCATGTGTAAGGCTTCTCTCCACTGTGAGTTCTCATGTGGTTTTCAACGTTTGATTTTCGAATGAAACCCTTTCCACACAGTTTGCAGGTATAAGGCTTCTCTTTGGTGTGAATTTTCATGTGGACATCAAGGTTTTGTTTATGTCTAAAACTCTTTCCACATTGAGAGCATGTGTAAGGCTTCTCTCCCGTGTGAATTCTCATGTGGTTTTTAAGGCTTGATTTTCGAACAAAGCTTTTTCCACACAGTTTGCAGGTGAACGGCTTCTCTCCGGTGTGGATTTTCAAGTGCATTCTAAGGGTTTCTTTAAGAGTAAAACTCATTCCACATTGAGGACATGTGTAAGGCTTCTCTCCAGTGTGAGTTCTCATGTGGCAATGAAAATTTCCTAATCTGCTGAAACTTTTTCCACAGTGTTGGCAGGTGAAATTATATCTAATTGCTGTTTTCTGAGCTTGTTTTTGTGCCTTTTCAGTCTGTGAGCAACTAAATGATTTTCCTCCCGTTTTAAAATCATGCTGATCTTTGTCTTCCTTTACATTGAGTTCTTGACTCTCCTTTTTCAGTGGCATCAAGTCTAAAGCAAAACAACACAAATGCAAGTTAAAACCAGTTTTAATGGCACAAAGCAACAAACATCAAAATTAGATTGTATACTAAGCTACTAAAAGAGGTATTAAATATATTCACAATTATTATTAACTCTTAAGATTCTTCGGGACATGTTCCAAAATTGCCAATGATCAAGCCTCAAACAGGATAAGTTAATTATAGACCAATCTCAAATCTGCCTTTTACTTTAAAAAAATATTAGAAAAATAGTGTCCTGTCAACTGTTCAATTTTTGCATAGTAACTAATTTAAGCCCCACTATGGGATGAAAACAGTCTCAAACTTACTAACAAATGCATGCACTGTTACCCATGACCTTGATAAAAGTTGTATCTTATTATCCACAACCAAACATGCCTTTCAATGTGTGTCTGTGAAATTCAGAATTATACAGAAGTACAGCAGTTTTTACTATTGTTGTCACTATTTGTAAAAAAACACTGCATATTCATATAATCCTGAATTTTCACAAACACACGTTGAAAGACTTGTGGATAATAAGATACATTTGCAACTTTTATCAAGTTCATGGATAACTGTGCATGTATTTTTTTGTGTGTGTGTAATTTTAAGATAAATTTTATCCCATACCCATCATCGTACAGAAACTGTCAATGAAGAGACGTTTTATCATATACAAGTATAGAGTGCCACAGGGCTCAGTATTAGGTCCTCTGCTTTTCCTTTTGTATATGCTTCCCCCAAAGGGACAGTATTATTTGCATAAGTTAAATAATCTTTTTTTTTAATTTCTTAACTCTTTACGTTAATTACACACAATTACACAAAAAGCTTTGCTAATTACACAGACCAAAGATGCATATTTTCAGCCAAGCATTCATATAATCTTGTTTGTGATATCCGATTTAATTTATTAATTAATTAAAATTATTTATGGTATCTTTGATAATATTGTTCATAAAACTCATTCAATCTGACAGTCTAATAAATTGGAGAGCCACCCAAATGACTGCTCAACCAAATACAGCAAAATCTAACAACAGCAAACCTGGAAAGTAGGAAGATCTACTCAGGTTCACTAAAAGGCAGCAGTAGTATTTGTCTGGTCATGTGATCTCAGTGTAAAAAAAACCAACACTTTAATTAAGATACCAATATGACATTCTTCTAAATTATCATTCATTTCTGTAGCGCTGGACATTTTAATAAAGATCAAATGTATGAGTTCAGCTTTAAGAATGAAAATCAACCTGTTTGTTCCTCAGTATCTTCATGTTTGACTCTGAATGCTTCCTCAATCTTAATGTCTTCACTCTCCTCTTTAACAAACAGCATCTTTGACTTTATAATACGCGTCACGTGGATCTCTTCTGTGTGTTTTGATACTTAGCCCTGTTTAAGATTAGAATGATACCTATGGTACCTAAAATACCCCAAAACTCCCCAAAATAAATCTCTGGGTGTGTTTCAATCAGCTCCCTAGTTCAGTAGTCAGCACACTGGTGGGAATGGACTTAAATGGCCTGAGGAAAAAAAAACCAACAACACAAAATTAGAGCTGCAAATTAATAAAGGAAAACATACAAACATTTCCTACATGCAGACATTTCTTATCAATAATATTTGGTACTTATATTCAACAGATTACACTTTCATGAAAACATTTGCAGCTGGTTTTGTAAAAGTTGTCATTTCACGTGTCTCGGTTTATTAATCTGGTTGCATTTACACTGCGGAGATTCGAGCGCTTCGAATCACTGAATCATTTAGTGATGCAATTGATTCAGTTACCTCTGAGTTTCGAAAAGCTCCGTTACCCTCAACACTACAAGCAAGCGAACGAATTGGCTTCTTACGATAAACTGATGCACAATATAGGGAGCGAAATGAGATGCACCTTTTACTCACGTGTGGATGCACTTTATTTACACAATCTAACGCTCATAAATGTTACCTAAAGTATTACAATGTTAAATTCAATAATAATAAAGCCACTTTACACCGCTTGTGCAAACTATAAAACCGTTTTAACGTAAACACTATAAATGCTAATAAACACAAACCTTTCTTCAGCCGAATCACAACAAATACAGGAGCGCGGCTCAGACCTATGACGTCACATCGCTAATCCCAAATAAAAGTCCTGTTTAAAATTACAAAATACGTTTATAGTAGAGGTAATCGGAGTTCAGTTCTTGGTGAAATACATAATAAATACATATTGTGCAATTATGTGAAATTTATACACACA
Organism: Labeo catla; assembly: GCA_012976165.1. NCBI lineage: Eukaryota > Metazoa > Chordata > Actinopteri > Cypriniformes > Cyprinidae > Labeo > Labeo catla. The sequence goes on along the minus strand of VONZ01000654.1, from coordinate 123,502 downwards.
CACTATAGGCAGTGTGGAGAATGAATCAATTCTTTAAAATTCTTTCAAAGCATAATTAACATAAAAGACAATAAAGTAACAAACGGCTTAGGATTGTTTATTGCAGCAAATTAATCAGAAAGGAAACGGTAAGTATATGTACATACAGTCTACTGGAAAAACAACAAAGAATGAACTGAGCTGATAAAAAAAAATAGCTCAGAGCTGAAGATAAGTACAATATATTTCCATGCTTTCCCTGATCATAAATTTAAAGGTGCCTGGTATTTATAAGGTTTCACAATCAGTAAATTTATCCAGATATTACAGCATTAAATCGAAATCTACCTGACTAAACAATAAACTAAAAAAAAAAAAAAACTAGAATCAATGAAAACATGTCATTTTGTTTAGTTGATTTATTTTATTTTTATTTTGGGTAGATCATTTACAAATTGTACTCCATTACTGATTCCAAATTACATGACTCATTACATTGTAGTCAGTAACATAATCCGATTACGTTTAGGTTACTTTTGATGTAACTTATCGCATTGATTTAAACAGGATAATCTTGTACCATAATGATGTAAAAATACAAAGAGTGAGAAAATATATTCCTTTCATTGTAATTATCAACATGAAGTGCATTAAACATTACATTAAATCAAGGTTTCCCAAACTGGGGTAACATTAAAATAAATATTTTTAAAATAACAATCAAAATCATTTAATTACTGAAAAAAAGAAATATTTTGTTTACCTACATGCCATATGACCATTGACCAAAGTCAGAGAACCGTGAAAATGCAAATGTGATACTCGAGTATTAAAACATTTATTTTAAAATCTCAGGGGTACTTCAAGGGATTGATTATGATTTCAGTTTTTACCTTTAGTTCATGTGTAATGTGTAAAAGTTACAACGCTCAAAGTTCAATAGAAAGGGAGATACTGTCTTTTACAGAATTGACTGACTACACCTACCCCTTTACAGTATACAGTATATTAGGTGAAAGAGGTTCAGATGACAAAAATGTCTGCAAATAAGGAATAGCGATTTCTTGTTTTGTGCAGTTTAATGAGTTTAAAAGGCAAAAGCATTTTAATAATACATAATTATACATGAATAAATAACCTGCAGAGTAATAATTTAAATAAAAATGAATGTGTTCATCAGTAGTTGATGCACTGTTGAAACACTTCTTAAACCCAAAATGATTTTTGTAAATCCATTGATCAAATGCTGTGTCGCCACCTGACTAATGACTAGTCTACACTCTTAAACATAAAGGTGCTTAAAAGGTTCTTCACAGTGATGCCATAGAAGAACCATTTTTAGTTCCACAAAGAACCATTCAGTCAAAGGTTCTTTAAAGAACCATCTCCTTTTACCTTTTTATAATCTGAAGAACCTTCTGCCACAAAGAACCTTTTGTGAAACAGAAAAGTCCTTCAGATGTTAAAGGTTCTTTATGGAACCATTAAGACAAAAAAGGGTTCTTCTATGGCATCGTGAAGCACCTTTATTTTAAAGAGTGTATGTGTGAATGTCCACAAAACTAGAGTTTCTGAGATTTTAGAAAGGAACATTTCAAAAATAAAATAGAGGAATTAGAGAGAATCAATAAATGATAATGTATTCCTATTGTGTGAATAATCATGTAACCAACAAAAAAGTAACTACACTAAAAAAATAAAAATTGAGTCATCTTAAAATAATTTGTTACCCTGCTGCCTTAAAATTTTAAGTTCAGTCAACTAAAATAAGTTTAGTCAACTTGAAATGTTAAGTTGTACTAAGTAACAACTTAGATATTTGTGTTTGCTAAACTTAAGAGATGGGTAAGTAACCCAGCTGCCTTAAAATTTTAAGTTGATTCAACTCAAATATCTAAGTTGTCACTTATAATTTAACATTTCAAGTTGAATAAACTTTTTTTGAGTTGGCTGAACTTGAAATTTTAAGGCACCCAGGTTACAAATTATTTTAAGTTGACTCAACAAATTGTTTTTTTTACAGTGTAGTCTGATTATGAATATTTTAAAATGTAACTTACTCTAATTACAAGTACTTAATTTTTGGAATCTGATTACGTAATCTAGATTACATCTAATCAGTTACTACTTAGCTCTGTCTTCCAGTTACATTATTGCATTCCCAGCAAGGTAGAAGTTTGACTTACATTTTCATTCATAGGAATCAACACACATCTACCGCAACTGCTCTATATATGTGAAACTACAGCAAAGAACACAGCTGGGGGGAACAATAAACATAAAATTTATCAAGAGTCATTTTTGAAGGGGACACAAAGATGTTCTGCCTTAAAGCCAAATTGCCTTTATATTGTGACATTTTGTAAATACTTGGCATTTTGGTGCACTGAAAAATAGGGGTGTAACGGTACGGTAAGTACCTCGGTTCGAGGGTCACGGTTCAATATGATTTTGATACAATAGAAAAAAAAACAAATCTACTATGCTAGGTTTCTTTTCATTTATTTTAAACAGACAGTAGTACAAATTATAGTTTTTTCCACATATATGTGAAAATACTAAATATATCAAATTAATCTCATATATAGGCTATAAAATCTGCAGTGCATATACACATACAAGGAATAAATACTTGCAATATGTTTCATTTAGTTAACTGATAAACAAGGGGGAAAAAAACTGTGCGACACGTAACGTAGCCTATATTTTCTTGAGTTTCAGTTCAGTTTTGTAACAGAAAGGAAACTCAAATGGCAGAAAGTGACATAGTATTTGTTTTTTGTTTAAGTTGATTTTGCTGGTATGAAGAAAGTTGAAGTAATTGCGCTGGCGCACACAAACACAAAACATATCAGTTCCAGGCTTCTAGCATTGCTAACTTGACAGTGCAGTTGGTACTCTATCAAAAGAAAATACAGTGAACCAAACATCAGCGCGCCCGCCTCACTGTGTCAACATTAGAACGTGACTGAAGTACAAAGTCTATAATTTACATAATAAATAATAGTTTAGCATTAGATGCATCGAAAATCTGGAAATATTATGGAATATTTGGATTTGTGCCGAATGAGAGAGGTAGGATACAAGAGCACAAAGCTCCATTTCGCAGACAGTTGAGCGCGCAAGCCTTTAAAGTAACGTTATACTCCTTTGTCACTGTCTAGTGGGCTTTGTTTTCAAGTGCACAACTCCTGGCATTCGCTGATTATTCTGCCGGCGGTTATCAAACTGCGGTCATTACTGCGGGCGCCCCCTTCTGGATTGAGGGTGAACTGCCTGTATTTGTTATAAGGCTTCTTACATCGAACCGAGATGCCCGTGACGGTTCGGTACGAATACATGTACCGTTACACCTCTAATGAAAAATGATTTTATATTCTCCATTTTTTTCCCTGTCATATTATCTGGCCAAAAACACAAAGCGATAGTTGTTTAAATATAAGTTAGGTTCATAGGTTCACCATGTGGTCATTAAATCATCTTGTGTCCTCCACATAGTATTTTCAGCTTCATCTGGGACAGAGGATGTCTTTTACTTAGATACTCAACTGCAGCAAGCCCACTGGTATGCCACTTACCATCATATTGAGCAAAACCCAAAACAACGGAAGAGCTACAATATTAGCCTAATATCAGTTCACACATAGGCTTATTGCTGTGTTAGTTGTAGTGACTTACTGTCCAACATGCTACTGTATTAAACAAGCTACCAGACAAACTAGTTCAAGTTATAATTGCTAACACAATGGACTCATAGAAAAATGTATTGGTTGTCATAATTTTTTTTTGTCATGAATAATTTATTAATGACTCCACATTATCTGGATTAAAGAGAAAAGTATCACTCCATCCAATGTTTAAAGTGAATAAACCAGCCTTTATAGTCTCTTTACTGGAGCTCCACAACTACTAAAGAGCTTTGTTCTCTCCCACCAGACGTATGTGTGCAGGTGAGGTAAAGAGGGAAAGCAGGCAGAGGACCAAACCACTGTGAGGCAAGAGTTTCTCAAAATGTTTCCGAACTTAAAAAAAACCCATTTTTTTTGTCCTGAACCCCTCAAGAAATTGCTCCTTGGGATGTTCTGTTCGAGATGTTCTTTTCAGAATGCATTTGCAAATGACGTTTCAGGTCTGCGCTATGCGAGAAACTCATTTCACACTGAAGACATCTGAACGGCTTCTCTCCAGTGTGACTTCTAATGTGAGCCTTTAGGTTTCCTTTAAACCTGAAACACTTTCCACACTGAGGGCAGGTGTACGGTTTCTCTCCAGTGTGAACTCTGATGTGAACCTTAAGGTGTCCTTCTCTCGAGCAACTCTTTCCACAGAGGTGGCACATAAAAGGCTTTTCTCCAATGTGAATTACTACATGATTCTCAAGATGTTTCCTGTCTGTGAAACTCTTTTCGCACTGACGACAGTTAAAGCGACTCTCTCTTGAATGAATCTTCATGTGAATATTAAGGTTTTCTTTATATCTGAAACTGTTTCCACACTGATCGCATGTGAACGGCTTCTCTCCGGTGTGACTTCTAATGTGAGTCTGAAGTTTTTCTTTACGTGTGAAACTCTTTCCACACTGAGGGCAGGTGAAAGGCCTCTCTCCAGTGTGAATTCTCATGTGGGTACTGAGGATTTTTTTCTGTTTGAAACCCTTTCCACACTGATCACACACAAACGGATTCTCTCCAGTGTGAATTCTCATGTGAGTTTTAAGGTTTCCGTTACGTGTGAAACTCTTCCCACACAGTTTGCAGGTGTGAGGTCTTTCTCCAGTGTGAGTTCTCATATGGGCATTAAGGTTTTTTTTCTCTGTGAACCTTTTTTCACACTGAGAGCATATGAACTGCTTCTTCTCAGTGTGAATTTTCTTGTGAACTTTAAGGCATTCTTTTTGACTGAAAGTTTCTCCACACTGTTGACAGGTGAAAGAGCTCTCTCCGGTATGAATTATTAAGTAGGAAATTAACTTTGTAGTTCGTGTTTTTCGAGCTTCTATTTGTGAGGTGGTCTTTTCATTCGGGGAGCAACTAGTTGATTTTCCTTCAGTCTCGAAATCAGATTGTTTCTTATGTTGATTTTTCTCTTCCATTTCATTCATTTCTTGATTCTCCTCTTTCAGTGCCATCAGGTCTACAGTGAAATAAGAAAAATACAAGTTAACACCAGAGTAATGGTACAAAGCAACAAACATCAAAACATTTACTGTCAATCAATTAAAAAAAGAACTAATTAACTGCACGTTATCAGTAATTAATTGCATATATATTTACATGTCCAAATTAATAAAAGCATAAAGATTGTGTATTTAAAATACGTGGTTTAAATCTTTCTACAAAGTAGCCTATTATTAATGAAGGTCGGTATCATTGATACCAATACTGCTACTGATTTGTCTCCATTACATGAAGTTCCAAACATAGGTTCGGGAGGAGCCTAATCATTCAATCCTGTCAAACATTATTACGAGCCTATATAAGCAGCTCTCATTGCACCGTCCCAGCCTCAGTTCTTCCGGCATCCCTCCACCTCCCCTTCTCCTCCTCTGTTTCTGTTATTCTCCCTGTAGGTAATATCGCAGTGGGGGGGTTGAACACTGCGCTCAAGCCGAGCCTCGGGTTCGAGCCTCCATTAAGGACAGCAAGCCAAGTTTGTTTACCATTGCCCATCAGGACTGGATAGGCAGACGAACTCGTGAAACGCATTTAAATTGTAATTGTAGCTGTAAAATTGTAAGTCATCAATTGTAGCTATTGTAACCATTAAAAATTACAGGCATGATGTTTACATTTAATAGGCTTTTAAAACAAAAAGTGAATTTAATCGTCACATAAATTATAATTTGTATATGCATGATTAATCTGTATTCATGCTACAAAAGTTAATCAGTGAGTAGTGAGTGATTTCTCTTTGGCCACATACACACTGCAAGTTTCAGGAGTGACAACCGCATTTTAATGTGGGAGTGAGTCCCGTAAATTACCGTTCCATGTGTGTACAGAACAGCAGTCACTTCTGCATTTGTAACCATAGCAACATTTTGGGGTCTTGCAGGAGTGAATAAGAATTTAGTTGTTTGGTATCTGCCATTTTTTGGCTAAATACTCTTTTCGTCTATCGATTTTTCGTAATTACCGCTGACAGACGTGCTGTGTTTTGTTGATGCTTGGGAGGCTGTTTCAGAGAGCGCTGTCCTACAGTATTGCCATGTCCTCATATTTACAAGCGCTTTTAGACATGTGGTTTGGTTTTAGCTCATAAATCCATTTAAAACATAAAGCATTTGCGTGTTTTAGTGTTTTTTGTGCTTGTCCTTGTTTGTTTGCTTTTTCTATTAAGATCTGGCAACACTGACACTTTACCGTGAGTGCAGCTAGCCCTGTCAAAATGTGCTAAGGTTAAGACTTCTTTCACTGTTATAAGACACATTTCTGATGCACGTTTAAATACGTCATTAACAACTAGTTATTCAGTTCAGTTCTGTACACACTGCACAGAATTTCCGTAAATGCAGTCGTCACTACCTGTATTTTTCGGGAGATAATTTTAGTGAATTGACCATACAGATTACTTCCTTGTTTTAGACAAGCCAGCGCAGTCATTTCCGGTCAACTGTACTGTGCCTAATAAGAGTGTCCTTTGCTCGTTTTCTCTGCATAATCCATTCACAATTCGAGGAAAAGTTTTGTTTGTCTAAAAGGACCAAACGTCCATATATACGGTTCCAAGAATGACAAACGCGAGTGTAAAAAATTACGCGAGTAAATCCACGAAATATGCGCAAGTCATTGCTATGATTGACAGTAATAACTGAACGAAACATCTGACAAGCCGATGTGAAAAATAGAGCTGTCCATTACGATTCAAACTAAATTCAGAATAACAAAACTACAGAAGTAACAAGTTTGTGTTAGTTGAATATAGGCTATTTAATAGCTTTTACAGTTCAAGATAAAACTTAAAGGATGTAGTTATTAAATTAAATATAAAATAATACATATTGAATGCATTATTTAATTATTTTACCATTAACATTTAACTTAAATAGCCTATTTCAATAATTCACCCTTATAGGCTGTTTGTGTCTGAGCTTATTTATTTATTTACTTATTTTAATGACTTTCTGCACTTGCTATACTATATACTACAGTATGGTAAAAGTAAACATTTTTTATACTAGTAATTTTATAACAAATCAAAAAGCAAGACTTGAAAAAATTAGGGAGTTGAAATGGCAGCTGCAGCCAAAGTGTGGTCCTCTGCTGCAATCTTCTGGTTATAAGGGTAATCTCATGTCATTTACATCTTTAAAAGTCATTTTTTCATGTCGTCTTTATGAATAATATGAAACTTAATGTTCATGCCGCTATCATTTTTTACGATGTTGCAATTATTATTTTTCTCAGTTTCTGATAAGAACAAGGCAGGAGGTAAGCGCCAATAGCCTTGTGGTGCAGTTGCGCCTCGGGTGTCCCGAGATCGAATGCCTTCATATTTGCTTTTTAATAAGGTGAGTTCAGCTTTGAGAATGAAAACCAACCTGTTTGTTCCTCAGCATCTTCTTGTTTGACTTGGAATGTTTCTTCAACCTTCATGTCTTCACTCTCCTCTTTAATGAACGCCATCATTATAATAGTGTGTCACGTGGATCTCCGTTGATTAACCAGAATTTTTCTGTGTTTAGACACTTTGTCCTGTATAAGATAACAATAATTAACAGAAAGACAAATATAAGCAAATTAAATCTCTGGGTGCATCTCAATCAGCTCTCGAATTCAGTAGTCAGTAGTTTAGGGAGTCCGTCAGAGTGAGAGTTACAGGCACAATATGTACGATTTTCTTTTTAAATTTAAATTAAAATAAAAAAATCCAAAAAATACTAAAACAGTGTCATATTTTGTTTACTTGTGTACATGGATTTCAACCCCACCCTGCTTCATACTACAGTGACGTTAATTCATTAGCTCATCCATGAACATGATTTCTGCATGAGTCCTGTCAGATTGCATAGGCTGTGGCGATGAAGACGACAACTCCCATGATTCCACACTCAATCACAGCGTCATCAAAATATGCCTTTGTTTGTTTATTTAGAAAATTACATACTGCGCCTTTAAAACCCAACCAAAACTAGCACTCAAATTAATAAAAGTAAATGAATTATACAAAGGTTCAGATTTGTATTACGATTTATATTTAGTATTTACTGATTTGTAAGTTATATTTAATAAATTTCACTTAAATATTGGCAGCTGGTTGTATAAAAGTTGTCATTAAACAAGTTTATGTTTGTTGTTCTCGTTGCATTTACAGTGTTTTGTGCAGCAGGTGTCAGAGTGTGGTGTTTCTATCACTTTAAATTAGTGAATTATTTTGCGATGCAATTGATTCAGATGACTCAGAGTTTCAAAAAGCTCCGTTTATGCATGACTGCTTGACAGTGGCCGAGTTCGTGTTTATGATAAACTGATTCATAAAATAGGGAGCGAAATGAGACGCACCTTACTAACCTGTGAATGCCTTTTAAACGCGCAAAATAACCTTCATGGATGTCACTAGTTAAATATTACAGTAAAGACAAAGCATTACAGTGTTACGTTAGTCAATCATTTATTTTACAGCTTTATATACAATTTTCTAAACGAGTTATATTGATTTAAAGACTTTAAATCACTGAAAGCACAAACCTTTCTTCAGCCGAATCACAGAAGGAGGAGCGCGGCGTAGCCTTATGACGTCACATCGCCAGACCTAAATAAAAGTCTTTTTCGCTAAAATCATAGAATTTTACATTAGATAACACATATAATATAGGCTGAATTGAAGGAGCTATCAAAAGCTGTGATCTGGGTCTTCGAATTACAGGATTGGAAAAAACTTTGAGATATTTCAAACTACTAACAATTTGTCGATCAAAATTAATTTTGTGATTGCAGAGAGATTCAACTATTTAATTTATTAACTGAAACTAAATCTTTATGTCAATGTATTCATCTTATTCCATCTCAGTTTCACCGCAGAATATAAAGGCAATGCATCAAATTTCACCTTCTTTTGGTTAAAGTCAAAATATTAAAATATTAAATTGACCGTTTTTGACTGTCGGAATGGAAATCTTTAATTAACATGGTTATTTTCTAAATTCTATTTTCTATATGTTAATACGCATAGTAGCGTGTACACTACCTGGAAATCTACAATAAGAACAAGATGACTTTTATGTCAGTCTGGCGATGTGACGTCAAAAGTCTGCGCCAAGCTTCTTCATCTGTTGTTTTTCGGCTGAAGAAAAGGTTTTGTTTTGTTTTTTTAACTCATTTAAATTGTTAGAATCGATGCAAACTCTTAAGACGTTTGTATATTTTTTTTGTTTAATGTTATTTATTATAAATAAAGAGCATCCACACGTAAGTAACAGAAGATGCGACTCATTTTGCTTATAATTATTGTGAATCAGTTTATCTTGAACAAGCATTCGGTCTCTGGCAAGTAACGTTAGTGATGATAGAAACCATGCTTTTTAAAACTCAGTTGAGACCGCTGAACTGATCGAATCACTCTGGTCACAACAGTGTAAATACAATGGTAACACAAACACAGGTGTTTAATAAGCTTTGATTCGTACTGACGGATTTCTGAGCAAAAAAAAAATCTTAAGAGTCGGTTCTTTTTAGTGAATCACAAACACGCTTGAATCAGCTGAAGCAGGTTTTCATTTAATCATACTAATTAGTTTAATCAACTAAACATATTTTATTGGACTGTCCTGCCTTCAATGTATGTATGTGTATTTTTATCATATGTTAATGTTAAAAATCTTGTGTAACATAACTTTGTTTGTTTGCTGGTTTTTATTGTATTTGCTATACTTTTTTTTTTTTTTTTTAATTGTTTTTGCCATGCAAGATGCTGACATGGCATTAAATAAAAATATACTACTACTAATCTAATTAATTACTAAACTAATTAATTAAATTTATGAACCACATACTGATAGTGTGTTATGCTGTAGTTACTGACAGATTGTTCAAAGCAGAACAATGTGGTGTTCAAATGTGCATTATTGATTTATGTATTTACAGTTGTGACTAAACTTATTAGAACACTAGTATTTTCACCAGTTAAAAATGGTTTAAGTCAGTTATTTCTATCTTTTGCTGTAGTATGTCGGTAGGAAATAATCAGTTTAGATTTCCAAACATTCATTTTGCCATTAATTGTAATAACCCAGTGAGATTTTTGTTTGCACACTGAGTCTGACAACAGCCAGTGCTCCACACAGATCTGATCTCACCATCATTATCATTCAGTCTGTCTGGAATAACATTAAAAAAAAACAAAAAACAGAATGAACTAAGACAGACTAAATCCAGAAGAACTGTGAAAACATCTCCAGGATGGTTCAAGAAACCTACCTGCAGAGCTACCTGAAAAACTATATGAGAGTGCACCTAGGGCAAAAGCTGCTTTAAACACAAAGGATGCTCACACCAAATGTTAATTGTTAATGAAAATCTATTTATGATATTATATTTGACAGCATCCTCATTTTACAGCATTTTTACACAACTGCCTAAACAGCACTGAAGCTTTTCAGATAGGTCTCTTTAAGCATCTTAAAGATGTAGCCATAGTTCTTCTGGATTTAGTCTGTCTCAGTTTGTTCTGTTTCTTCATGTAATTCCAGACAGACTGGATGATAAGATCCAGTTGCATAAACTTAGCCTCTGTGTTAAGACAATGTCTCAAGAGCTAGTTTGACCAACTAGCAGTTAACCAAGGGGTAATCCGTCTAATATTTTGGATTCATCTTAGACTTATCAAATTTTTATGTAACCGAATTTAAAAAATTTTGATATGTCTTGAAGAAAACAATTAGATGACTAGTTTTTAAGACTAGTTTTAACCTTTTATGCAACCGGCCCCAGACCTCTGTGTGGAGTACTGGCTGTTGTCAGACTTCTTGTGCAAACAAAAATCTCACTAGATTATTACAATTAATGGCAAAATGAATTTTGGAATAGTTAAATGATATTTCCTACAGACACACTGCAGCAAAAGATAGAAATAAAACGAAACTTAAAACTATTGTTTTTTTTGTTTTTTTTTTTTTTTAGCTGGTGAAAATACTAGCATTCTAATCATTTTGGCCACCACTTTACTTTCTGTTATACATGCATTGTTTTACCAGTACATTGTTGTTGAAATGATTCCTTCGTTTGGTAAAAATGGCACGTTTGTTTACAATTATGTTTTATAATAACATACAATAATTATAATAAGTATTTGTAGAATTTGTGTTCTTTTGTTTACTGACTGGAGAGGTTTACTTTGTATTTATTTTTTTCCACAGAACACAGAAAATTTCTTGGTGAAGCCTGGTGAGATCCACGTGACACGATTATAAGGATGGCGTTTATTAAACAGGAGAGTGAAGACATAAAGATTGTAGAAGTATTCAGAGTAAAACAAGAAGATACTGAGGAACAAATAGGTTGGTTTTCATTCTCAAAGCTGAACTCACTCATTTGATCCTTATTCAAATGTCCAACTCTACAGAAATTAATGATATTTTTCATAGAATGTCATATAAGTGTTTAAATTAAAGGCCTTTATTTGACATAGAGCGGGTCGCCTTGTGTGGACAGACAATATCACATGATCAGATAAACACTAATGCTGCCTTCAACCTGAGAAGATCTGACTTTCAAGTTGGGCTTTTGTTATTATGACATGCACTTAATTAGGAAAAATTATACAGAAGTAGCATAAACAAAACAATTATTCTTAGTAACATTAAACTCAAAATCAGTTTCAGAATTGAATACTGTTAGTTCTATCACATATTTCTGCAGTGGTATTTAAAAAATATGTATTATTTCCTTTTAAAATAATTTGTTAAGTTCATTACATACATCACTTTATTCTATAAAACCCTATTTAGTTTGAATTCACTTTTAATACATTTAAATAATAAATAATGCATATTATTTTGTTTTGTTATCTTCAGTTCTTAAAATGTTAGGTGGTACAACTGCCTCAACGAATGAACAAAGAAGAAAAGTATTTAAAAAGCTGTTCAAGTAATAAAAAAATAAAAACTAAAGAGTATGACATCATTTTAGGTTTGAAACCTTTAATATTTTGATTGCAATTTGCCTGTGTCGACAAACTAGCAAGTGTTTTGTATGCATCTGGCCAATCAACATACATTTACGTCACTGGTAGTACCTATTGTGCTGGTTTAGACCCTACTCTAAAGTATGAGCTAATTTAGTTCCCATAATTTAGGCTACGTCTACATTAATCCGGATACATTTGAAAACTGAGTTTTTGTTTTAAAACGCTCTCCGTCCACACTAGCGTTTTCAAGCATTTTCCAAATGTTTGTCATCCACACTGAAACGTAGGAAAACGTTAAATTCGCCATACTGCGCATGTGTAAAAACTCACTGAGATGATACAGATGGAAGAGACGTAGTAAGTTTTCACGCAATTCTTGGCAGGATCATTTTATTTATGGAAATATCGCATCATTCACTAACGCGTCCATGTCGCGCACTCTTTGATCTAAAAAGCAGCTGCCCTCACATTTAGCTGCAGGAGTCAGGACAGCAACTGAGTACATTTTCTGTCATCTTTTTAGGACTGTAATGTGAAGAGTGTACAAATATATCTTCAGCAGCAGTGTGAAAGTGAATAGCACATAGCCACAATTACCAATATAAACATGGATATCTATTGGGACAATATGCGTCACATGGCTAAACATGCGTCATTGTTTTCAAAAGCCTCCGTTTTCACAGTCCACACTGCAATGCAAAACCTGCGTTTTCAAATGTATCCACTTTGGAGAGCGTTTTCAAAAAGCTCTGTTTTCCTTGACCAAAAACACCGTCTCAGTGTGGACGGAAAAGATGCGTTTTCAAGCGAAAACGTATTAGTATGGACATGGCCTTAGTTACTAGTTCCTACAGTCCGATGACCCAGTCTGTTGTGATTGGTGCATTTCAGAAACAACGCCTATCACCATTACGTTAAACACCCAAACAGCCATGGTATATGCGTTAGCCCAACGCAGAAACTTATTTATAAAGCACTGCAGTTTGTACACCAATGTATTGCCCTGTTTTTTATCATAACTTTTAAGTTATGATAACTAAATTATAACGACATTCACTATTCATCGACACATTTTTAGACAATTGCGAGCGAACAGATATTGCTGCTAGCCGGTTAGCCAGAGACCTACAAGCTGCGCGGCCCGAACACAACACACACAACTAAATACATATTTTGCATGCTACAGAGTACATGAGAGCAAAAAATTTTAAAGGATTACTCCACTTTCATAATTAAAATTTCCTGATGATTTGCTCACCCTCATGTCATCCAAGATATTTATGTCTTTCTTTCTTCAGTCGCAAAGAATTTAAGGTTTTGAGGAAAAATTTCAGGATTTTTCCCCATATAGTGGACTTCAGTGGTGCTCAATGGATTGAAGGTTAAAAATGCAGTTTCAGTGTAGCTTCAAACGGCTCTGAACGATCCCAGCTGAGGAATACATTTTTCCGGGTTTGTGCACGCAACAAATAGGCGGGCAGTATGCTTAAGTTTCAAGTTGATATCAACTTTTGAAAGTTGAAAGTAACTTTATACATGGAGCACTTTCAGATTTAAAACTTTGCGGGATGTTTTAATTCACTTAGACCTGTGTTGCACACTGCATGAACGGTCATTTTTAGAAATCCATAATAGGGCCACTTTAAAAAGTAAAATAGTGTGTCGGCACCAATAGCCTCGCGGTTAGTGCGTCGACATACAGTGCAATTGCACTCACGGCAACCCGAGTTCGAATCCCGGCTCATGGTCCTTTGCCGATCCCACTCCCCTCTCTCTTCACCCAATGCTTATCTCATCTACACTGTCCTGCCCAAAATAAATCTTAAAAAAATAAAACAAAATAGTGTGTCAATAATGCAAAGGGACAATGGTAAACACTCAAATTTCAATTACAGACAGTTTATCATTGAATTCAGTGATGTCATGATCCAGCTCAGATCAGTTCAAATAGTATCTGTGCAATCCAGTTGATGATAATTGCTGGAAATTAAATGTCCCCTGAGCAAGCCAGAGGCAACAGCAGCAAGGAACCAACATGTCTATAATTACCCAGTTTTGTTGCATAATGCTTTTGATGTGTTTTGATACTTTTATCTTGGTTTTGCTGTCTGTTGCTTTGAGCCATTAAACTGCCATTAACTTGTATTTGTCTGTTCCACTTTAGACCTGATGGCACTGAAAGAAGAGAATGAAGAACTGAAAGAAATGGAAGAGAAAAATCAATACGGGAGACATGATTTCATGGCTGTAGAAAAATCCATACGGACTGAAACAAACTCAGTTCAGAAGACTGAATCTAACGAAAAACTCACTTGCCGTCAATGTGGAAAGTGTTTCCCACAAAAAGGAAACCTTAAAGAACACATGAAAATTCACACTGGAGAGAAGCCTTTCACCTGCCAACAGTGTGGAAAGAGTTTTGTTAAGAAAGGAAACCTTAATGAACACATGAAAATTCACTCTGGAGAGAAGCCATTCAAATGTCAACACTGTGAAAAGTGTTTTGTTAGAAAAGGAAATCTTAAAGGACACATGTACATTCACGCTAAAAAGAAGCCATTCACGTGTGATCACTGTGGAAGTGGTTTCAAATGTAAAGAAAGCCTTAATAACCACATGAGGAGAATACATTTAATAAAGGACTGTTTTGTATGTCGTCAGTGTGGAGAGAGTTTCAGTTGTAAAGCAAGCCTCTGCAGTCATATTAGAGTTCACGCTGCAGAGAAGTCTTTCATCTGCAATCTGTGTGGAGATACCTTCTTACAAGCAGGAAATCTTAAGTCACACATGAGAATTCACACTGGAGAGAAGCAATTTCAACGAGTTTCAGGCATAAAACAACCCATGTTTCAGACATGAGAAGTCACACTGGTGAGAGTCCTTATACCTCCAAACTGTGAGGGATCCACAGAAACGTGAAATTCATTGGTGTTTATTTTCTGTTTACATTAACAGTTGGTTGATATAACCACAACGTCAGTAATATTCTGTACTAACTTGGACAGTTGTGCTGTTTCGTCATGTCATAATTTTTAAGCTAACCAAAACAATGTTGTGATCTGTGTTGTCAAAAGCACTAATAGTGTTGGAAGAAAGATGTAAAGAAGGTCATGCATCACTTCAATAAATGATTTGTTTAAATTTGTTTAAACTGTTCTCAAGTTCTATTGCATAGTGAAGAGGACTCTATTTTTGTAATATTTTAGACATGAATGGCAGATTCAGGACTGAACACTGTCTTAGACAAATGTGGCAATGTAAATGAAATTTTATAAATAAAAGGACATGAGTAAAAAATGTTGCTCTGCAGTATTTGATTCATCTTTAGTTAATGCACACAAGTTGCGACATTAAATGTCATTAGGCGACATTACTATTAAATAGATGGTATCAGTTGTATTTAATTTAATGAATTATGAAACTCAGTTATAAAGGCAGCTCTACAGCAGAAAATCATGTCAATTTCTAGCTCATTTTACTTTTTTTCTCATCTGATGGGATCGGTGCAGACTCAAATGTAAAGCCTAAGATGACAAAGATAGTACTTGATTTAAAAAAAAAAAAACCTTGGGAGAAATCAGGTTGGGGACCAGTTCTCCTCTAGCCTAAATGAACAAACACAATGTGATTTAGGATTCAAGACTGGATCACAAGTCTGGCTTTGTGGACTGATATGCAAAAAAAATTATCATTACAATTGGAATTTTCATTATTTATGGATTGTATAACTGGGGGTTGATTTTGGTTTGAGCCCAACAGAGATGAGCTCCTCTCTGAGTGTCCAAATTTGTTCCAACCTGGAAACAACTACTTGTCCAGCTACTTGTCCTTCAATATCAGTTATATGTCAGCAGAAGCTGGCACTATTACTCATATTAAATAAAAAATATCTTTTGTAGCTGACTAACACCTAGATCAGGGGTCACCAAACTTGTTCCTGGAGGGCCGGTGTCCTGCAGAGTTTACCTCCAACTTTGCTCAACACACCTGCCTGGAAGTTTCAAGTATACCTAGTAAGACCTTGATTCGCTGGTTCAGGTGTGTTTGATTAGGGTTGGATCTAAATTCTGCAGGGACACCAGCCCTCCAGGACCGGAACTGGTGACCCCTGACCTAGATGAAAAACAGACATGCAGTAATAATTGAGCGCCATATGAGCAGATATGAGACTGTCCCACTTGTTTTCACATTGGACATAGTTCTGGACAATGTCAAGTCAAGTGAAGTCACCTTTATTTATATACCACTTTTAACAATACAGAATTGTGACAAAGTGGTTGTACAATATTAAATAGGAAATAGTACGTCAATAATACAAAAGAGCAACAGTAAACACTCAATTTTCAGTTAAAGGCAGTTCATCACTGAATTCAATGATGTCTTCATCCAGCTCAGTTTAGTTCAAATAGTATACGATATCGCAATGTTATATCAATCTGTGTCAGCAAAGAGTATTTAAGTCTATCTCAGTTAAAGGGGGCATAACAGACACAGTTTTGGCTAATTTCATGTTAATCTTAAATACCTAGCACTGCATCCTTCATATCTCCAAAGTGTCTTTCATTTGATCAGATTTATAAAAGATAGATATAGCTCTCCAAAAACAGGGAGCGCTAAAGAGTCGCAAGCACTTACGAGTGGATTGGCAACAAAATACAGAAATTTAAAAAGCAATACCAGTGTTTCCCACAGGATTTTTTTTAAAAATTGAAGTATAATAAAAATATTAAAAATTTACAAAACAAAATGGCATACAACTTACTTTCAAGGTCATCCATTTTAAGAGGGGTTTATGGTGCGTTCACACCAGATGCGAATGAAGCATTAAGCACATGATTTAAAAAATCTAGATTTGTCAATAACATTCTTAGCTAACAAAAGCGGAGTATTAATCAAAAAACAAATTTTGACCACCTTCTTCATAGTTTCCATACTTAATATCTATAAAGGACAGGTTCAGTTCAACCACATTACCCTCCTTTAATCATAACTGCACTTTTTCCCAGAAGACACTAGAATATTTGCAAGCAAAACAAAAAAAAAATGCTCTGTATCATCTGGAAATGCGTTACAAAATTTACATAATAACATTTCAAAATTAAATCTAACTCTAAGGAACTCTCCAGAAGAATAAATATAATATAACATTTTAAGGTGAGTTTCTTTAATTTTAGGGTGAACTGTAAATTTTAAGTATGCGGTTCTAATATGTTTAAGCATTTGTTAGTTTGTCACTGCACAGAATAGACACAGAACGAGGCGACTGGGAAAGTTTGTTCAATTTGAGCAGCTCAGCATCTGACTTGAAGCAGTGTAGCTATCCAATGCCATCAAGTAGGCTACCGGCTACAAGAGCGAGCAGACGGGGGTTACGGTTAAAGACGGGCATTCGTTGGCCGTGCCTCACCAAATGACTGTGCCCCCCTTTTCATCCTCTTCCCACCTTGCTGAACGTGTTTGAAAGTGAAAGTAGCTCACCAGAAGGCGCAGAACCGACCTCTATATAAGTCAGCGCAGCGTGTCATTTTATCATTCGCATGCAGTTTATAGCACAGCCAATGACACAACACTCGTTCCCTTATCTCAGGGTTAACAAGGAAATAACCTGGGCTCTGAACGGAGTTGAGAGCACCTTGGGTATGTAAACGCTGTGCGGTTGAAGAACAACTTTACAGTCATTGGGTCCAAACTCAATGCAGGAAGCCTGACTGACAGGGCTTGCAAGTCACCTACATGCTTGACCACAAACAGGACCACAAACAGAGTGGTTTTGAGCGACATGACTCGTAGGCCAGCTGTTTGAAGCAGCTCAAAGGGGGGCTCCTTTAGAGCCCATAGCACTATTGACAAGTCCCATCTCTAAGCTCCCCTGAGGAACCTAATGTCCAAGTCATTTCTAACAATAGTCCGGTCAGCCATGAGCAAATGATTTGCCACGATGGCTGCCACATAGACTTTAAGCACGGAGGCATGTGATCCTTATGCAACAGCTCTTGCAGAATGGTTAGCATGTGGGACACATCACATGAAATCGGGTCCTGGCTATGTGCTGAGCACCAGTCACTGGACACTGACAAATTGAGGGCATAGAGACATCTAGTAGACGGAGTCTCTAGAGTAGTGTTAGTGACTCTCGTGGGGAACTGTTCAGACTCCCGTCAAGGGGCCAGGCATGAAGGCTCCACAGCTCTGGTCAGGGGTGCCAAATTCTGTTCTGTGCCTGTGAAAGAAGGTCTCTTAGAAGGTCTCTCCTCAATGGTATTGACCACAGGGCTGCTGACAGCAGCTGCATCATCTCTAGTAACCAAACTGTGGGCAGTAGCGAGTGTCTTTGGAGGCAAAGAGGTCAACCACTGCCTTGCTGAAAACTAACCAAATCATCTTAACCACCAGTCTCCATTTCCCCAGAGCTTGTCTCTGGAAAACATATTCGGTCCCTGGTTCAATCTACCCAGCACATGAACTGCTCGTAGAGAGAGGAATTTTCTCCGTGCTCAAAGCAGGAGATGTCAGGTCATCCTGTAAAGTGAACGTGACCTGAGGCTGCCCTGATGATTGATATTAGCCACCGCCATAATGTTGTCCGAGCGGACCAAGACGTGGTGCCCCATCAAGGCTGGCAGGAAGGATTTCAGGGCCATACAAACAACCATCAATTTGAGGCAACTGA
This sequence comes from Labeo catla, assembly GCA_012976165.1. Lineage (NCBI taxonomy): Eukaryota > Metazoa > Chordata > Actinopteri > Cypriniformes > Cyprinidae > Labeo > Labeo catla. The sequence goes on along the minus strand of VONZ01000654.1, from coordinate 104,730 downwards.
TATGTAGGCATCGCTCAAGGGTTGACCAGGAGCTGTGCGCTGGGTTGCCCACATACAGAGTAACTATTTTCTTTCTGGAGGTCGTTCCCAACTGCATGCCTGATTGAAACAGTCAAGGGGTTGTCCAAGGGGCCACAGCTTTGACACAGCAATGGGATACCATTCCATAAATGGGACGAGTCCAAAACTGTAGGGCTCTCATATGTAGCAGGCCCAGGGGAATAACTGAGGAAGCAGCCACCATGAGACTGAGCATCCTCTGAAACACCTTGAGGATACCGCTTCTCGCTAGATGTTCAGGGAGTACTTTGGCGAAATTCAAGCTTTGCACTTGCACAAAATCCAAGCATTTGCACTGACTATAACTACCCCAGAAAGGCAACTCATTGTCTGGGAGTCAGAATACTCTTGGCTGAGTTGATTTTCAACCCAAGACGTTCTAGGTGACTGAGCAACAATGGCTTGTGAGTGATAAGTTCCCATTCTGATTCAGCCAGCGCTAGCCAGTCGTCAAGGTACTTGAGAACACCAATTCCTATCTGTCTCAGAGAATAAAGAGCCACATCTGTGCACTTTGTAATATTGTGAGGGGCCAGGAACAGTACAAACGGAAGGAATGTGTACTCCCTTGAAAGCCAATGTCAAGAACGATCTGTGATGGGGCGCCACTTGGATGTGAAAATAAGCATACTTAAGATCCACTGATAGAAACCAGTATGGCAAGTATGGCCTGAGGATCTGTTTCAAAGTTAACATTTTGAATGGCCATCGCATGAGGGCACAATGCAAATGTGTGAGACCGAAAATTGGTTGAAGTCCGCCATCTTTCTCGGGAACGAGGAAGTATCAGCTGTAAAACCCCGACTCACTGTTTGCTAAGCAGTGTTTGCACTTTGGACTGGAGAACATGTGAGTGAATTGGAGTGAGTAGCCTTGTTCTATGGTTTTAAGAACCCAGCTGGACACGCCGGGGATGACTTTCCAAGCCAACAGCCAGGTAGCAAGAGGTTCTGTTTTTATTAGTGACAACTAATGACAGAGAAATGACATGTGTGATTGCAGGGAGAGGAAACTTGCTCCTTAAACTATGTGAGTCCGCTATCACAGGGGTAGTTTTCGAGGCACATGCTGAACTTGCAGGACAGGCTTTGTTAAAATACTTCCATCACTCAGAGGTGTTTGAAGAGGTGGGGAATAAACACAAGCTTTCTTTGAGGGGGTTCTGGCTTCAGCTTCTTTTCCTTTCTTTACACAGATCAGGACAGCTTCTGAGACTCTGGGTCCAGCACTACGCAAGGGGGGAACTTGGTGCTTCAGGAAGGTGTACTTCCTAGCTGTCCGGGAGTGCTGTTTAAGCCCAGGCTCCGGCTTAGGCGGGTGCTCAGGTTGTGCTGGTTTTGCAGGCTGCTGGGTGGATGCTATCTTGGGGCGGCTTGAAACAGTCACCAATTTGGGGCACTTAGAAAGGAAATGACAGCGTTCGCAATGTCTTCTGTGAAGCGCTCTGTAAAACCATCCACAGCAGGGCCAAACAAACCTTTAGGTGTGACCGGTGAATCAAAGAAGGCTATCTTTTCAGCATCCCTTATGTCTGTAAGATTTAGCCATAGTGTTGGCCATGGCCTTGCCAACCGTCTGGGCCATTGCTTTTGTAGTGTGCAGGACCAGATCAGTTGCCGTGTGCAGCTCTCTGAATGTGGTAGGATCCCGGCCAGACTCATCCATGTCTCTGAGAAGTTTAGCCTGAAATTTCTATAACACAGACATTGTATGCAGGACTGAGCCAGCCTGATTAAATCTAAATATGTTACGTCTAAAGAAAAATTTGTCTTTACAGCATCCATACTATATTGCGCAAGTTTAATATTTAATAGTACCATTTCAATGTTTCTATTCATTATTAAATGTTCAAAATGTCTTGTTTAAAACATTGATCAAAACATTATATAATGAAATTAAATAGCAGTGTATATAGACTTTCTCGACACTGATTTCATTTGATCAGTAACAGTCCTATAGTGTATAATAAAAAAAATGTTCAACAGTATGTTTTTTTTATATAAATGATTTTGAGAGGTGCCTTGTCACTTTCCCTGGCTCTGTGAAGAGTGTCAGCTGTTTAAATTTCAAATGTGTTATTGAAACTTTTTTGTTAGCGTGCTAATAACATGCTAATAATGTAACGCTAAGGATGAGACGTTGGCAGAGACAAGGCAGAGCAGGCATCCGCGTCATGGACTGGGACCTGGGGAGAGCAAGGACAGAGGAGGCAGACAGAACAACAAGGAGAGAGGCAGAGAGTTCGTTGGCAGCCTTCGTGGCCGTGACAGGACAGGCAGAGACTTCGTTGGCAGCCTTCATGGCCGTGAGAGGGGGAGCAGAGAGTCCAAACATGGCCGGGACAGGACAGGGTGAGAGTTCATAGACGGCCTCCATGGCCGGTTCAAGACCAGGCATGAGTACACTGGCTGAGTGAGGGTTATTAGGCGCTACAACCGTGCAAGGAGCTAGGACAGACGTCCCCGTTTTACCAGGTTCCGCAGCCTCAGCCGCTATCTCCGGGGAATCACATCACAGCTGTTGAGGAAGCCGCAGTTGGCACTGCCACCTCCAGAGGCTCTGCAGCAGAAGCCGCCACCTCTGGAGTCTCAATGGTGGTATCCGCGACCCCTTTAGGAGGATCTGCTACCAGCACTGCCACCTCCGGGGGCACTGGCGCAGACTCACGGTCACACGAGGCCCCTGGAGTGGACTTGTGAACGGACGAGACCTCTGGAGCGGACTTGTGAACGGACGAGACCTCTGGAGCACAGTGTGCAGCCCACACACACCAAATGGCAATCGTCATGAAGGGAAGAGCAGCAGCGGATGGCAGGACCTCCTTAATGGTTGGCGCTGATACCACTGGGATGCTTGCAGCCCGTACAGACACTATTGGTGGGTCTAGCATGCTGGCTATCATGATAGGTCGTGACCTTGGGGTGTCAGACGAGACGTGGCGAGGCTCTGGGAGGTCAGACGAGACGTGACGAGGCTCTGGGCGGTCTGACAAGATGTGACGAGGCTCTGGGCGGTCTGATGAAGCATGACTTGACTCTGGGCGACCAGCCGAGACATGACTTGACTCTGGAACAACAGCAGTAACTTGACTTGGCTCGTGAAGAACAGCTGAGACTTGACCTGGTTCATGAAGATCAACTGTGACTTGACTTGGCTCATAAAGAACTGACTTGACTTGGCTCATGGAGAGAGATCAGCAGTGACAACTTGCCTGGAGATCAGCAGTGACTTGAGATTTGACTTGGACTTGCTTGACTCAGGAATGACAGCTGTAACTTGGCTGGACCGGGAACAGCAGCTGCAACTTGACTTGACTCGGGAAACACAGCTGTATCTTGAGTGGACTCGGAAACAACAGCTGTAGCTTGACTTGACTCGGGAATCACAGCTGTATCTTGACTGGACTCGGAAACAACCGCTGTAGCTTGACTTGACTCGGGAAACACAGCCGTAACTTGACTTGACTTGGAAACAACAGCTGTAACTTTACTTGGCACAGGAAGAGTAGCTTTAACTTGACTTGACTCTGGTATGGCAGCAGTGACACGACGGAGCTTTGTTTTCGCCACCATTTTGTGAACGGGATCCGCTGTCGCCGCCATAGCATGAACGTGCTCCGGCGCGGCCGCCATCTCGAGAATAGGGTCCGTTGTAGCCACCATTACGTGAGCGCACTCCGGCGCGGCCGCCATTTCACGCGCGGTTTTGCACACTATAGAAACGATCGGCAGACTTGAATGTCCTGGGGCTAGCGGTGGGCTAAACCTCGTGGCTGCCCCACCCGCGTTGTCGCGTTCCTCCGCCGCGACACCCACAGTAAAAGACGAGCCCACACTCAGCAATGCATAATCCATAAAAGCAGCCAGTGATAAACGCGGACCCTAAGTTTCGCCTTTAACGGTTCATTTACACCATCGTGAAAAGATCTCAATTAAAATACAGTCCGGAAGATCGGAATAGTTTGCAATGGCCAGAGACTCACAGACATGTTGTTCTAACGATCGCAGTCCTTGTCTTAGTCTAAACAGTATTTTAGTTGTGTCCATACTTGTACAATGTCCGGGTTTAAAGCTGCTGGATCCTTGTTGGACCAAGTATTCTGTAACGAGAGGAGAGAGGCGAGTGGATCCATTCGCAAGCTTTTATTGAGACGAGACAGAGACATGGTGAAAACAAGCAGGGTCGAAACAATAGCAGGCAGATATAACAAAGGCAGGATGTGGGGATAGTCCGTGTAGCAGGCATGGGTGGATGATCGGCGAACGTAATCCAGGAGGGAAACGTGAAGGGGTAATCCATAAAACAAGCGAGAAGTCCAAAAGGCAGGTGGCGAGAGGCCGGGCTAGAAAGCTAAACACTGGGAACTAGGGAACTAGAGAACTAGGGAACTCAGAGAAAACATGAAACAGCAATGCAAAAACCACAATACTCTGTGAGATACAGAGGGAAGTCCGGGGCTTATATAGGGCGTCTGATTGGCTACAGGTGTTCATGCAGTCAGCGCGATAGGTGATGGGAAACATAGTCCGGGGTGTGATGGAACAGTCTGTGCAGTGTGAGATGATAGCGAGATGCACAGCGACCTCCGGTGGTGGGCTGACCAGACAGGAATCATAACAGATATCCTGTTTCAGAGGGAATAATGCATGGCTTTTGTTTTTGCACAAGTTGCTAAAAGTTGCCAAATAAACATGAAAAAATGACTACATTTGTTGCTATGTGCTTTCTGGGGAAAGAGCTTTTAGGGTAGTCTAAAAAAAAAATTTATCAACAAAATAATGGGGAGGGAAAAGGCTGGTAGATGCAGCCGTTTATAAATGAATAAACAAACAAACAAATAAATAAATAAATAAATAAATAACATGAGGCTTGACGTCATGTCAAAAAAAAAAAAAAACTTTGATAAATTGAAATAAATATATATTCTTTATATTCTCTATATAAGACTTTTATTCCTTCCTGAAAGGCAGAAAGTAAAATGTGGAAAGAAAAGTACTTTTTGTTAAATTGGCAGGATTTGGAGTTGGAAGTGTTTTGTGTTACATCTTTGGACACAGTGACAAGCATAAACTGATCTCCGAGGTAGTTCTTCAATTACTGCATAACACAGGACTGTATATAAGAATTATATTCAAAGTTTGATCTGTGGAGGTCTACATTGCCGGAAATCTACAAGAGAAAAGGAGGACTTTTATTTTGGTGTGTCGATATGACGTCATAAGCCCTGGACGCGCTCCTGTAGCTGTTGTTTTTCGGCAGAAGAAAGGTTTTGTGTTTTTACTCATTTAAAATGTTAAAATCGATGCAAACTGTTCAGACATAAGTATAGTTTTACACGAACGGCATGTTTAATGAATTTATTATTGATTGTAACACGATAACGCTTTATGCAACATTAACGTTATTTGCTGTGAATAAGGCGCATCCACACGTAAGTAACAAAACATGCGTCTTATTTCGCTCATTATTTTCGCGAATCAGTTTATCATGAACAAGAATTAAGTCACTGGCAAGTAGTGATGAGAGAAACGGAGCTTTTTAAAACTCCGAGACAACTGAACCGAACGAATCACTCTGGTCACGACAGTGTAAACACAACGATAACACAAACACACTTACAGACCATTTCGCTAGATGTAAACATACTGGCCCCGATACATTTCCTGTTTCTTTTTTTTCTTTACACAAACATCACAAAAAATACAACCAACATAACATTTGACTGGATGAAAATGTTACATTAGTACCTTTAAGATGTATTTGTATATGTGAAATCAAAAAAAATAAAAAACAAAAAAACAGGAAGCACTTCTGGACCAGTGTTGTTTACATCTAGCGAAATGGTCTATACACGTACAATAAGTATTGAGCCTTTCCTTTTAATAATTAAAAAACATACAGCGCGACGAATTATGTCGGATTCATGAGCGCGTATTAATTATTTTCAGCTGTTTCTCAGTTAATCTGACTTATTAGTCGAATTAACTTATTCATGTGTGACTTTATGAACCAAGAAATGATGGTGTGTTATACTGTACCTGTGATATCTGAATAGTTGTTGACGTGATTGTTCGTAGCAGGACAATGTGGATTTCAAGATGTTCATTATTGGTTTATATATTTATGTTTTGTTATGCACACATTTTTACCATTTATTGTTGAAATGATTCAACTGATTAAAATATACAATTCTACAATTTTTACCACTGGATTTGAGTGTGAGTGTGTGTGTGTGTGTGTTTGGCTAATCAGGCCATTTAAGAACATTGACTGCCACTTTGACTGACTGGAGAGATTTACTGTCTTTTTTTTCCCCCCAACCACAGAAAAATTCCTGGTGAAGCGAGATCCACGTGATATTGTTATAAAGATGGCGTTTATTAAACAGGAGAGTGAAGACATAAAGATTGTAGAAGTATTCAGCATAAAACAAGAAGATACTGAGGAACAAACAGGTTGGTTTCATTGTCAAAGCTGAACTCACTCATGTGATCCTTATTCAAATGTCCAGCCGTACAGAAATGAATGATATTTTTGAAGAAAGTCACATGAGTGACAAATGAAGGTGCTTTTATTTGACATGGAGCGAGTCACCGCCTGTGATGGGATTGTGAGAGCCTTTTTAGATGTCCTGTCGCTATAGAGCAGGCGTTCTCAAAACTGTCCTGTGATATCCATATTCCAGCCTTGATCAAACTCACCTGCCTGTAACTTTCTACTGTTCCTAAAGAAATTGATTAATTTGTTCAGGTGTGTTTGATTAGGGCTGGAGCTGAACTTTGGACTCTGCTCCTTAGAGCTCTGCCTGAATAGCACATTATTGCAATTCTGCCATGATTTTGAATAGACAACTAAACTAAATAATATGCAATTTACTGGAGGTATTGACAAACTCTAATCTACTGCAGTCTATTTTAAAATGTTTAATTTAAATTATTCTCTAAAATCAGTTTGACTAAATGATTCAATGACTCACTTATAAAGATGTCACTTGTTTCATTACTGAATAAATCAGTGATTTTGAGCAAATTTCTTAAGACGACGCTTAAATCCTGACAGAAATTCACCAGTACCATAGCATAGTGAAGAGCTGTTGCATAATGTTAAGATGTGTTTTGATACTTTTATCTTGGTTTTGATGTCTGTTGCTCTGAGCCATTAAACTGCCATTAACTTGTATTTGTCTTTTCCACTTTAGACCTGATGGCACTGAAAGAAGAGAATGAAGAAGAGAACAATCAATACAAGAGACATGATTTCATTGCTGTAGAGAAATCCATGCGGACTGAAACAAACTCGGTTCAGAAGACTGAATCTAACAAAGACCACACTTGCCCCCAATGTGGAAAGTGTTTCACTCTAAAAGGAAACCTTAATGAACACCTGAAAATTCACACTGGAGAGAAGCCTTTCACCTGCCAACAGTGTGGAAAGAGTTTCGTTAAAAAAGGAAGCCTTAAAGAACACATGAACATTCACTCTGGAAAGAAGCCTTTCAAATGTCAACACTGTGAAAAGAGTTTCGTTAGAAAAGGAAACCTTAAAGAACACATGTACATTCACGCTAAAGAGAAGCCATTCACGTGTCCTCGATGTGGAAGTGGTTTCAAATATAAAGAAAGCCTTAATAACCACATGAGGAGAATACATTCGGGAGAGAACTATTTTGCATGTCGTCAGTGTGGCCAGAAATTCAGTTGTAAAACAAGCCTCTGCAGTCATATTAGAGTTCACGCTGCAGAGAAGTCTTTCATCTGCAATCTGTGTGGAGATACCTTCTTACAAGCAGGAAATCTTAAGTCACACATGAGAATTCACACTGGAGAGAAGCAATTCAAACAAGAGTTTCAGACATAAAACAACCCAAGTCACACAGGTGAGAGTCCTTATACCTCTAAACCGTGAGGGATCCACAGAAAGGTGTTATTCGTTACTGTAAAGTGACATTGCCTGCAGACATGATTAGTAAACAATGAAATTCACTGGTGCTTAGCTTTTGTTGATATTAACAGTTGGTTGACACAGCACTAATACTGTTAAAAGAAAGATGTACGCATTGTTTATAATAACACAGTTTTGTTGCATAATGTTGGGTTTGATGGCTCTTGCTTTGAGCTATTAAATTGCATTTAACTTGTATTTGTCTTTTTCACTTTAGACCTGATGACACTGAAAGAGAATCAAGAAATGAAAGAAATAGATGACAAAAATCAATGTGGCATACATGATTTCATGGCTGTAGAAAAGTCCATACTGATGAAACAAGGCCGAATCCAACAGTTACTTCACCTGCCATCAGTGTGGACAGTTTCAATCAAAAATGTAAACTTAAAATCCACATTCACACTGAAGACAAGCCTTTCACATGTGATCAGTGTGGAAAGTGTTTTAAACATAAAGTAACCCTTAAGTAACACACAAAGAGAAAACACTGAACACTTCATGTTGGAGAGAAGACTTTTTGTCCACAAACTGTGGGAGCATCTCACACAAAGGAAGTTTTAAGTTGCATAAAATGCTTCACATTAGAGGGAATCGTTTTATGTGTCTTCACATATAAAAAAAGAGCTTCACATAGAAAAGATTCACATTTAAAAACAGACCTGAAATGTTATTTGCGAACGCATTGTGGAAAGAGGATTAAAAAAAGGAGCAATATAAAAAATAACCCATGCATTCACTCAGCGAAAATGAGCTCTGACAAACACTGACAGGGGTAACAGACTGAAATGGCCTTTAAAAAATGCACCTATAAGGTCATGCAGATGTGAGACAGCATTTATGTTCTTTGTGTGGAAAGATTTAAATGGCTCTGCAGTTTAAAATAGCACCAGAAAAAATACATATTTATGTGAAATTAAGGCTATGTTCATGCTGAAGCTGAAAGTTCCCCAAATCTGATTGTCCACCTTCATAATCATTTGCATTCTTTACCTCTTTGTAATTTTGACTTTTTTTGGCTTTTTATTTTTTGTCTTGTACATATGAACTCCTGTGAACTACTTTCTTGTACATGTGAACTCCTTGAACATGACCATCTACTTTGCTATAATTTAGTTGTTTTTGAACTCCCCCCAAATCCCCCCCCCCAACTCAAAGTTACACCATAATGACTATGAAATTATTCTTTGAAATGTTGCAGATTTTTATATTACCCTGAAAGCTAATATCTAAAAAAGCATAATTAAACTTCTTTGACTTGTGACTTTCTGAGACAAATGCAGCAATGTAAATCAAATTTTATAAATAAAAGGACAGGAGTGAAATTAATGCTGAACTGCAGTATTTGATTTATCTTTGGTGAATGCACACACAAATCACAAGATATTAATAGGAAATCCATTGAGGTTTACTTTACTTTGGAACATTTATTCATGGATTAGCGCTGCATTGTGCATTGCTGTCTGCAGCGTCTTCACACACAGACAAATCTTACTAAAGAAGTGTGAAGTGTGACAAATGCATCTTTAAATAAATATCATCTAAATTTGTGTCTCGTATGCTTTAATGACTGTTAAATGGAACATACCCACTTGCTTCGAAATGGAATCGTTGCGGAATATCCTGTGATGTCCACTTTGCAGGGCACTTATGTTCCAATAGAACAAATATTGTACATGATAAGAGATACATATGAAATGGGTGTGGGGCGTGAGGACTGGAATGGAGAAACGCTGCTTTATAGCAATAAGTGTGCAGTCGATCGCTCCGATTACATTAGGAAAACCGGCTAATTGTCCTTTAATGTTTTGGCTGGTCAACTGCATGGTATGTGAACCTTATATACCCGGTAAACATGCAGATGATCCCGTCCCATACAACTGGCATTGCAAGGCTCAAAGACGACTGGCTTATTCCTGATCGGTCTGCCGGTTCCCTTTTTTAAAGAACCTGTTATGGGAACGGGTAACGCGTGGCCCCTCACTGTCTCTCTCTCTCCAAATTCAGACCCAACTCAGCACAGAGCTCCAAGAGGTTAGCCCTTCGAAATATGAATAAGCCAGTCATCGTTATGGTCCAGAAAATCACTGTGGTCCCTAAAAACTCATTCTCTTCAGATTCTGCCATTGACAATGTCCTCTAATAAGTCCAGTGCTGCCATTCCCATAGACCAGGGGTGCCCAACCCTGTTCCTGGAGATATACCTTCCTGCAGAGTTTAGTTTCAACCCCGATCAAACACACCTGTATGTAATTATCAAGTGCTCCTTCAGGTCCTAATTAGTTGGTTCTGGTGTGTTTTATCAGGGTTGGAGCTGAAGTCTGCAGGAAGGTAGATCTCCAGGAACAGGGTTGAGCACCTCTGCCATAGACTAAGGGTTGTATAAATTGGCACATGTTTTTATGTTCTTACTTAAGTGCATAATTGATAGAATATTCCTATAAGGCTCGCGTGACAATAGTATGTCAGTTAGCCTATTTTAACAGAAATGTTTCTCACAGGTGGCGGTATGATAGACTCGTAGAATACTTCGTAGTCTATGTCTGCAGTTGCCAACAGCCAAAAAACATGAGAAATGTACATACAGTAGAAACTGGCGTGGAGGAACGCACATTCTCTAACATTTCATTGTTAATAAATCCGACCGTGAGCGTGAAAGCTGGCGTGAGCAAAGTTTTTGTGCGTATGCAGCATTGAAACATGAGGCCCCAGATCCTGGTATCTTTGCTCAAATTTTACAATGCCCAAATGGCCCTCATGCCATTGATAAGACACATGCACGTAGGCTGCTTGGCACTACTGTACAGAGAACTCTGGAAACACACGTCACCCCAACGCAACAGTTCATTCTGCACCATTGCAAATGGCACTAATTCCTCAGGCACTCGTGTTGGCCACTCTGAGCGTATATAGGTGTGTAGTGTTGTTAACATGGAGTCATGCTCAGATTCCCTCTGTAGTTCTTCCAAGGAGGCAGCAGATTGCAAAGGTGCATAAAGCATTTGGATGAACTCTGACTCCACATCATCACTGCTTGGTGAAGCTGCTGGTGTGTGTGTGGTAAGGGATTGAGATAAGAGATCAGCAACCACATTGTCCCTCCCTGGTGTGAATTTCAGCTGGTAAATGTACCGTCTCATGCGCTCACCCCATCTGTGCAGGAGTGCCATCTGTTTCATACTGTAAAGATAGAGGTGCCACCTGTCAGTGGCCCAGACACAGGCAAGGGCTTCGCGTTCACTGACAAAGTAACGCTGTCCCATGGAGGTCAGATTCCTAGGAGCAATACTTCAGGCCTTTCAACATCAACAACGTTCTGCTCCTGTGAGAGAACAGCTCCCAGTGCTGGACGCATCGCAGGTGACGATAGTCGGACTGTCCGGGTCAACGTGAGCTATCTGGGTGGTGTGGTAAGCTGAGATTCTAGCATCTGGACAGCCTTGGAGCATTCTTCAGTCCAGTTCCATGGTTTCATGATGAAACAGAACTGGAACTTTTCGTCCCTATGGATCAGCAGTATGTCTGAAGGAAGTAGAATGAAGCATATGGTGAAAAGATAACTCTGTCCACAGTTGAGCATGATGGTGGCTTTGTGATGCTCTGGGGCAGCTTTGCATCTTCTGGCACTGGAAACCTGCAATGTGTGGCAGACAAGATGGATTCATTGTAGGATCAGTAAATCCTAGGAGAAAAGCTGAAGATGAAGCCTGGATGTCATTAAACCTTCCAACACAACAGTGATCCCAAGCATACTTCAAATTCCACCAAGGCTTGGTTACAAAAATTGTCCTGGACAATTCTAAAGTGGCATCACAGTCATCACAGTCAACTGACTTGAACCCAAAAATCTCTTGTGAGATTTGAAGAAGGCGGTTGCAACACGTAAACCCAAGAATATTACTGAACTGGAGGCCAGTGCTTATGAGGAATGGGCTAAGATTCCTCAGGAATGCTGCCAGAGCTGCTGTCTAGCTGTGCATCTTGTTTGCAGCAGGTCATAACACCAAAAGGGTGCCCTAGTAAGTATTAAAGATGCTTGCCAGGAAGGGGTTGAATAATTTTGAGACTACAGAAGTTGTTAAATGTTGCACATTAAGTTGAATTTGGGGAACCCACTTGAAACATTTGGTGTGTTGAGCTATATATAATTTTGAATTCACTAAATCTAAGCCTCAGCCCATTCAGAAATACTGGTTCTTTGGCAGAGACTGCTAAACACCAATTACCTTTGTCAGCAAAAGCCTCTAAGTACACAGATACTATCGGAAGACGCAAATTGAAGCATATGATTTAAAGATGCATATAAAGAGATTCGCTACAGTGACAATGACAGGATTACATGAGTAGCTTGTGCTTTTGTAACTCAGAAACGCACATACCTCACCTTATATTAATGAACAGTTGTTATACAACATGAACGTGGCAGCCACTTGCATCACAGCTAACCATACTGTGTGGATCAGTTTCTTCACTGTTAAATTTTGAATTCTGCTTTCAGCAAATGCCATCTTTAGTGATTTTGCCACTGTTTGCTATGTCTTGTTGTCCAAAGAGGTGGGGTATTTTTTAGGCCACTTTTTCTATTTTCATTTACCTACCTGGATAGGTTACCGTGCCTATAGGGTTGCTCCACTACTGCGGTAGAAATAAGGAAAATAAGAAACAATACAATATAAAACTGGCAACATGGAATGTAAGGACTCTCCTGGACTCACATGGAACCTCTGAGAGACCTCACCGGAGAATTGTCCTGATTGCTGCTGAGCTGAGCTGCTACAACATCAATCACCATCAACATCGCCCTGAGTGAGACCAGGCTTCTGGATGAAGGCTCTGTAACAGAGGAAGGGATAAGTTACACCTTATGGAAAGGTTTCTCTCTAGGTGGACAATATCTCTATGGAGTAGGATTTGAAATCAAGAACACAATTTTACCAAGGCTCACAGAAACACCAGTTGGCATTAGTGAGAGACTAATGACTCTCTTTACCCTGCTGAAAAAACAGCTAAAACCAGCTTAGGCTGGTTAGCTGGTTTTAGCTGGTTTAAGCTGGAAGTAGCTGGTTTTAGCTGGTCTCCCAGCCTGGCTGGTTACAGATGGAAGTAGCTGGTTTTAGCTGGTCTCCCGGCTTGGTCAGGCTGGTTTTAGCTGGTTTTAGCTGGTCTCCCTGGCCAGGCTGGTTTTAGCTGGTTAAGCTGGAAGTAGCTGGAAGTAGCTGGTTTTAGCTGGAAGTATCTCCCTGGCAAAATGAGTTATGCCAAACTTCTTAGTGTCTATGCACCAACTTTGCCATCTGAGAATGAGGCCAAGTAATGCTTTTATCAGAAACTGGATGAAGCTAATTGCCAGATCCCTAAGAGTGATAAGATCCTCTTGCTTGGGGATTTCAATGCTAGAGTGGGATAAAATAACATGATATAGAGTTGAGTACTAGGTAGGCATGGCATTGGCATGGCAAATGCAAATGGCATGAGACTATTGACTCTTTGCTCTGAGCATAATCTTACCATAACCAATACCGTCTTCGAGCAGAAGTCAAAGTATAAAATCTCATGGATGCATCCATGCTCTAAACATTGGCACATGATTGATTTTATCATTGTGAGGTGTAGTGAAATCAAGTATGTTCTCATCACTCATGCCAGGGTGCAGATTGTAACAACTTGGGAAATACAGAAGCAAGAAATTAGTTTTGACGTCTCCTAGATGGCAAACTCAGGGAGTTGGAACCTCGTTTGAGCTCAGAAAACACGATGGAACAACAGTGGACCTATATAAGCTCTGTAAATTACTTGCTTAAAGATATGTGCAAAGTACGCCAGGCAACTTTAGATAACGCTTCATCTACTTTTGCCGATAAAAATGACATGCATAACTTCCGACCTAGTCGGATTGTAAATGGTGAGCAAATTGGAGAGATATCTTGGAGCTAAGTTGTTAAGAGCTTTGTAGACACATAACAGAATTTTGTAATCAGTTCGACAATAATCGAGTTGTGTAGAAATAAAAGCGTGGATGTCGGTTTCAAAACTTTTCCTGCTTAAGAAAGGTTTAACTTTGGCTAATTGACGAATAAGATAAAAACTGGAACTAACTATTGTATTAATTTAAAAGAATATAAAAGAATCCTGTGGTACATATGTATGCACACCCTCTACCAGTATATCATCAAGGCCTATCATCAATATTAGTCTTTACGGCTTTCCATACTACACTACGTAAGTTTCATTTCAATGTTATATTTAAAACATTGATCAAAAACATTATTTATGAAATTAAATATAAGTATAAATAGACTTTCTTGATACTGATTTTATTTGTGCAGTAACAGCCTTATAATGTATAATTAAAAAATGTTAAATAGTATGACTTTTTTTTGTAAATTGTATGTAAATTTTTCACTTTAATTCTACCTGTATTTTAAGTAATTCATTACTTGTAGTTGTTGAAACTTATACACAGAAAATATCCTGGAAGAAATGTACCAGTACCTTTTCTGATTTTCTGCACATTATTTTTAGGTTCCATAATAACAAAGCACATTTTACATTAAAAATAATTATTGAACAATTATAATTAGTAATTTAATTCATGTGTGTGTACTGCTGCTCTCTCCACCTATGCTGCTGTTTGGCTGGCTGTTTATGTTTCAGAGGGAATAATGCATGCCTTTTGTATTGTTTAATGCAAAAGTTGCTAGAAGTTGACGAAAAAATATCTACATTTGTTAATATGTGTTTTTTGGGGGAGGAGTTCTTAGGGTAGTCTGAACAATAAAATTGTAAATTGTGAGGGAAAAGACCATGTAGCCATTTATAAAAAAATAAATAAAAACATGAGGCTTGAAGTAATTGGGTGACCAAATAATAATAATAAGTTTGATACTTTTAGATGTATATAAATTCTTTAGACACATGACTGGATGACAACCATAAACTGATTTCTGAGTTAGTTCTTCGGTTTTTGCATAACACAGGACTGTATATAAGCATTATGTTCAAACTTTGATCTGTGGAGGGCAGTGATACGCCTAGTAGCGTCCACACTGCCTGAAATCTAAAAGAAGAAGAAGAAGAGGACTTTTATGTCTGTTTTGCGATGTGACGTCATAAGGAGGCGCCGTGTTCCTGCATCTGTTGTTTTTCGGCTGAAGAAAGGTTTTGTGTTTTATGTTTTTACTCTTATTTTATTATTATTATGTAATCTTATGTTATTTAAATCGTTTAAATCGATGCAAACTGTTTAGATGCTCGTATAATTTGTACAAAAATTGTAAATTGAATTAATATATTATGGACATGATAATACGTTATCCAACATTAAATTATGCTATTTTTTTAAGTATAATATATCAACAAGTGAGTAACAGAAAAGATGCGTCTCATGTCGCTTATTATTATCGTCAATCAGTTTATCATGAACAAGAATTCAGTCTCTGGCAAACCCGATACAGCTGAACCGATCGAATGTCACAACAGTGTAAATACAACAGTAACACAGACGCGTGTAATAAGTATTGAGCCTTTTTAATGATTCAAAAACAGCGCGACGAATTAAGTCGGATTCCTGAGCAAAATACTCTTAAGAGTCGGTTCTTTTTAGTGAATCACAAACACGTATGAATCAGCTGGAGCTGTTTTTCAGTTAATGTTATGATTAATCTAATTAACTTCATGTGACTTCATGAATGAAGAACTGATCGTGTGTTATGCTGTGAGATCTGAATACTTACTGACTTGATTGTTCATAGCAGGACAATGTGAAGTTTTTACATTTATTTTTTAAATGATTCCTGCATGTGGTAAAATGGCACAATATATTCCAAGTGTTTGTATAATTTGTGTTCTTTTGTTTATTTTTAAAGGCCGTTAACTGTCACTTTGACTGACTGGAAAGATTTACTTTGCATTTATTGATTTTTTTTTTTTTTGTTGTTGTTGTTTTGTTTTGTTTCCTAACTACAGAAAAAATCTTGGTGAAGCGACTGAGATTCACGTGACACTGTTATAAAGATGGCGTTGATTATACAGGAGAGTGAAGACATAAAGATTGTAGAAGTTTTCAGCATGAACCAAGAATACACTAAGGAACAAACAGGTTGGTTTTAATGTTCGATACAGTGTTTACGAGGAACGAAAGAGTGCTAGACATTTGAAGTGCACCATTTGGACCGTTTGTCCCCTTGGCTCAAAGACTTTACTACAGCAGATGCAATAACTCGCTGATGAGTTTTGGTCATACGACCACTAAACAGCGTTGAGATCCAGTGTGAAGCACATTCAGCAAAGAACACAAGTAACACTGGTTTATAGCCAGGTGATACAGCGCTGACAAACAGTAGATACAGTGTGTGCGACGATACCATAGATTTACTGTAGTAGCACTAACTGCACCATGGTATCAGGTCAGAAATGTAGGTATTGTCGCATTGGTAGGTGTCACATTGTATTTTTATTAATGTAGGCATGTATTAAGTGTATTAAAGGAGGAGTAATGAAATATAATTACAGTTTTTAAAGGGGTCATCGGATGCCCATTTTCCACAAGTTCATATGATTCTTTAGGGTCTTAATGAAAAGTCTCTAATATACTTTGATTAAAAATTCTCAATGGTTTTGTGAAACAACACCCTTTTTACCTTGCCAAAATCAGCTCTGCAAAAATCATCTCACTCTAAGGGGTTGTTCCTTTAAATGCAAATGAGCTCTGCTCGCCCCGCCCCTCTCTTCTCTCTGTGGAAATACGGTCTTGTTTACATTAGCCGCATTTAGCCGTGTTTAGCCGCTAAACATCCTAACTACCACCTTAAAAGGAAAGGCAATTGCAAAGATTCATAAAAAAACGCTTATACTCACTTCTGCTGTAAGTGAAGCTGGATGATAAATGATTTGCGCGAACACAGATATATGTAGATATGTAGGCACATTCCATTCACAAACAAACGTAAATCTACTGCATCTTCAGTGGCTCAGATGTCGGGAGTAAATGACGATCACTATGTTCATTATTACATCCAGCAACACAACACCTCAATCGCTCAATCTGAGATATTCTTGTCTAACTTACATCCCTGCTCTGGCATCAAAACAAGGAAAGTTACTGGACTGTGACAGCTGGTCTAAGGTGAGAGCTCATGTCAGTCAACTATTGTGGGAGCGGCCTCTGTGGGTGTTATGCCACACCGACAGGCATCTGAGAACGGCTTGATTTGAAAAAGGGGATATTATTTTTAATAACGGAGAATTACAATTTGTTGTGTTTAAAACTGAGATCCCAATTCTGCCATGATTCTAAATAGACAACTAAACGAAATAATATGCAAATCACTAGAGGTTTTACCAAAATGTAAGATACTGCAGTCTATTTTAAAATGTTTTATTAAAGTGTCATGAAACCCTAAAACACATTTTTGAGATGTTAACATATATGTAAAGGTCACACATCATTAAAAACAATAATAACACACATTTTTTTATTAAGGGAAAAGTTTTTTGGAGCAATTTCGTTCTTTCATTTCAAAAACAACGTTAAGCCAATGTCACGAAATGTGTTAAAGGAGAAGTCCACTTCCAGAACAAAAATTTACAGATAATTTACTCACCCCCTTGTCATCCAAGATGTTCATGTCTTTCTTTCTTCAGTCGTAAATTCAAACTTGGGGGCACCATTGAAGTTCACTATATGGAGATAATTACTTAAAAGTTTTCCTCAAGAAACATTTCTTATTGACTGAAGAAAGAAAGACATGAACATCTTGGATGACAAGGGGGTGAGTAAATTATCTGTACATTTTTGTTGGAGATTGGCGGCTGTGGCTGAAGAGTACATGTTTACATCATCAGTTTTCTGAGCTTTTCTCAGTGTTCTTCATGAGAATGAACTCTTACGATATGATAGTTGTTGGTCTCTAATTAAAAAATTTGTTGCGAGTTCATTATCATTATTATATTTTTAAAATATATCAAGGAGGCCTTATCTCTGTTGTTTATTTTTTTTTCTTTCTCTGCTCATATTTTCATATATTAATTTGTCTTTATATTGAGTGAGGTCTGTTTTATTGGTTGTTTTCTCTTCTATTCACTACTTTTCCACAGCTTTACACGCCATTTCTCGAGTCTTTTTCATATGAGTTGTGAATGACCAGTGCTGAAACACTTTAAAATTATTCTTTAAAATGCTTTAAAACAAATTTCTTAAGATGCCTAAATTCTGACAGAAATTGTTTACAAGTATCATAGCATAGTGAAGAGGACAGGACTATAATTACCCAGTTTTGTTGCGTAATGGTAGTTTTGATGTGTTTTGATAATTTTGTCTAAATTTTGATGTCTGTTGCTTAAACCAATTAAACTGCAAGTTGTGTTTGTCTTTTCCACTTTAGACCAGATGGCGCTGAAAGAAGAGAATGAAGAACTGAAAGAAGTTGAAGAGAAAAATCGATATGAGCAACATGATTTCATGGCTGTAGGAAAATCCAAACGGACTGAAAGAAATTCAGTTCGGAGGATTAGACCTAACCAAAACCTCCCTTGCCATCAATGTGGAAAGCATTTCTCACAAAGAGGAAACCTTAATGAACACATGAAAATTCACACTGGAGAGAAGCCTTTCATCTGTCAACACTGTGGAAAGAGGTTTGTTAAAAAAGGAAACCTTAAAGAACACATGTACGTTCATGTTGAAGAGAAGCCATTTACGTGTGATCTGTGTGGACGTGGTTTCAAATTTGAAGAAGGCCTTAATAACCACATCAGGAGTAAACATTCAGGAAAGGACTGTTTTGAATGTCGTCCGTGTGGAGAGCGTTTCAGTTCTAAAGTAAAACTCTACAGTCATATTAGACTTCACACTAAAGAGAAAGAGTGTGAAGATGCCTTCTTACAAGCAGGAAATCTTCAGAACATTCACACTGCAGAGAAAACTTTCAAAGAGTTTCAGAAATAAAACAACCCATGTTTCACATATGAGAAGTCAAACAGGTGAAACTCCTTCCACAGAAATGGTATTCATTACTGTCAAGTGACATCACTGGGGATGTTTTTTTCATACATTGCCTGCAGACATGATTAGTAAACAATGAAATGAAACAATGTTGATATTAACGGCTGATGTAGCTGCAATGTCAGTAATACTCTGTACTAACTTGGACAGTTGTGTTGCTTCATCATATCCCAATTTCTGAAGCTAACCAAAACAATGTGGTGATCTATGTTGTCAAAACACTAATAGTGTTAGAAGAAAGATGTACTCATGATTGGATGCCAAAAGAAGGTCATGCATCACTTCAATAAATGATTTGCTTAAATCCAAACTGCAACTGTTCACAAGTACCATTACATAGTAAAGAGGACTCTAATATTTTTCTAATATTTTAGACAGGAATGGCAGATTCAGGACTGGTTTATAATACTGTTTTGCTGCATAATATTGGGTTTGATGTTTTAATTCTCATATCTTGTTTTTGATGTCTGTTGCATTGAATTTTACATTGCTTTAATCTTGTTTTCGTCTTTTTTCACTTTAGACCTGATGGTACTGAAAGAAACCTGATGATCTGCTTTGCTATAATTCAGTTGTTCTCAAACTTTTTTTTTTTCTCAAAGACACACCTTTGTTACTTTGAAACTTTGCAGATTTTTACATTCTCAAACCCTGAAAGCTAATATCCAAAAAAAAAAGCATAATTAAACTTATTAGACTTCTTTCTGTCGTAGACAAATGCAGTAATGTAAAATAAATTATATAAATAAAAGGACATTCAAATAATAAATGTTGAACTGAAGTATTTGATTCATCTTTAGTGAACGCACACATTGAATTAAAGGTCATTAAAGGAGAAGTCCACTTTCAGAACAAAAATGAACATATAATGTACTCACTCCTTTGTCGTCCAAGATGTTCATGTCTTTCTTTCTTCAGTTGTAAGGAAATTGTGTTTTTTGAGGAAAACATTTCAGGATTTTTCCCCATATAATGGATGTCTATGGTGCCCCGAGTTTGAACTTCCAAAATGCAGTTTAAATACAGCTTCAAATGATCCCAAATGCAGTTGTAAATGATCCCAGCCAAGAAAGAAGGGTCTTATCTAGCAAAAAAAAATAATAACGTCAAACGCTCTGCTTGTCTTACTGTGCCTGAACTCTGTTTATTTTCCAGTTCATGACAGTTAGGGCATGTTGAAAAACTCTAAATGTATTTTCTCCCTCAACTTCAAAAGTCGTTTCAAAATATCCTCCATCGCTGCAGAAATACCTTAACAAAAAAGGTAAAACAGTGATATAGGATGATTTTGAAGTTGAGGGAGAACATTTTTTGACATGCCCTTACTGTCATGAACCTGAAAAAAAAAAAGCAGAGCAAGACGACGAGCGTTTGACATGAAAATGTATATAAATTGTATTATTTTTTAATGAAAATAAGTCATCATTTTGCTAGATAACCCCCTTCTTTCTCAACTGGAATCTTTTACAACCACATTTGGGATCGTTTAAAGCCGCATTCAAACTGCATTTTGGAAGTTCAAACTCAGGGCACCATAGACGTCCATTATATGGAGAAAAATGCTGAAATGTTTTCCTCAAAAAACATAATTTCTTTACGACTAAAGAAAGAAAGACAAACATCTTGGATGACAAGGGGGTGAGTATATTATCTGGTTCTGGAAGTGGACTTCTCATTTAGATGTCATTATGTGTCATTACTATTAAATCAGATGCGGTTAGTTGTAAATGGGAAATGTTATATCAATCTGTCAGCAAAGTGTATTTGAATCTATGTCAGTTAAACAAATGTATACAGAATATGGCGGGGGGGCAAATCATCCCACATGTATTATTGTGGAGTTTCTGTTACAGAACTTGTTAGAGAGATTGTAAGTTAGCAAGAAAAGGATTAGCAAACAACTTGGCCCGACAAGTCAGATATAAAAATTGTCCAACCAAGGACAATGGAAAGTCATTCAATAGGACATTTTCCAGGTCATGGTACTTGTTGAATTGCATGCTTAATGTAGTGGAGGCTCATATACCAAGTCTGGCATGACAGACAGGAGCGCAAGCCCAATGCCAGTTAAGAGTTTGCAGCTTGTACAACTTTACTCTCATTTTCATAGTTCATTTGAGGCCATTTTTGTCATTATTTTTATGGAAAATGTCAACGAGTGTATTATTGTAATACGAGAGAGTGCCAGCACGAATCTCTTGGCTTGCTGTGGGCTTGCTCTCCCATATACAGATCATGGCTCTGTGCTCCCTCAGATATTATGTGTGCCCTCAAACTTTGTTCTGTGTACGAACAAATAAGTGCTTACCGTAAATGGGTATTTAGAGGGGTTGGGGGTTGAGCACCCACCGGCAGAAAATCGGCGTCCATGGCTCGAAGAGATTATTCCTCGGCTGTATGCCCAGCCATGGCCCCTCTCATTATGAACAGACATCTTGTCCTGAGTGAATAGGGAAATTTACCACACTTGAGAGCCATGAGAGGCCAAACTTAAACACATTGGGGAAAATCTTTTTGTACTATTAAAGGAGAAGTCCACTTCCAAAACAAAGACTTGCATATAATGTACTCACCCCCTTATCATCCAAGACATTCATGTCTTTCTTCAGTCATAAAGAAATTATGTTTTTTGAGGAAAACATTTCAGGATTTTTCTCCATATAATAGACTAATATGGTGCCCCGATTTTGAACTTCCAAAAGGCTGTTTGAATACGGCTTCAAACGATCCCAAATGTGGTTGTAAATGATCCCAGTTGAGAAAGAAGGGTCTTATCTAGCGTAATGATTGGTTATTTTAATAAAAAATTATACAATTTATATACTTTTTAATGCCAAACGCTCATCTTGTCTTACTCTGCCTGGCCTGTTTTTGTTCCGGGTCATGACAGTTATGGTATGTCGAAAAACTCCTCATGTTCATGTCCTCCCTCAACTTCGAAATCGCCCTACATCGCTGTTTAACCTTTTTTGTTAAGAGTGTTTGATCATCTTTGCATGTTCACTTTGCAAAGACTTGTTCGGTACTTCTGCAGCGATGTAGGATGATTTTGAAATGATTTTTAAAGTTGAGGGAGAAAATACGAATACACAGAGTTCAGGGAGAGAAAGGCAAGACAAGCATTTGAGATTAAAAAGTATTTAAATTGTATTTTTTAAACTGAAAATAACCGATCGATTCTCTAGGTAAGACCCTTCTTCTTCGGCTGGGATCGTTTACAACTTCATTTGAGATTGTTTGAAGCGCATTTAAACTGCATTTTGGAAGTTCAAAATCGGGGCACCATGTCAGTCCATTATATAGAGAAAAATACAGAAATGTTTTCCTCAAAAAACATAATTGAACATGAACAATGAACATTTTGGATGACAAGGGGATGAGTACATTATATGTGAATCTTTGTTTTGGAAGTGGACCTCTCCTTTAAGGCCAATTTAATGGCTATTGCTGCATGTCATGTTCACAGTGCTATGGTGTGGCAACCCTCCCTTTTTCGTGTATTTATGAAAACCATTTTCCATTGTCTTCCAGTCACTAGAACAACAGTTTCTGAGTGGGAGCTCTCCATGGTGCTGAAAGCACCAATTCTCTATCAGTGAAGATAAGGTTCCCTATCTGTCGTACACTCCGAGTTGTGTCGAGTAGTGTACGACACTAGGGGTCGCTCTTGAGAGCCCAAACACCTCTGACAGTTTTGAGAAAGGCCAATGAAAATTGGGTGTGCAGATTTGCACAGCTGGCCACGCCCCGGACATCCGGGTATAATAGGGCAGCGTGTGCATCTGCTCACTCGTTCTGTTCTTCGGAGCCGAATGCAGCGTCTCTGCGTGAGATGCAGCAACATTCACCTCTCTCATCGTTGGATCTGCAGCACAGACAGCGGTCTCTCCCTCTCTAGCACAGCCTGTGTTGTGAGAGTCCCCTGGGTGCGTCGACGGTGATTTTGAAGAGCAATCTTCCTTCTAAGGGTGATTTCTCTGATAGAGCTGGCACGGTAGGATTGTGTGTTGGTTAACATATCTTTCCCTCCGTGTCATCCTGGTTGCGGCTTACCTTCCCAAACGATCGACATGACCGTTGTGTTCAGTGTTGAGTTATGCTCACGCTGATGCAGCGCTTGTTGTTGACTCATGTTTTGCTTGCGAGAGCTCGATCATGGACGCGCTTGCTCGTCAGCCGCGTGCTTTACGTGAAGCCGCGGCTCACTCCGACTGCTTCCCGCTCCGGTCCTTCTACTTTCGGGTACGAGGCCGTTGCGATGTGCGTCGGTAACGAGCATTAGGAAGCAGGGAAGGCTCTGCCGGGTGAAAACCCCGCAAACCTCTCGCTCCTCGCGTCCCTCGATCCAAACGATCAACACGACCGTTGTATTCAGTGTTGAGATTCTCACGCCGATGCAGCGCTTGTTGTTGATTCATGTTTTGCCGGCGAAAACATGACCTGGGCGCACGAGCCGTATGCTTACGTTCCCGACTGCTACCCGCTCCGGTCCTTCTACTTCCGGGTACGAGGCCGTTGCGATGTGCGTTGGTGACGAGCATTACAAAGCAAGGAAGGTTTTGCCGGGTGAAAACCCCGCAAACCCCTCGCTTCGTGCGTCCCTCGATTGAGTTTCCGGACAAGTTTGTTAGTCTGTCTCAGTACAGCTGACTTTCTTATTCAGAACTCCTAATTGGGCGGAAATGGTTAGCGGCAGCATCGCTAAGGAAGGGCGTGAACTATTTGAAGCAGAAACTTCAGCTGAGCAAGCCTCTACGGGGGACTGATTCTCAGTTTGAGGTGGATGCAAAAAAATGGCGGCCGTGCCTGAAACGGGCAGCCAAGAAGGGGCTGGTTAATAGACATCTGGGTAACGACCTGTACGCTCGTTTCCAGTGTCTGTTTCCCGGAAGTGCACGAGAAGTCGGTGAAATCGCGGAAAGCCCATTTAAAAAAATGGTCAGAACATGAAAAACCAACTTCTCCTCCTTCACCACTCTCGATGGGGGTCCAGCGAGGGGGTTTCAGAGGTTCCCCCAGGCGAAGGAGGCGATTGCAGTGTACTCCCTGCTAATCGCCGCCGCTTGTGGGATTCCTTCCAGAACTCCCGTTCAGGGCCTGTAAGTTCTTCCGGGCAAGGCTTACATGGCTTCTGGACAGGCTGCGTCCGCCTTACATACCACGGCCATCCTCTGGGCGTTCAGGCCGTGGCGTTGCGAGCTCAGTACGAGGGTGGTTCCAACCTAGAGCTGTGAGTCGTGGCACACGCTCTAGGAAGGGCGATGTCTACTTGTTGGTCCAGGAACGCCACCTGTGGCTGCACCTGTCAGAAATGCGGGAAATTTGAAGTCTGCTTCTTACCCCCCATTTCCCAGGTTGGTCCTTCTGGCAACACCGTGATAGAATTTGCAGCGAAAGTCCTTCACGGTAGGAGCAGACAGAGCCGCGGGTCAGGGCTCCGGCCCTCTACCCCCGACTACTCCTGTCTGTTCGTCGCCACGGACGGTCCCCTATAGAACTCCTGAGGCCCCGCGACAGCCGGGCCTCCGGCCTGACCGCCCAGCGGTCAGAGATCTTGTGGGAAGGTGGCAACACAAGCTTGTCAGTAGGCTTGCTAGAACCCTCGTTAGGCTTCTAGTTTTTCTTCTGACGAGCAATCCAGAGCAGGCGGGCTAGCTGACCCGTCCAGATCCACTCTCGACCCGGGGATGAGTATTCAGTGTTGAGATTCTCACGCCGATGCAGCGCTTGTTGTTGATTCATGTTTTGCCGGCGAAAACATGACCTGGGCGCACAAGCCGTATGCTTACGTTCCCGACTGCTACCCACTCCGGTCCTTCTGCTTCCGGGTACGAGGCCGTTGCGATGTGCGTTGGTGACGAGCATTACAAAGCAAGGAAGCCAAGAAGGGGCTGGTTAATAGACATCTGGGTAACGACCTGTACGCTCGTTTCCAGTGTCTGTTTCCCGGAAGTGCACGAGAAGTCGGTGAAATCGCGGAAAGCCCATTTAAAAAAATGGTCAGAACATGAAAAACCAACTTCTCCTCCTTCACCACTCTCGATGGGGGTCCAGCGAGGGGGTTTCAGAGGTTCCCCCAGGCGAAGGAGGCGATTGCAGTGTACTCCCTGCTAATCGCCGCCGCTTGTGGGATTCCTTCCAGAACTCCCGTTCAGGGCCTGTAAGTTCTTCCGGGCAAGGCTTACATGGCTTCTGGACAGGCTGCGTCCGCCTTACATACCACGGCCATCCTCTGGGCATTCAGGCCGTGGCGTTGCGAGCTCAGTACGAGGGTGGTTCCAACCTAGAGCTGTGAGTCGTGGCACACGCTCTAGGAAGGGCGATGTCTACTTGTTGGTCCAGGAACGCCACCTGTGGCTGCACCTGTCAGAAATGCGGGAAATTTGAAGTCCGCTTCTTACCCCCCATTTCCCAGGTTGGTCCTTCTGGCAACACCGTGATAGAATTTGCAGCGAAAGTCCTTCACGGTAGGAGCAGACAGAGCCGCGGGTCAGGGCTCCGGCCCTCTACCCCCGACTACTCCTGTCTGTTCGTCGCCACGGACGGTCCCCTATAGAACTCCTGAGGCCCCGTGACAGCCGGGCCTCCAGCCTGACCGCCCAGCGGTCAGAGATCTTGTGGGGAGGTGGCAACACAAGCTTGTCAGTAGGCTTGCTAGAACCCTCGTTAGGCTTCTAGTTTTTCTTCTGACGAGCAATCCAGAGCAGGCGGGCTAGCTGACCCGTCCAGATCCACTCTCGACCCGGGGATGAGAGATGGATTCGGCACAAACTCTGCATAATGGCAAAGACACACCGCGCTCTTGGGGCTTCATCTCCAAACACGGCGTTCTCTGCCTTATTCAGCCACGACATTCCCATTCCAGGTACGTCGGGTATAGTTCCCTGAGACCTGAAGCTTCTCAGAACTACCTGACTTGGCTATGCAACTCAGGTTGCAAGGCATCCACTAAGGTCTACGGCATTCTCTTATAAATCGACTCAGGGCAAGAATGCTATGGTCCCTTAAGCGGAGATCGCAGCCCCCCTGGGAAGGGTGCGATAGATCCTATCCCCTCAGCCAAAATGAAGGAAAGGGTTTGCCGACCCCTACTTCATTGTACCAAGATGGGTGGTTGACTCATACCAATCTTAAAACAGAGGTTTTTGAATCGGGCCCTTTCTCAAGCTCCCGTTCAAACATTAGCCCTTGAACACACATTCCTTGTGTGTCAGGGCTTAAGATTGGTTGTTGGCATTGGACCTGAGCGACACGTACTATCATGTCTTGATCCTCCAAGACTCTGTCTTCGAGATCAGGCTCATCAGTACAAGGTTCCCCCTGCGGCCTATCCCTGCCGCCCTGCGCCTTTACGAAGGTAGCGGGGGCTGCCCTTGCCCCCCTCAGGGAAGTGGGCATCCGCATTCTCAATTATCTTGACGACTGGCTATTCCTAGCTCACTCGTGGGATATGGGTTGCGTACACAGGGACATGGTTCTCAACCATTGGCCCAGTTGGGACCTCGGGTCAACTGGGAAAAGAGCAAACTCTCCCCGGCACAGAGGATCTCTTTTCTCGGCGTAGAGCTGGACTCGGTTAGTATGTCTGCGCGTCTCTCCCCAGAGCGTGCACAGTCAGTTCTGAGGTGTGTGGCAACACTCAGATGCGGGTCAGCGGTCCCCCTAAAACAGGTTCAGAGGCTCCTAGGGCACATGGCATCCTCAGCCGCGGTCACGCCACTGGGTTTGATGCACATGAGACTGCTGCAGCACTGGCTTCATACTCGAGTCCCCAGGTGGGCGTGGCATCGAGGCACATTTCGAGTGAACATCACACCATCGTGTCGCCAGACACTCAGCCCTTGGACAGACATTATGTTCCTACGGTCAGGAGTTCCCCTGGAACAGGTGTCCAGACGCATCGTTGTCACCACAGATGCTTCCAAGACAGGCTGGGGTGCCACCTGCAACGGGCAGGCAGCTTCCGGGGTCTGGACAGGCCCCCGACTGTTTTGGCACATAAATTGTCTGGAGTTGTTGGCAGTGCTCCTGGCCCTGAGGAGGTTCCGACCTATGATTCAGGGCAAGCACGTGTTGGTCAGGTCCGACAACACTGCGGCTGTGGCCTACATCAACCACCAGGGCGGTGTACGCTCCTTTCGCATGTCACAACTAGCCCGCCACCTGCTGCTCTGGAGTCAACACAGACTCAAGTCTCTACGAGCCACTCACATTCCGGGCGAAGCCAATCGTATGGCCGATTCCCTGTCACGACAGGTTTCGCTCGGAGGCAAGTGGAGACTCCACCCCCAGTCGGTCCAACTGATTTGGGATCGATTCGGCCAGGCACAGGTAGACCTCTTTGCCTCACCGGAATCCACCCACTGCCAGCTGTGGTACGGTCTAACCGAGGCCCCCCTCGGTATAGACGCACTGGCACACAGTTGGCCGAGGGGCCGGCTCAAGTATGCGTTTCCCCCAGTGAGCCTCATTGCACAAACCTTGTGCAAAGTCAGGGAGGACAAGGAACAGATTCTCTTGGTGGCCCCCTTCTGGCCCAACAGAACCTGGTTCTCGGACCTGGTGCTCCTGGCATCAGCCCCTCCCTGGCGCATTCCTCTGAGGAAGGACCTCCTTTCTCAGGGGAAGGGCACAATTTGGCACCCGCGCCCCGATCTCTGGAACCTCCACTTTTGGTCCCTGGACGCGACCAGGAGGACTTCAGAGACCTTTCACCTTCAGTGGTAAACACACTTCTACAGGCAAGAGCTCCCTCTACCAGACGGCTGTATGACCTAAGATGGTGCATCTTTGTGAACTGGTGTTCTTCCCACGGGAAGGACCCACGGAGTTGTGGCATCAAATCAGTGTTATCCTTCCTTCAAGAAGGCCTGGACAGGCACCTGTCTGCCTCAACACTCAAGGTTCACGTCGCAGCTATATCAGCTAATCATGACTTGGTGGGGGGCAGATCGGTGGGGAAACACGATTTGATAATCAGGTTTCTTAGAGGAGCCCGGAGGCTGAACCCTCCTCGGTCGCATCTCATCCCCTCTTGGGATCTTGCTGTGGTTCTCCAAGGTCTACAACAAGATCCTTTCGAGCCCCTTCAGTCAGTCAAACTCGATGCTCTCTCCTTCAAGACGGCTCTTTTGACTGCGCTCACTTCCATCAAAAGAGTGGGAGACCTCTAAGCCCTCTCCGTGAACAGTTCGTGCCTGGAATTCAGACCAGCGGATTCTCACGTTGTCTTGAGACCCCGGCCTGGATATGTGCCCAAGGTCCCCACCACTCCTTCAGAGATCAGGTAGTGACCTTGCAAGCTCTCTCTTCCCAGGAAGATGACCCCAACCTGACCTTGTTATGCCCAGTCCGTGCCCTGCGCATCTACATGGAACGAACGCAGCCCTTCAGACGTTCGGAACAGCTCTTTGTTTGTTACGGAGGACAGCAGAAGGGGAAAGCTGTCTCCAAACAGAGGATCTCCCATTGGCTGGTAAACGCGATCCGTATGGCCTACCTGGCCAGAGGCCTACCCTGCCCTCTGGAGGTAAGAGCCCACTCAACCAGGGGCATCGCTGCCTCAGCAGCCGTGGCGAATGGGGCCTCATTAACAGACATTTGTAGAGCTGCGGGTTGGGCTACACCTAATACATTTGCCAGATTTTATAATTTGCGCACGGAACCAGTGTCAGCTAGAGTCTTGATTGCTAACTCTTGACTCAGCACACTGGTTGGTGTAGAGCTTGCATAAAGCGCTTCCCCTAATGGTGATTACGCTTCTGAGTTTCAGTAGGTTTCCTGATGCGAACCCTGGACACCATCTCCATCTTTGGCACTTCTGCACATGGCGGAGTTTAGCGGAGAAACTCGCTATGGAATCCCTTCACAAGGTATGAATACCCTTATTTTGATTGGATTGTACCCCATATGTAGTGGCCCCTTATGTGGCCCCATATGTGTATTTCCACCTATAACTCTTGTGATGCGGTGTTTTCCGCTGAGAACAGGTTCTCTAGGATCTGAGTCTGGCTGTCTTCCCGGGTGTGAGACCCACCTCAGGTCCCATGTCTAACTATGTCACTCTAACTCCCCCTGTCGGGCAGGTCGTGAACTCCGTAATATCTTTCCTTCGGGAGCAGGCATTTTTCCCAACGATCTCAAGACACTCAGCCGCCCTTGAGGGAGGCCCGGCTGCAGGACCCCGCTGTACAGGTCAGTCCTTGGACGTTGGATGGTCACAGAGGAGGTGAGCTGCACTTACGTTAACACGTTGCCCTGTTACTTCTGCACTTGTCTCTCGTGACGCGGTCAGACATGTGGCGTGTTTTTACGGGGACCCCTAGTGTCGTACACTACTCGACACAACTCGGAGTGTACGACAGATAGGGAACGTCTCGGTTACGTATGGTAACCCTCGTTCCCTGATGGAGGGAACGGAGACATTGTGTCTCCCATGCCACATCTCTGGTCCGCCTCTGAGTGAGCTGAGACGCTCGGCTCCTCAGAATCAGAACGAGTGAGCAGATGCACACGCTGCCCTATTATACCCGGATGTCCGGGGCGTGGCCAGCTGTGCAAATCTGCACACCCAATTTTCATTGGCCTTTCTCAAAACTGTCAGAGGTGTTTGGGCTCTCAAGAGCGACCCCTAGTGTCGTACACTACTCGACACAACGTCTCCGTTCCCTCCATCAGGGAACGAGGGTTACCATACGTAACCGAGACGTTTTTCTCAGGCCCAACCTGGCCTTTATCCTTAAATCCTTCCAAGTGTTCACATGTGAGGTGATTGAGTTTTCTGCTTTTTTTTTGGCTGGTGGAATCTGGTTTTCTGCTGCCAACCTTTTTCCATTTCAGGACAAGCTGAAGAGGCTTGAATCAACATGTAAAGTCTATCAATCCCTCCTTAAGTCCATACAAGGAGGAATCCTCAAACGCGTTGGAGAGGTCAGTGACAACAAGCGAAAATGTTTAAAAAGAGTGGACTTTCATTAGTACTAAGCATTTTGAAAATGTAACACTTATTTGTGAAAACTAATAACTTTTTGTTATTACACACAACAAGAATAGCAATGTACAGTAAGAGAATTACTTTTACAAATAACTTCAAGCACATTTTGATATTGAAATTTTATTATTTTACTATTGAATTACGCATTTACGTTGCATAATGCGCTAATACCCTGACAAATTGTATTTTTCTCCCATTCATTGCTATAGTTATTATCATTAGACCATTTCGGTGCTTCTCAAACTTTACAGTTGCATGCCCCCCCTGGCATTTACTGTCCTTCTGTGTACCCCACCCTTACCCATATTTAGGCAATTTAGAAATCCCAGATGGGGACATATGATCATCCTAGTTTAATGAGATGGATGTCTTTGATATGACTTGCATAACTCTGCATTGAATTTCATGGTTTTCTGTATCAGGACGTAATAAAAAAATGATCTGGTCCTTGGCAGGTCTTAAAATTCGAAAAATAAATCCTCAGATAAACATCATCACATGACATATCACACTGTGTCATTATTTATTTAAGAAAAATACAGCCAAGAGGGAAAGGCCATGTGTGACAAAGTTAGCACACCCTATGCCTGTAGATCCACTTTTAGCAGCAATAACTTGAAGCATTCATTTTCTGAATGACTTTATCAGTCTCTCACATCGTTCTGGAGGAATTTGGTCCACTCTTCTTTTCAACATTGCTCCAGTTTATTGAGGTTTGTGGGCATTTGTTTATGCACAGCTCTCACCACAGCATTTGAGTCAGGATGAGCTCTGGACTTTGACTGGGCTATTGCAACACCTTGATTCTTTCCTTTTTAGCCATTCTGTTGTAGATTTGCTGGTGTGCTTGGGATCATTGTCCTGTTGCATGACCCAATTTTGGCCCAATTTTAGATGTCGGACAGATGCCTTCGCATTTGACTCTAGAATACTTTAATGTAGAGAGGAGTTCATGGCCAACTCAATGACTGTGAGGTGCCCAGGTCCTGTGGCTGCAAAACAAGTCCAAAATTATCAGACTTCCTCCTCCAGCATGCTTTTCTTTTGGTATGAGGTGTTTTTGCTGATGTGCTCTTTAGGTTTTCACCAAACTTGGCGCTGTGCATTATGGCCAAACATCTCCACTTTGGTCTTGTCTGTTCAAAGGACATTATTCTACAAGACTTGTGTTTTGTTTAGATGCAACTTTGCAGACCTAAACTGTGCTGCAATGTTTTTGTTTTTTTTGTTTTTTATATAGAAGATGCTTTCTTCTGCCAAGCCTTCCAAACATGCCATTTTTGTCCCATATTTTTCTAAAGGTATTGTCATAAACTTTATAATTTAACGTGTTAACTGAGTCCTGTAGAGTCTGAGGTGTAGTTCTTGGGTTGTCTGCCATTTCTCTGAGCTTTACTTGGTCTGATCTTGGGGTGAATTTTCTGGGACGTCCACTCTCTTCCACTTGTGAATAAACTTCAAATTGTTTGGAAATGACCGTATTACTCTTCTCAGATTGATGGCAGCAATAATTGCTTCTCTAAGATGATTGCTGATGTCTTACCTGAACACACATCTGAAGGCTCCAGACCAGCAAACTGCCAAAGCTTAGGCTTTTATAGAGGCGCTCAGACTTGCTGATGGTCAGTTGATCAAAGGTATTTGATTAGCAGTGCTTGACTGGTATTTACCGTCTTAATTCCAATGTTAACAGTAAAGGTGTCCTAACTTTGACAGACATGGCTTTTCCATTTTGGCTTTATTTTTGTTCAGTAAATAATGACATAATGCAATTTGTCATGTGGTTTTATTTTCTACATTTTGAGACCAGCCAAGGACCATATTTTTTTAGTGATGTCCTGATACAGAAAACCATGGAATTCAATAGGATGTCCTAACTTTTTCACATAACTGTATATACAATAAATAACATTTATTCTATTAGAATTTTCACCCTGTTAGTTTCACATTCCACCCTGTTAAGTTTATAGACATAACAGTGTGAGAAATTTTGAGCTAAATTAGCTGTAGCTCTTTGAGTGATTAACATTTAACTCTCTAACTTTTAACTCTCAGACATAACTGTCTGATTTTATTTATTTATTTATGTATTTTTTTTGATCGGATAAACATTCTCCATAACATAGCCTAACAGAGTAAAACTAAGGGTGTAACATGCAGGATAACATGTAAAAAACTAAAAAAAAAAAAAAAAAAAAGGTGGGAGTGAGAGTTGACAGTTCATAACATAATTTAAACATATTTTGAAGTTTTTATCATTTCATGGTTTATATTTTTTGTGGAAGTTGATTAATTTGCAGTGAGGACATGATAAGACTGAATGCATATATCAATAAATAAGCGTGTAAAACACAATATAGTATTTTTAACGTCTATTATCTCTGTTTAAGTGATAAAGAAGACCTACATATATAATTTAAGCCATTTCTTATAAATATGTCTCATTTTAGAGAAATATTAGAAGGTAAATCATAGAGACAGAAAAGTCACTGCATAACAGGAATGACCCATGTACATTTTTGTTACTTTGTTTTGTTGTTGACTTACCTGTTGTTTTATTTCTTTCTGTGATGGAGGTGTATGGAGGTGGGTGTCATTTTTGCTGCATCCTGTTTCTCTCCTGTTTTGTAGCCTGGTAGGGAGTTAGGTGTATTGGAGTGTGTTATTTGATATAATAATTTTTATTATCATTAGATGATATTAGTATTAGTATTAGTATTACATTTATTTATTTTTTTGTGCTATGGTTCTATTGAAAAAAAAAAACAAATAATAATAATAATAATAATATATATATATATATATTAAGTTTTAATTAGCTTGTTATTGAAAAACTGTTTCCAAACCTTGGAATAAAAGGAAAGGTTTCTGCGTTCAGATATGACTCTTTTGCCTTTAGACAAAATTGAACATATTACTCTTTTTAATCTTTGTTTTCTGTATGTAAATTTCTGCGCACCAAACCGGACTTTTATTTTGGGCTGACGATGTGACGTCATAAGGCTGCACCGCGTTCCAGTGTCGGTGATTCGGCTGGAGAAAGGTTTGTGTTTTTATAGTGTTTAAAACGATACAGAGCATTTAGTCTGTTTTTGTTTTTGTTTTGTCTTACAAGCGATGTAAAATAAATCAAATATAATTGAATATAATGTTGTAATGCTTTACCACCTTGATGCATATTTTAGTTTTGTAAGTAAAGCACATGCACGCACGATTAACAGAAACGGTGCGTCTCATTTCGCTTCCCATATCGTGAATCAGTTTATCATAAACGGTTCGGTCTCTGGCGAGTAGTGATGAGATGAACTGCTTCGCAAAATGATTCATTGATTCGAATTACGGCACGCTGACGTCACATGTTGATCAAAACAGTGTGAATGCCAAGAGGACACAGAAAATGAAGTACAACTTTTACAAACTAATGTTTTAATGATTGTATAATCGAATAAATGTGATCTATAAATCAAATACCTAATTATGAACTTTCAATAGAAATTGTGTTATTTAGTGCTAGTTTTCAGTGTTGCTGTTTTTTCTCAGGTAATTACTTCTCACTTTGACTTGCTTAGCAGAGCACTGACTACTGAACTGGGGAGCTGATTGAGAGGCAGATGTTAACATTTATATTTATTTCTCTTTTCTGTAATTCTGTAAATTCTCATTTTAAACAGGCAAAAGTGTTCAAACAGAAAAAAACCGTTTAAGCAACTGAGATCTACGGGACACTATTCTAAAGATGGCGTTTATTAAAGAGGAAAGTGAAGATATAAAGATTAAAAAAGTATTCAGCATGAAACAAGAGGATACTGAGGAACAAACTGCGGTGGTGTTTATTAAAGAGGAAAGTGAAGAGATGAAGATTAAAAAAGTATTCAGCATGAAACATGAAGATACTGAGAAACAAACAGTGGTGGCGGTTATTAAAGTAGAGAGTGAAGACATGAAGATTGAAGAAACATTCATGGTAAAACATGAAGATACTGAGGAACAAACAGGTTGGTTTTCTTTCTCAAAGCTGAACTTACTCATTACATCCTTATTAAAATGTCCAGCAATTATATTTCTCAGAAATGTCACAAGTGTCTTAAAGTGGTTTTATTTGACACAGAGCGGGTCGCCTCATGTGGATAGACATGTTGAGGTCATATGACCAGACTAATGCTAGTGCTGTCTTCAACCTGAGAAGATCACACACTGCTTGAATTATTGAAAGACAATGTATAAATAAGTGTTTTTTTTTTCAATAAGTGCATATCTTTTCAAGCAAACATCACGCAAGTTAAAAAAACAAAATACCTTTTTCGCTATTTCAGTTAATGTCAGAAAACTTGCGAGCTAAGCCAGTAGTAGTACTGACAGTGTCGTGTAAACATGGCTGAAAATCATTTACGCTGCAATCGCTCCAAATGATTCAAACTTGTGACTTTGTTCATTTTAAACAATTCACTAGCAAAAACCAGATCAAATTAAAAGAGTCGTTCATTTCTTTAATTTCCACATCGCTTGTAATGATTTTAAAAAGCATGAAGTGGTGGGTAAAACAGAGCTTTTCGAAACTCTGAATCAGTTAAACCATTGGATTGCAAAGCGTTTGAAGTGCTCCAATGGGATATCTCAAATCATTTGTTTCAGATTGGGACTTCACATCATGTATCGTTAAAGAAGAAATCCACTTCCAGAACAACAATTTACAAATAATGTACTCACCCCCTTGTCATCCAAGATGTTCATGTCTTTCTGTCTTCAGTCATGAAGAAATTATGTTTTTTGAGGAAAGCATTTCAGGATTTTCTCCATATAATAGACTTCATTGGTGCCCCGATTTTGAACTTCCAAAATGTAGTTTAAATGCAGCTTCAAAGGGCTCTAAATGATCCCAGCCGAGGAAAAGTGTTATCTAGCAAAACAATCTGTCTTTTTTGGAAAATAAAAATTTGTATACTTTGTAAGTACAAAAGCTTGTGTAGCACAGGCTCTAGAATGCGCTTTCACGTACTATGGAATCACGTCGAAAGGTCATGCGGAACGTAGGCAGAACCACAGAATTGTTTACAAAGTGAACGCGCAAACACTAAGAAAGTGCAAGTAAGTCAAACGCTGTTTACAAACAAAAAGGTTCAATGACGTCGGACGATTCTGAAGTTGTAGGAGAAAATAAGATGGAGTTTTTCGACATACTCTACCTTTTTGAGCCGGAGTACACAGATGATGAACTTGTGGTGATTCAAAGACATGATTTGTGGTAGTGATGGAAAGTCTGGATCATTTTACAGACTCGTACCTTTGAGTCTCATTCAGCAAAATGAACAAATCTTTTTTTGAGTCATTTCGTTCATTTTAGCAAAGTCAGCATCACATGACAGCCCCATAAGATGAACGAACAACTCAGAAAACCCGAAGACTCCAAACAGGTGAACTAATTCCAGTACAGAACCTAATAGGATGTTGCGCATGCGCGACTGAACGAATCATTCCCCGAGACAACTCATTCTTCCCAAGTGACATTAAAGATTCGTTCAAAATAAACAAATCGTTCAAGAATGACCTGTGAACATGCATCCCAAAGCCTGTGCTACACAAGCTTTTGTGCTTAGAAAGTATACAAATTTGAATTTTTTGAAAACAATGACCGATCATTTCGCTAGATAAGACCCTTCTTCCTTGGCTGGGATCATTTAGAGCCCTTTGAAGCTGCATTTAAACTACATTTTGGAAGTTCAATTTCAAGGCACCAATCAAGTCAATTATATGCAGAAAAATCCTGAAATGCTTTTCTCAAAAAACATAATTTCTTTACGACTGAAGAAGGAAAGACATGAACATCTTGGATGACAAGGGGGTGAATAAATTATTTGTAAATTGTTGTTCTGGAAGTGATCTTCTCCTTTAACCCCTTAGGTATAAAAGGTTGGTTCCTGAAACAAAAGACGTTTTTCGATACCCAGCCCTATCCACTTCCAAAATTTTCACCCTGTAGCTGGCTGCTGGTCCTCTTAACAGCATGGAAAACAACAAAAAAAACATATTTAAAAAAACGTAAAACTTAAAACATTATAGCTATATAGCTACAGACCACTCATTTTACAATCGCTACACAGCTGTCACTCATTTCAGTTCGCAGAAAGTTTTCAGAAAGTTTTATTAAAATCAGTAAAGTTGTTTGCACTGTCTTGTCTTGTGCCATTAAACTGAGGTTAACTTTTATTTGATTGTTTTTTCACCTTAGACCCAATGGCACTGAAAGAGGAGAAAGAAGTACTCAATGAAACCAAAGAGAAAGATCAATATGAGTATCTTCAAAAGACAGGAACTAGAAGCGTCGCTGAACAGGAAAACCCTGTGCACACTGGGGAGAGCCCTTTTACCTGCCAAGAGTGTGGAAAGAGTTTCTCTCATAAAGTAGATCTGGAGATGCACGTAAAAATTCACACTGACCACAAGGCTTCCAAATGCAATCAGTGTGGAAAAAGTTTCTCTAGAAAACAAAACTTAGAGAGACACACGAGAACTCACACTGGAAACAAGCCACACAGATGCCAACAGTGTGGAGTGTGTTTTGCTGAACATGGACACCTTGAAATCCACATGAGACTTCATAAAGGGGAGAGCCCTTTTGTTTGCCAACAGTGTGGAAAAAGTTTCATTTGTAAAGCAAGTCTTGACAGTCACACAAGAATTCACATTGGAGAAAAGCGTTTCGCATGCCCTCAGTGTGGAAAACGTTTCAACCAACGAGGAAACCTTAAAACCCACATTAGAATACACACTAGAAAGAGTTCCTTCACCTGCCAGCAGTGTGGAAAGTGTTTCACTCATATAGGAAGTCTTACCGGGCACATGAGAACTCACACTGGAGAGAAGCCTTACACGTGCTCTCAGTGTGGAGACAGTTTTGGTCAATTTGGAAACCTTAAACTCCACATGAGAATCCACACTGGAGAAAAGCCTTACAGTGTGTAATATGTCCTTAACAGGCAAATGGGACTCTACACTGGAGAGAGCTCAGTTACCTGCCTACAGTGTAGAAATGTTTCAACCAGTATTTGAAGTGGGCCGTATGTACAGGCACTTCTACATTCAAAGCTGTAGCATGCAACATTTTTTTTAGCTGAACTGACCTCGTTTTAAATTGATGATTGTTATTGACCTGAACTGACTTTACAACAGAATCTGAATTGTCTCTATAGAGTTTCCATTATTGATCTCTGTGAAAGCTGCTTTGATGCAATCCATATTGTATAAAGTTCTATAGAATAAAGGTGACTTGACATGAGTTCACACTGGAGAGAATTATTTTGCCAACCCTCAAGATGTATTTAGTTACCACTTGTAGTACACTTGAACTCACTAGTGTACAAAAGATGGGTTCAAGTGTACTACAAGTGGT
Organism: Labeo catla; assembly: GCA_012976165.1. Classification (NCBI taxonomy): domain Eukaryota; kingdom Metazoa; phylum Chordata; class Actinopteri; order Cypriniformes; family Cyprinidae; genus Labeo; species Labeo catla. The sequence goes on along the minus strand of VONZ01000654.1, from coordinate 67,347 downwards.
AACAGAAAAGCAGCGCCTTCAAAACAATCCAACTGAGGTGCGTAGAACAAAAAAAAGTTTCCCAAAAGGTAAAATACTGAAAAAGTCTGCACACTCTCAAAAATCAAAAAGTCACAAGCGAGATGAAGGCAACATAAGCAGTTTACTGAATAAAAACAAGGCAAACGTTTCGGTCACATGTTGACCATTTTCAATGCCAAGCTAACAATTCCAGTATTCTCTTCCTATTAATTGGTAACTAAATATATTTTTTAATACAGGAGTAGTATGATAAAAGCACATTTTTGTTGACTTAGATGTTCTTAAAGGTAAAGGTAAAACTTCCAGAACAAAAATTATATATAGTGGATTCCATGGTGTCCACGAGTTTGAACTTCCAAAATGCAGTTTAAATGCAGCTTCAAATGGCTTTAAACGATCCCAGCCAAAAAAGAAGGGTCTTATCTAGTGAAGCAATCAGTTATTTTCTAAAAAAAACAAAAAATAAATAAAAAATAGAATTTATATACTTTGTAACCTCAAATGATAATCTTGTCTAGCTCTGTGATGCACATGTGAAAACTGTGTAATCCGGGTCAATACAGTTAGGGTATGTCGAAAAACTCCCATCTCATTTTCTCCTCCAACTTCAAAATTGTCCTAAATCACTGCAGAAGTACCGACCCAGTGTTTAAAAAAGTGAACATGCAAAGAACCTCAAATGCCCTTTACAAAAAAAGGTAAAACAGCAATGTAGGACGATTCTGAAGTTAGAGGACAAAATGAGATGAGAGTTTTTCGACATACCCTAACTCTACTGACCCGGATTACACAGAGTTTGCATGTGCATTGCAGAGCTATACAAGATGAGCATTTGAGGTTAAAAAGTATAGAAGTATATAAAAGTATACTTTGTTAGATAAGACCCTTTTTCCTCGGCTGGGATTGTTTAGAGCCCTTTGAAAGTGCATTTAAACTGCGTTTTGAAAGTTCAAACTCACGGGCACCATAGAAATCCTCTATATGGAGAAAAATCCTGAAATATTTTCCTCAAAAAACATAATTTCTTTACGACTGAAGAAAGAAAGACACTAACATCTTGGATGACAAGTGGGTGAGTAAATTATCTGTAATTTTTTGTTCTGGAAGTGAACTTCTCCTTTAAGATTATCTAGCCCCAAGAAAGAGAGCCCCAGTGAAAAAAGATCGCCAGCCTAGAAAAGCAGACAGAGCAATTGTTACAATCTACTTTTATCCCTTCCTTGACCATGTTACTAAAACCCAAATTCGAGTATATTATAGTCGTGACAATTAGTAGACCTCCAATTTCCGTGTTTCCACTGTCACTTCCAGGGCTTGATTGTGTCTCATCGGTGCTTCCTCAGGGCCAACAGCAAGGGATTTTCAGCCTGATTAATATTTCAGGCCAAGTTGGGGAGTGCTCATGAACCAACCCTAAACTTGGCCCTTACTATAATACAGAAACAGTATTATTCTTGTACAGTGTGACAATAAAGTTAGATTGATGTGCTCATGCCCAGTAGGCCCACAGCCGTTTTTTATCAAAAGTGAAAATAAACAGACGAGAAAGAAAACGCATGTGTAACAGTAGATCTGTGTGTGTTCGGTGTTAAAGAGACAGCAGCCTAATAAATGTGCTGCCTGTAATTTGTTATTCCAAAAACAAAAAATCATTCACTCAATAATCATTTAATAATACTTTATTCATGAAAGGAAAACTATGCAGTGTTTTCAAACCTTTTATTTAAATTTCTGTTCCTGCAATTTGTTCAGTTGTATTTATTTATAATATTTACTTGTCTTTAGCTATTTAATGTTTAAAATTTATATAAGACTAGTTGTTTTTGCTGTGGTATAAACAATTCCAGCCGAGGAAGAAGGGTCTCATCAAGCAAAACAATTGGTTATTTTCTAAAAAAAAAAAAAAAAAAAAAATTACAATTTATTAATATATATAAGAGTTCAGATGCAAAACCGTCTAAAAGCCATCGGTCAGAAATGAGATAATGATACTGAGTGAATGCTCCATATTATACGTCCATCAAATACATTTACTTTAAACTCGCTAAATTCCAGCCTCAGCCCAACCAGAAGTACCAGTACTTACATAGAAACCTATACAAAGTAGCCAGAAACAAATGCTAATTTTAAAGAAATACATCAGATGGATTTAGAGGCTTTTGCATCTGAACTCTTCATATATATATATATATATGTTTACAAAGTGAATTTGCTAAAAAGGTCAAACGGCCGTTACAAAAAAAACGTAAAACAGCAATGTAATACGATTTTGATAGGAGTCGATGAGATGGGAGTTTTTAGACATGCCCTAACTGTCTTGAACTGGAGTTCATGCAGAGCTAAACAAGACGAGCATTTGAGGTTCAAATGTATATAAATTGTAAAACTTTTTTTTTTTTTTAGAAAATAACCAATCGTTTCGCTTGATAAGACCCTTCTTCCTCGGCTGGAATTGTTTACAGCCATTTGAAGCTGCATTAAACTGCATTTTGGAAGTTCAAACTCATGGGCACCATAGAAATCCACTATATGGAGAAAATTCCTGAAATGTTTTCCTCAAAAAACATACTTTCTTTATGACTGATGAAAGTAAGACATGAACATCTTGGATAACAAAGGGGGTAAGTAAGTATCTGTAAATTTTTGTTATGGACGTGAACTTCTCCTTTAAGATATTTATGACATGATACTTTCAATTATGGCAGCAGACTGTCCAGGGAGAGAAGAAATTGTTAAATAAAGTCATACTTTTTTGTTTTCTTTGCACACAAAAAGCATTCTTGTAGCTTCATAACATTATGGTTGAACCACTGATGTCACATGGATTATTTTAATGACATTCTTACTATGTTTCTGTGCCTTGACCGTAGTAGGAGTCTTACCGTCTATGGAGGGTCAGCGAGCTCTTGGATTTCATCAAAAATATCTTAATTTGTGTTCCAAAGATGAACTAAGATCTTACGGGTTTAGAATGACATGAGGGTGAGTAATTAATGACAGAATTTTTCATTTTTGGGTGAACTACCCCTTTAAATAAATTAGATAAATTTAATAAATTAGCCCTGTGATGGACAATGTATAAAGGAACAAACTGCTTAGGATTGTTTATTGCACCAAATTAATTTGAAAGGACGTACAGTATATGTACATACAGGCTACTGGAAAAACAAGTAATTTTGTTCAGTTTATGTTGATTTATTTATATTTTTTCTGTTACATTGCTGCATTTCCCAGAAAGGTACAAGTTTGACTTATATTTTAATTCAGAGGAATCAACACATGGAACTGAGTGACACATTTACACGGTCGAAATTAGAGGGAATCTACAATATTTGAAACTACAGCAAAGACATTCGGGTATGGCCACATTTATATATATGCACAGAAAATAAAAAGCCTTATGAAATCTAAAGAGATAAGGAAATAAAAGAAGTAAAATAAGTAGTCATGAATGTAACAATCAATGTAGCCTGCATTCAGTTGTGGTGCGAGCATAGACTTGATTTCACACAGCATTTTTCTTGTCATGCTGGACACAAACATTTGCATGACATTGAACATGTATCTATGTGAAAAAGAAAAAAATATTGCACTAGGAATTGCTCCTTTTTCCAAAATTTTGAGTTTGTAAATGACATTTTAGGTCTTATATTTAAAACTAATTTTACACTGAAGATGCGTAAAAGGTTTCTCTCCAGTGTGAACTCTTATGTGATCCTTAAGATCCTAAAGTTCTTTCCACAATGATTGCACACGGAAGGTTTCTCTCCAATGTGAATTTTAACATGACTCTTAAGGTGGTTCGTGTCTGTGAAAATCCTTTCGCACTAAGTACATATAAAACTGTCCTCTCTTGAATGAATCTTTATATGATAATTAAGGCTTTCTTTATATCTGAAACTCATTCCACACTGATCACAGATGTAAGGCTTCTCTCCAGTGTGAATACTCATGTGGGAATCAAGTTGTTTTTTCTGTATAAAACTCTTTCCACACTGAACACATTCAAATGGATTCTCTCCAGTGTGAATTTTCATGTGAGTCTGAAGGTTTCCTTTTAATCCAAAACATTTTCCACACTGAGGGCAGGTGAAAGGCTTCTCTCCAGTGTGAATTCTCATGTGGGCAGTAAGGAGTTTTTTCTGTGTAAAACCCTTTCCACACTGAACACATATGAATGGCTTCTCTTCACTGTGAGTTTTAATGTGGTTCTTAAGATCTCCATTTCGTATGAAACTCTTCCCGCACAGTTCGCAGGTGTGAGGTCTCTCTCCGCTGTGAATTCTCATGTGGGCATTAAGGTTTTTTTTCTGTGTGAAACACTTTCCACACTGAACACATATGAACGGCTTCTTTTCATTGTGAATTTTCATGTGGATTTCAAGGCTTTCTTTTTGACCGAAAATTTCTCCACACTGTTGGCAGGTGAAAGAGCTCTCTCCTGTATGTATTATCAGGAAAGAACTAAGATTTGTAGTTTGTGTTTTTTGAGCTTTTTTTGGTGAGGTCTTTTCAGTCTGTGAGCAACTAATCGATTTTTCTTCAGTTTTGAAATCACGTTTCTCTTTTTGATCTTTCTCCTGTGTTTCATTCAGTTCTTTACTCTCCTCTTTCAGCGCCATCAGGTCTGAGGTGAAAGAAAAATACAAGTTAAAACCAGTTTAATGGCACAAAGCAACAAACATCAATATATTTAGACTACTGCTGTCAATCGATTAAAAATTAATTGCACATTTTAAGCAATTAATCGCATAGCAACATTTATTTTGTCATAATTTCACACTGAATCACGTTTCACAGATCTGAAACCCATACGATTTTCTTCCAGTTCTTAACGGTCACTTGACAAAACTACTCAGAGAGCTGCTTTACAGACAGCGTGCCAGTATCGTTTTAAGTTCTCTTTTGCATATTATCATGTTTGATAACATGTTCATATAGTCTACTGTAACGCTATCCAAAGGATTTTAGGAAAAACATAGATCCTGCGTTAACCGCAGTAAATATTTTTAACACATTACACTAGGAAAGAAATTTAATCACACACAATTAATGCATTCATTTTGACAGCCCTAATTTAGACATGAAAAGAATTCAATCCAAACATGTATGCTAGATCCTACTGAACTACTGAAAGATGCGTAACTTGTAATCTCAGAACCTCTTGTCAATATTTTTAACTCTTTCCTTTCTTTAGGATACGTCCCAACTACATGTGATATATGATTTTTTTTTATTGCTCACTGTAATGAACGCTGCTATTTTCATTCAGGTATGTTAATGGCATATGTCAGTATGTCACTTTTGAAAAAGAGTAGAAAAAAAATCCCTTACACCTAAAACAAATGTCAAATTAAAAACTCAATTGTCATGCAAAATAAAGTTTTTGTTTTGATACTGTTTTTTTGTTTGTTTTCTAATCATAAGTAGATACTGAGTTTGATTTTACACTAAACAATTGTTTTGGCAACTTCTGTATGAGATACTTTTGCATCTTCATTTCTGTAGAAGACATTATAATAATGATTAAATGAGTGAGAATCAAACCAACCTGTTTGTTCCTTAGTATCCCCATGTTTGACTTCTTCTATTGTCATGTCTTCATTCTCCTCCTTAATAAACACAATCTTTATTTGTTCCTCAGTATCTTCATGTTTGACTCTGAATGCTTCTTCACTCTTCATGTCTTCACTCTCCTCTTTAACAAACGCCATCTTTATAATAGTGTCACATGGATCTCGGTCGCTTCACCAGGAGTTTGTCTGTGTGTTTGGACACTTTATCCTGTTTAAAATGAGAATAACAGAAAGATAATACAATCCAAACTAAATATCTGGGTGTGTCTCAATCAGCTCCCTAGTTAGGCAGTAAGCTCACTGGTAAGGGAGGCAATCAGAGTGGCCTTAAATGACCTAGGATGCGTTTCCCGGAAACGCTGTCTCTTAGTGGGCTACGGGGATTCTAAAGGGAAATCTTAACTACAGGTGTCCCTTTTCTAGGTGCGTTCCCCGAATTATACCATAGAACGGGGTGTCCAAACTTTTTTAAAGAGGGACAGATTTGATGACCTGGACACACCGGGGGGCTGGATGCTTCTCCATATATATACATATATATATAATACATATATATATATATATATATATATATATACATACATATACATATATATATATATATAGGAGTAGTATACTGAGTTGACACTAGCAGTGGCTTCAGTTGAGGTAAAAATTTGTAAATATTAACAACCTTGTTTTTAAAGGGTAACATTGTAATAATTATAATAGCTGTATGGTATTTAGTCTATTAACACATTTATTTTGTATAAACAGAAATGCACAAAACTGCATAACAAAAACAAATTTGGCCTAGATTTCATTACTCCCTTACATTCAATTTTCCTAAACACTACCAGTCAAAAAACAGTAAGACTTTTAATGAAGAAGTCTCTTCTGCTCACCAAGCCTGCATTTATTTGATCCAAAGTGCAGCAAAAACAGTAAAATTTTGAAATATTTTTACTATTTAAAATAACTGCTATTTGAATGTTTTAAAAAGTAATTTATTCCTGTGATTTCAAAACTGAAAAAAAAAAAATCTGACTGTTTAAATTTTTTGACTGGTAGTGTATATGTCCACATTAATACTATAATAAAATTGGGTATGAATATCCTAGATCCTACATTTCATTTACACAATACCACAGTTACTGTTACTACAGTAAATCCATTGGTGATTTGTGGATTGAAAAACATTTTAACTACATTGTTGTTGCACAATGCTTCTCTCCTGTGTTCTACGTCAGTGTTGTTGACAATGACAGCGCTGTTTCATCTGCCTTTAAACTCGTTTAAATCACTACGACACCCGTGGTTTGTATCGGAGAGCTCTGCTCCAAACTCGAACGCTTCTCACGGAATCTCACAGCGCTGTTTAGTGGTCGTTTGATCGAGATCATTTGTTCTGAGCTCATGCTGCGCTGTCTTTAGGAAATGGTACGTGCGGCGCCGGCGCGGTTCACAAGTTGCGCTCTCAAGCTTTTGGTGCGTTTTAGGAATTATTTTGCGGTAAAGAAACGGCAGCGCATATGTTATCAAATTGTTATCGCTGCGTTTTACTGCTACATCTGGTCAAAACTTTAGTGCTGCCACCTTGGGAAACTGCGTATTATGTTTGGCGGGCCACATATAATACATTTCAGTAGACAAGCTGCGGGCCGTTTGAAATTCATTCACGGGCCGCATTTGGACACCCCTGCCTTAGGAGGTTGCTTAAGATATACCTTCTTAAGTGCGACGTTACCGGGTGCTGTCCATGACGGTGGTGCTGAATTGGTTGATATTGATGGCTCATGCAGGGTCTGTTATAGAGCGTTATTTCTTTATAAAATAAATGTTGATTTTAAATAAATACATGGCACTCTGTCCTGTTAGAACGCAGCGAACTTGTGTGAAACTTTTACTTTCGTTTTGAGAGACTCTGCTTAATCTAACAGCTTTTAACACAGAAAGAAAGAAAGAAAGAAAGAAACAACACACACAAGTCCAAAAAAAAAAAACATTCTGGAAAAAGTGCTTTCCAACAAGCAGCACTTCAGAATTAGTTGAAATTGCATTTATCAGGAATTATATATAATTGCATTTATCAGGAATTATATATAATTATTATCTAATTGTTATATAATTTCGAACCAGCAACCTCATGCTCAAACATGCGTATCATTAACTGGCAGCAGGACTATGCCTTCACTGTTTTTTAAAAGGCTCATTTATATTATCATAATATACTTTCCATAGTGACTTCATTTACTCCACAACCAGGGTTGATTGCCCAGCAGCTGCATCACATTGTTGGTATAAATCTTTAATTTCTGTTGTTGGATGAGCTACTCTATAAAAGCTAAACACACGAAACAAATAATCAACAGCTACTATGCAGATAAAAAGGAGAGCCGCCAGCAGCTGAATTTCGGGACTGAGGGGGCACAGTAGCTACGATAAGTTTGTCTCGACAAAATTGGACCAACACGATCTAAAAGCATGCTGAATTTGCTGCTGTGACAGGCATTTATTTATTTATGTATTTATTTATTTTTTTTTGTGAACTGTTAAATGTGATAAGGTATAGCTAAGAGTGGTCCAGACCAACCTTACGAAAGTATGACTTACAGAAGGTAAACAACTAATAACGTTTCGGAAAACACATATCAAGGATAAGGTACAGCGTAAGGTATAACTTAAGAACGACGTAGTATAAAGAAGTTTTCGGGAAACGCAGCACTGAGAAGACAAAAATGAAACTAAAAATAATTGTACTAATAACGTTAATAACAATGTTACTTTCATGAAAACTTGTGCAGATGGTTTATAGTTGTTGTCATTACACGTCTGTTTTTGTTGTTCTCGCCGTTTTGTGCAGCAGGTGTAGTCAGCGTGCTGTAATCGAGCGAACAGTGAATCATTTTGTAAAGTAACTGATTCAGTTGATTCGGCGTTTCGAAAAGCTCCGTTTCTTCATCCCTACCAGTGATAAACTGACTTACAGGGAGAGAAATAAGACGCACTGTTTCTGTTACAAAATAATCTTAATTAATGTCACTAGATAAAGCATTACAGTGTTGCATTCGGTGATTTATTTCACAGCTTTATATACAATTCTCTAAACGAGTTGCGTTGATTTAAACACTTTAAATGATTAAAAGCACGCACCTTTCTTCAGATGGACCACAGACGTAGGAGCGCGGCGCAGCCTTGTGACGTCATATCGCTGGACCAAAATAAAAGCCTTTTCCGCTAAAAACACAATTTTTAAGTACAAAACAAATATAATACGGTAAACGAAGAATTGCAGAGATGTAAAAAGCCCAACGATATCAATACAGTTTAGCTTTATATCTAGTCTTATATCTGAATATAAGCAACTGTGAAGTGCTTTCATGATTAACTACTGAGCATTTGTGATATTCTAAATCAAGAATGAATTCAGCATCTTGATTTTCAAATTACAAGATTGGAAAGAATGTGTAGATCAAAATTTGTGGTTGCAGAGTGATTAAACAGTTTAATTTGTTAACTGAAACGGAATCATTATGTCAGTGTATCTTATTATGTCAATGTCATCTTCATCTCTCTCCAGTTTCTCCCCAGAATATAAAGGCAATAAATCGAATTTAAGCTTTATTTGGTCAAAGTGAATTTCATTAAAGGTCCCCGACTGCAAAGGACTGCAAATCAGTTGAAACAGTTGTGTGAAAGTATCATTGAGGCTGAGGTATTTATTGGGTTTGGGTCTGGGTCTGGGTTTGGCTTTCGCACCAGAGGAACCATTTCATAGTTCCTAGAACTACTGGTCGAAATCCACACATTTTAGCATGTTTACACCGTAGGAACCTAGGAGCGTATTTGGTTTTAGAAACTCTGACTGGGGTTAAATTAGCACTGGCTGTCTGGTTTCCAAGAAGACAATACCAGGCTTTATTCTAAATGTGCAATAACAACATGATTTCATAGACATAACAAACAAAGAAGGAAAAATGCAACAGCATATGCCGGGTCAGACTGAACGATTTTAGCCCCGATTTTCACTTGCCGAGAGCTTTGAAATTGCTGATAAATGACTGAAATTGGAGGCAAATGGGTACTCATTCACGTGAGTGACAATCATGTAATGTGTTACCAACACATCTGAAAGAAGCTAAACTTTCTAAATATCTGGACCTATCAGCAACTATCAGCAAGTCTTGTGGTGTGACTTATTTTGACTAGAAATGACATCAGCAACAACCTACAGCCAATGAGAGACCAGATACAGGAAAAGTTCAAAAGGTAGAGTCATAGTAGACCTGCAACAGAACATCAGCATACATTCTCTGGTTCATGTTCCTCATTTTTCACCGCAAATCTATACAGACAACTTGGATTGCAAGCTTTTTGCAGGCTATCATTTTTGACAGGAATAAATCTTTATTTAAACATGATTTACGTTATTTCTTATATCCATTCTCATGTGTGTTTGGTTGTTTGATTTTGATTTTTTTCCCCAAAAAATAGTGTGGTGGTATGATGATTATTTAAAGGAGAAGCCCACTTCCAGAACAAAAATGTACAGATTACGTACTCACCCCCTTGTCATCCAAGATGTTCATGTCTTTCTATTTTCAGCCACAAAGAAATTATGTTTTTTGAGGGAAACAGGATTTTTCTCCATATAATGGACTGATATGGTGCCCCGATTTTGAACTTCCAAAATGCAGTTTAAATGCAGCTTCAAATTATCTCAAATGCGGTTGTAAACAATCCCAGCCGAGGAAGAAGGGTCTTATCTAGCAAAACAATCTATTATTTTCATTAAAAAAAAACAACATTTAAATACTTTTTAATCTCAAACGCTCGCCTTGCCTTTCTCTCCCTGAACTCTGTGTATTCTGGCTCAAGACAGTTAGGGTATGTCGAAAAACTCCATTTGTATTTTCTCCCTCAACTTAAAAAATTATTTCAAAATCATCCTACATCGCTGCAGAAGTACCGACCCAGTCTTTGCAAAGTGAACATGCAAAGAAGATCAAACACCCTTAATAAAAAGGTAAAACAGTGATGTAGAACAATTTTGAAGTTGAGGGAGAACATGAGATGGGAGTTGTTCGACATACCCTAACTGTCATGAACAGGAACAAAAACAGTCCAGGCAGAGTAAGACAAGACGAGCGTTTGACATTAAAAAGTATATAAACTGTATTATTTTTATGATAATAACTAATTGTTTCGCTAGATAAGACCCTTCTTCCTTGGCTGGGATCATTTACAAGTGCATCTGGGATCGTTTGAAGCTGCATTTAAACTGCATTTTGGAAGTTCAAATTTGGGGCATCACAGAAGTCCACTATATGGAAAAAAATCTTGAAATGTATTTTTCAAAAAACATAATTTCTTAACGACTGAAGAAAGAAAGACATGAACATCTTGGATGACAAGGGGTGAGTGCATTATCTGTTCTGAAAGTGGACTCCTTTAACTGCTCCCGGTCGAGATGGAGCATCCCTGAACTCAAATCGTAAATATCAAACATGTTCGAACTGGGGGCTTAAAACAAGTGAGTATTAAACTAGAAACCACAGCAACAAACTAGTGATGAGAACAGGACAAAAGAAAGTAATTGTCTAACACAAGGACAAACTAACTAAAACCAAGAGCAATCACAGTAGAGAGCTTGTAAAATGTCACTGTTTTACTGTTTCTATTTCGGTTGTCCAAAACTCTTTACACAAAAGAATACAAACAAGGTTTTGCATATGCATATGACATTTCAGATGTATTTCTAAGGATGATGGCAAAAAACTAATTTTCTACACTGACCATACTTAAATCACCATTCTCCAGAGTGAATGTAGAGGACATTTCTTAAACTGCTCTTTTTTTCCCTATTACACTCAAGAACAAAACAGTATCTCTCCAGAATGAGTTTGCAAATGATGTTTCAGATATTATTGCTATGTAAAAGGCTGTTCTCCATGTGAATTCCCATGTGAACTTTAAGGCGTGCTTCCTTTTTGCAAGTATTTCCACAGTGATGTCACATGGAAGGTTTCCCCCCAAACGAATAAGTTCTTGTGGGTTTATTAAGGGTTACTTTATGTCTGAAGTTCTTTCCTACCCACATATAAACGTCCTCTCATTAGTGTGACTGTTCATGTGAGGCTGAAGATTTAGTTTTGCAGGTGTATGGTTCTCATGTGCCTGTTAAAACTTCCTTGCTGAGTAAAACTGATTCCACACAGTTTGCAGGTGTAAGGCTTCTCACCACTGTGGATGCTCATGTGGCTTTTAAGGGTCCCTTTTACATTGAAACATCTTCCGCACTGTTGGCAGGTGAAAGGCTTCTCTCCAGTGTGAGTCCTCATGTGGACTTTAAGGTTTCTGTGTTCAATGAAATGTTTTCCGCATTGTTGGCAGGTAAAACGCTTCTCACCGTAGTGAATCCTCATGTGGATTTTAAGGCTTCCTTGTTGAGTGAAACGTTTTCCACACTGTTGGCAGATGAAAGGCTTCTCTCCAATGTGACTCATCTTGTGTACATTAAGGTTTCCTTTTTGAGTAAAACTCTTTCCACACTGTTGGCAGGTGAAAGGCTTCTCTCCTGTGTGAATTCTCATGTGGGTAATAAGAGTTTGTTTCTGTGTTAAACCCTTTCCACATTGAGGGCAGGTGTAAGACTGCTCTCCAGTGTGAACTCTCATGTGGACTTTAAGGCTTTCTTTTCGACCGAAACCGTTTCCACACATATTGCAGGTGTAAGGCTTCTCTCCTGTGTGAATCCTTACATGGACTTTGAAGTTTCTTTGTTGATCGAAACTCTTTCCACACTGTTGGCAAGTAAAATGCCTTCTAGTTCTAGTCCTTTGAGCTCTTTTTTGTGAAGTCTTTTCAGTTTGTGAGCAACTAAATGACTTTTGTCCATTTATGAAATCATTATGTTTCTTAAACTGATCTTTATCTTGCATTTCATTTAGTTCTTCACTTTCCTCTTTCAGTGGCATTAGGTCTAGGGCAAAAAGACACAAATACAAGTTAATCCCTGTTTAAAAACAACAGTACAACAGAAAGCAATAAAGGACTAAATCTGTCAAACTCAGCTTATGGCTCATTTCCACCGAGTGCAGTACAGTATGGTACGCAATTATTTCCAACCGTACTGTACCACTTTTTGGTACCCTTCCATTGGGGTACCTAGCACAGCAAAGGGTACAAAAAGGGTGGAGCTGAAGTCACTGCAGAACGTTGATTAGTTGACTAGAATCGACACTTGTGCGTGCTACAAGGGAATAACGTGTCTCCTTCACTCGTTCCACTACGCTGTTTATGCGTGTTGGGCTTATTTACATCAGAAAGAGCAAATACTATTTTAAAAATTAGAGATCAAGGTAATAATAAGAGGTCATTCCAGAGCAAATTTTGACTGGCAGAAAGATTTCCACATGTCATGCAGGTGTCAGAGAAAAGCTCCACTAGGAATTCTGGACTATGTCTCATCTAACCCTGAAGGATGCAGTGTGGGATGTCTGGGAGGTAGATGTTTTTAAAAGGATTTATAAGGACCAACCTGTTTGTTCCTCAGCATCTTCATGTTTGACATTAAATGCTTCTTCAATCTTCAAATCTTCAATCTCCTCTTTAATAAATGCCATCTTTATAATAGTGTGAATCACGTGAATCTCAGTTGTTTCACCAGATGATTTTCCTGTGTTTGGACACTTTGTCCTGTTTAAGATGAGAATAATTAACAAAGAGAAAAATAAATGTGAACTAAATCTCTGGTTGTGTCTCCCAGACCTTAGCTCCCTAGCTCAGTAGTCAGTGCACTTGTAAGGGAGTCAGTCAGAGTGAGAGTTATTAACGACCTTATATCACCTGAATAATTAAAACACTCAAAACTAGCACTACAAATTAATAAATAAGCACACTATGCAGACATTTCGTATTTTGTTATGATTCATATCTGGTATTTAATTACCCTTTGATTACATTTTATATCACATTTTCGTCAAAACAATGCTGGTTTATAAAAGTGGTCACGCTTGTTCTTGCTGCATTGTTCTGAGCAGCGCAAGTGTCGTTGACGTGCGGTGATTCGAGCGCTTAATCGAAACAGTGAATCATTTTGTGAATCAATTGATTCAGTTGACTCCGAGTTTCATAAAACAACGTTTATCTATTCACTACTTGCCAGTGATTGAATTCGTGTTTACGACCAAATGATTCACGATATATGGAGCGAAATAAGACGCACTTTGTATATTACTCATGTGCAGATGCGCATTACTCATGTTAAATGTTAAGACGAGAATAATAATATATAGGAATAGCGCACATAACATAATAATTTGTTCTGCATTGCGTGTAAAAACTCCAGAATTTATTAAACGGTTTCTCTAGATTAAAACATTATAAATGCTTAAAAACATACCTTTCTTTAGCCCAGATGCAGGAGCGCGACACAATATTATGACGTCACATCGCCACGCCAAAATAAAGGTGTTGTTCACAAACTTTTCTTTGACAAAAAATGCTTTAACATATTAGAACCTCATATTTAAAATTTCCAATTCACCCTTAAATTAAAGAAACTCACTTTAAAATTATATATATATATATATATATATATATATATATATCCTTCTGTAGAATTCCAAAGGGTTAGATTTAATTTTGAAGTGATTTTATGTACATTTTGTAACTAATTTTCAGATAATACAGAGCATTTTTCTGGAAAAAAGTGCAGTTATGTTTAAAGGAGGGTAATGTGTTTGAACAGAAGAAGGCGAATGACGAAGGTGGTCAAGAAAGTTTTTTTTATTTGCTAATTTAATAATTAATAATTTAGTATTGTTAGCCAAGAATTTTATTCTCAAATGTATTTACAGCATTTAAGAATTATTTGAAACTATACTCAAAAGCTTGGTCAAAAACAAAATAAAAAAATAAAAAGCTGGAATTTATTTTTTTTTAAATAAATAAATACCATTTATTGTAATATTTTATTTATCCCCAATGTTTTATTCATAGTTAATGTGTTTTTGTTGTTGTTGTTTTTTTTGTTTTTGTTTTTGTTTTTTGATATCTTTCTTGTTTCTTGTTTTGTATTTGTTTTTTTTATGTTTTGTTTTGTATTCTAAGTCTAAGCCCCTCTTAAAGTGTATGCCATTTTGCTTTGTAAATTTGTAATATTTTTGTTATACTTCAAAAAATAAAAAAAGTGTTTATTCTCTCAAAAAGGCAGCATCCATTTAATCATTAGTAGTCAGTTCATTAGTCAGGGCATTAGTAAGGGAGTCAGTCAGAACAATTTAATGGCCTTAAACCACCCGATTAACCAAAAACTGCTTAAATGTGGTCAAAACTCCTACAAAACCAACCTGCTAAAGCTGTGATGAGCTAAAATCAGCCAACCAGCATAGGGTGGTTTAAAATCTGAATTCTGCTTTAATCGAATTCACATGTAGCCTACATGATTTTAGACAGCAGCGTGTGAACAAGACTTTTACTTTGGTCTGGTGATGTGATGTCATAAGGATGCGCTGCGCTCATGTATCTTTGCTGAAGAAAGGTAAGTGTTTTTAAGCATTTATAATGTTTTATTCTATACAAACCGTTCAATCAATACTGTAGTTTTGACACGCGATGTAGAACGAATTATTTGTTACTGAACGTAACACAGCAATGCTTTATAATGTTTTTTTTTTTTAATATTTTGTTGTTAATAATATCTGGTGTTAATAACATTTAACATGAGTAATGCGCTTCTGCACAGGAGTAGCATAAAAAAGTGCGTCTTATTTCGCTCCTTATATCGTGACATTGTAGCTTAAACACGAATTCAGTCACTGGCAAGTAGCGAATACATCAACGTAATTTTTCAATCGAATCAGTTGATTCGCCCAAATCAACCCACGCCGACGAAACCTGCTGTGCTTAAAACAAAAACAACAAGAACAACATGACACTTTGTATAAACCAGCTTTTTTTTTTTTTTTTTAGTTAATTATAATATAAAATTTCGTAAAGAAGTCACTGTATACTAAATATTACTCATAAGTAAATATGAAATGTATGTGTGCATTTGTGCTCATTTATTAAATTGTAATGCTAGTTTTGAGTCAGGTAATTTAAGGTCATTAACCATTATTCTTACTGACTCCCTTACCAGTGACTACTTATAGGGAGCTGAATGAGACGCACCCAAAGATTGACTTGGCATTTGTTTTTTCTTTTTGTTAATTACTCTCATCTTAAACAGGACAAAGTGTCCAAACCCACAGAAAAGCTCCTGGTGAAGCAAATGAGATCCACGTGACACACTATTATAAAGATGGCATTTATTAAAGTAGAGAGTGAAGACTTGGAGATTGAAGAAACATTCACAGTCAAGCTTGAAGATGCTGAGGAACAAACAGGTTGGTTTTCATTCTCAAAGTTGAACTCGCTCATTTGATCCTTATTAAAACCTCTACAGAAATGTATGATATATCTGAGGAAATCATATATGAAGTCATATGACAAATGAACCCCCTCAAAACGCAATTGGGCTTTTTTTCAAAACTGTTTGGCTAGTTTTAAGTAGTAATTGGGCAGGTTTTGTTATGAAAACCTGGCAACCCTGCAGCTGATGCAGGCTGTCACGTCATGGTCTGCCTGAACTATGTTTGAGCTACATTTGTCACTCAAACTACATGAGAATAATGTTTAAAATATTTAAATTGGCATATTCATCATACTTGAATATACAAAGATGAAATGTTGGGAAAAAACAAAACACTAGTGCGTGCCAGTGCGCGTTTCTGCTGTCACTTCCGGGGCTTGATCGTGCCTCATCGGGGCTTCCTTGGGGCCAACGGCCAGGGGTTTTTCAGCCCAAAGCTGGCCAGTTTGGACTTGAAGAGTGGTCATGAACAAAGGCGACTTTCTCTACGTCTGGAAAGGGTCAGCACTGTGGATTATTTCATATAGTTAACTTGCATAGCACCAGCATTAAAGGAGAAGTCCACTTCCAGAACAAAAATGTACAGATAATGTACTCACCTTAAGTCATAAAGAAATTATGTTTTTTGAGGAAAACATTTCAGCATTTTTCTCCATATGACGGGCTGCTATGGTCCATATAATGGCTCCATATAACAAACCTCCAAAGACTGACCCAGTCTTTGCAAAGTGAACATACAAAGAAGATCAAACACCCTTAACAAAAAATGTAAAACCGCAATATAAGACGATTTTGAAGTTGAGGGAGAACATGAAATGGGAGATTTTTGACATACACTAACTGTCATGACCCAGAAAAAAACAAAGTCCAGGCAGAGTAAGACAAGACAAGCATTTTGGAAGTTCAAACTCAGGGCACCATAGACGTCCATTATATGGAGAAAAATCCTGAAATGTTTTCCTCAAAAAACATAACTTCTTTATGACTGACTAAGAAAGACATGAACATCTTGGATGACGAGGGAGTGAGTACATTATTTGTAAATCTTTGTTCTGGAAGTGGACTTTTCCTTTAAAGACTTTTAAAATAATTTTAGCTCAACTCACTATGAGTCAGCAGCGAGTGTTTAAAATAGGTTCTGTTTGAGATCTGATGTGGGTTATGATCACCATACAAAGCAAAATATTTATAATGATGGAAAAGATTATGCAGGTTAGGCATTACCATAGTAAACAAGGTAAATATCACCGCTAGAAGAAATCAAACGTACAATCTTGACATACAAATCAGACATACAATCTTGTATTTATTTAGTAACATATTTTATCTGTCACCAAGTCTCTTTATATTTGACTGTCTGATGTTCATATATTTAGATCAAGTATGTCATAAAGTAGCCTATATCATAATCATAGTTTTTGTTCAGGAGCTTCACTACTCACGTTTTACATTGTTGCTGTTTCTGTTGTGGTCTTTGGAACTATTTTCATCAGTCCATTGTACATCATGTCCATATGTCTTTAAACTGAGGTTAACATGAATTTGTCTTTTTTTACCTTAGACCAGATGGTGCTGAAAGAAGAGAGTCATGAGCTAGCTGAAACAGAAGAGAAACATCTGCATGAGAAACAACATGATTTCATAACTGGAGAAAAATCTTTTTGTTGCCTACAGACTGAAAACACTTCCTCTCAAATAGCTGAGGAGACTGGAATTATAAGTCATTTCACCTGCCAGCAGTGTGGAAAGAGTTTTGGTAAAAAAAGAAAGCTTAAAATTCATTTGAAAGTTCACAGTGGAGAGAAGCCTTACACCTGCCAACAGTGTGGAAGGAGTTTCCCTCGAAAAGATAATCTTAAGATTCACATGAGAATTCACACTGGAGAGAAGCCGTTTGTTTGTGGTCAGTGTGGCAAGAGTTTCCCACATAAAGCAACCTTTTATACTCACATGAGAATTCATACCGGAGAGAAGCCTTACACTTGCAAACTGTGTGGAAAAACTGTGAATCGAAAAGGAAATCTGAAGGCTCACATGAGAGTTCACACTGGAGAGAAGCCTTACACATGTGAGCAGTGTGGAAAATGTTTTGTACGTAGGGAAGGCCTTAGCAAGCACATGGAAAATCACTCAAAAGAGAACTATTTTATATGCCATCAGTGTGGAATGAGTTTCACAGACAGGAATCACCTTCAGAGGCACATAATAACTCACATCGGAGAGGAGCCTTTTATGTGTCATCACTGTGGAAAGACTTTCTCAAAAAAAGCAAACCTCAAGACTCACATGAGAATTCACACTGGAGAGAAGCCTTTCACATGCCAACACTGTGGAAAGAGTTTCAGACAGAAAGTAACCCTTCGGATTCACATGAGAGTTCACACCACAGAGAGATCTTTTGATGTATCTTCAATATGAATTTCACATATCAGTTGGATCTGAAAAGTTATTTGCAAACTCATTCTGGCAAGAAATTGCAATGTTCTGACTGTGGTAAGACGTTTAGAAAGAGGAGCAAATGTAAAAATTCACTTGTGTACTCAGCGTAAAGGAAGTAAGGTACCCGTGGGTCCTTCAAAACCCTGTAAAATCGTTAAATATATAAAAAAAAGTCTTAAAAACCTTTTGGAGAGGTTTTACTTTTTTGAAGCACAAACAGAGAAGATGCTTGAAAAGCCAAAGTGTCATTGATTGACTGGATATTGTCATGGTAGCTGATTTGCAAGCTAACTGATATTTGCATTACATTTAGACGTAAAGGGAAACTGTAAATCTATCAAGAAATTTCTTGAAAAGGGGGTATCCACTATGTACAAAACCTAGTACCTAGTACGTTTTTTAATACCACTTCGTTCGAGGTTCCAAGTGAGCCATACTGATAAAAAAATGTGACCTGTAAATACTGCAGATGACTTTTTCTACCAAGGAAGTTTGAGTGCTTGTTCGGAGCCAGAGTCTAGTTTCAAATAGTTTTTTTTGTCTTTCAGGGTGCTTTCACACCTGGCACTTGGTTTCGGAACCTGGTGTGTTTCCCCTTTTAGCTTGGTTCGTTTGGGCATATGTGAACATGGCAATCACGCTCGGATCTGTGCCAAAACAATCAGTCTGAGATCTCCTGAAAGAGGTAGTCTCGGCTCGATAGAAAACTAACTCTGGAGCATTTCGGTTGTAGTGAGAATGCAATCTGATCCAGCGGACCTACGAACTAGGCTACATCGCATTGTATAATGGGTAATTACAGTTTCGTGAACAGCAGTAGCTTTGTTGTTTTGCTAATACCACTGGAAATGAACCTGTGAATGTGTGTGTGGGCAGGTCTTTGCCATTCAAAATCAAAACGCGCCTTTTCATTTTATAATGTCGTCTTATTGCTCTCTTTGTAGTAGGCGTATTTTAAAAATGTTTTCCTGACGAATCCCGGACTCCTGCTCCAAATTATAAATTAATATAACGACAGCTACAAAAACTGCAACAACAAGTCTGCAAAGCTGTTGTTGCTCCACCCTGATGGATGACAGCTGAGCAGAATCCCGGAAAATAAACTGTGGAACTTTGACCGATGAGAGGACAGTTTACTAGCGCTTGACTTGTATTAACTCATTTGATCCATGTAGAAACTTGGCTGTGTGAAAGCCAACTGCACCAAGAATAAAAAACAACACTGTAATCATGTTAATCCCTGTTTCGGAATAAAGCAATCGATCTGCAGGTGTGAAATCACCCTCAACCCAAAGCACCAGCTCTGAACCAGGAAAAGTGGTTCGTAAGTAGCACCAAAACATTGCTGATCTACAAGTAAGAACCGCTTGTGTCAGCGCCTGGGGGTCGGGGTTACCATGATCAACAACATGAACAGCAACTTTTTGACAGGACAGTGGAGATACGACAGGAAGGGAATGGGAGAGAGATGGGGGTGGGATCAGGAAAGGTCCACGAGGCGGGATTCGTTCACGGGACACCCAAAGCTCAACTGATGACGAACAGTAACTTTTGACTGAGCGTTTTCTAAAATAGCAGCTAAACACGAACACACTGTATTCGCCGTGTTTGGATGCTGATGTAGGTTTGCAAAGCTATTGTTGATATTAGGCTTGTTGAAGTATCGCGAGAGCAATTCAAAAGTCAGTCCGTCGGTCTGCACGGCGATAATGCATCTCGAACAAGCCTGGTGTGTTTGTGTTTGACGCTGCCGTACAAGCGTTGCTGGAAAAGATAAGATGTGTTCAGTGATGTAAGACCTGGCTTTGTGGTGGCTCTCTAGCCCGTGGAAAAGCAAACCGGTTTTTAGAAGGCTTGCCAGTTGAACTAACTCCAAACCGGCAATAGCACTGGGGCCAGTTTGGTTAGAGAGAATCATCTGGATTGGGGAAACGAGACACCAAACCTGCTAGATTTAAATAGTCAGCAACAGCCACCACAGTATTGTTTGTTTGCAAAATCTTTTGTTTTGTCATGTGGGCAATCAAGTGATTTTGGTTTGTTTTATGTAAGGGCGGAGTGATGTATGTGTTCATTGTTTGATTAAGAGCTTCTAAGTTCGAAACGTCACCTTTGGTGAGAACATAAATATTCTTTTACCTCTGGAGCTGTGGTGTGCCTACTTTGATTTTTTTAATTTCAGCAATTTGAAAGAAGAAATGTCTGTATCATGGTCAATAGATGAGGTGGTGGCACAACTACAACGATCAAGTCTATAATCCCACCCACTTTGAAGCAGTACTAAATGGCAGTGCAAAGGTGAGCTTGCCATGCCGAGTTGTACTGCTCAGTGGAAAGTGGCTTTGGTGTGAACCCGCCAAAAAGAGGGTGCTTGTGCCAATAACTCTAGGAACTATGAAAAGTCTGTTTAAGTCTATTTAAGTTCCTCTTTGTTCACCTTTTATTTATGTGTTGTTTGTGTTACTCGCACTATTTCGCAACTTGGGTTACTATTTGGTTGGTTTCTTTAATAAACTGTTGTTTTATTTTGGAATTTGTTTTTATCATCTGTGGGACTATGCGTTACAAACTGCAGAGAGTTTAGAGCAGAAGATTTACTCCAAAACCTCACATGAAATCTTTGTTTGTTCATTTTGAAATTAAGACAGAAGCATTGTATTATACATCTAATTATGCTGAGATTCTGAGATTTCATTGTCAGCAGCAACATCAAATTGACACTGATGCTGAAGATCTTTTGTCTAAACCACTTAAACAGCAAAACATTTGTCTTTGCCAGATCAGCAGTGATAAGCAAGATAAACTTAAATACATTGCAGCTGTGCAAATTCTGCTTGATCAAACAGAACAAAATGGTGTGTATTTCCAGTACATACCAGTAAAGGCTTTGCTGAGTAAGATTGCTCAAAATGACAAAGCGTACCAAACGACAATGCGTGTCTTCTTAACCAAGGGAAGACACCAAAGATCAGGATGTTATGGAAGGGTACACTGTTGGAGACCAGTGCAAATGTTGTGAGCATTCTTCTTTATGCAATCTACGTCTAAATCTATGAATTTGAGATGAATTTTAAATCTTTAAGTTCTAAAAAGGAAAACATTAAATGACAGATTTATATTTTAAACTCAGAAAACCTAATAAGAAATATACATCACAACTTATATTTACCTTTGTCTTTGGCTGCTTTTGAGCAGATTTTAAACCCCATCCTTTAGCAGGAATGAGTGCAGTACCACTCAAAAGATTGGACGTGCTTACCTTTATATTTCATATTTTTGAATAATCCAAAAAATATCTCAAAATCTCTTTTAGAGAAGATATAATATATTTTAGACAACAATAAAATAAAATAAAGAAATAAACAAATGCAAAGTGGACTACAGATCATGTGACCATTAAGAAAGCATAACATACTGTAGCTCAACACACTGAAGGCCCGAACAGATTCTCGACCGGTTCATATTGTAAATTATTAGTCTTCAGTCAGTCTTTAAATGTGCCAGTTTGAACATTATAATATGAATAAAAATAACTGAGACTAGTAGTATTGTTAGTTTAGCAATAGTATTAAAAAATAAATAAAGTATTAAAAAAGGAAATAAATAAATGTTAACGAAATACATTAATAATAATTAAAATTAAATAAATGTAGAAATAAATGTTTACAGAAATACATGAATAAATAAATATATGTAAAAATTAATGGAAATAAACAAATGTAGAAATTAATTATTGCATGTTGATCTGGTGACGTGACGTCACGAGGTTGCGCCGCGCTCCAGCGTCTTTGTTATGCCTGAAGAAAGGTTTGTGGTTTTAATCATTTAAACTGTTTAAATCGATACGACGCGTTGAGTAGACTACAGCTTTTGCAAGCGATGTAAAGTTTATATATTTTTTATTGAATGTAACATAGTAATACATTTTTTAACATTCATTAATGTTATTTTGTGTATAAAAAGTGCAATCACACATTAGTAACAAAAACGGTGCGTCTCATTTCGCTCTTTATATCGTGAATCAGTTCTTCGTAAACATTAATTCAGTCATTGGCAAGTAACGATTGAGAAACTAAGCTTTTTGAATCTCCGAGTCAAATGAATCAAATGCTTCGCAATATGATTCTCTGTTTCGAAGCGCTCGAATCACCGCACGCTGACAACACCTGGTGCTCAAACCAGTCAAATGCAACGAGAATAACAAACACAAACATATGTAATTACAACTTTTACAAACAATAGTCCATTTTAAGTTTAATCTATCCAATGTAATATCCTTATAGTTAAATATTTAATATTAATCATAACTAAATAGTAAATGTCTTTGTAATTTATGTTATTATTTTGTTCATTATTAAGTGTTGAACAAAATAAGTGTTTTTGGCTAATCAGGTCATTTAAGGCTTTTAACTATCACTCAGACTGACTCCCTTCAGTTTGCTGATACTGAACTAGGAAGCTTATTAAGACACTGACAAAGATTTAGTTTTGATTGATAATTCTTTGTTAATTATTCTCATATTTAATTATTATTACGCATTTATTTTTTCTTTTTGTTAATTATTCTCATCTAACAGGATAAAGTCACACAGGCCAATCACACAGAAAAGCTCCTGATGAATCATCTGAGATGCAAGTGACACACTATTATAAAGATGATGTTTATTAAAGAGGAGAGTGAAGACATGAGGATTGAAGAAGCATTCAGTGTCAAACAAAAACAGATTGAAGAACAAACAGGTTAGTCCTTATTCTTAAAGCTGAACTATTTTCTGCATCAGTTTGGAGTGATATGTAAAGGTTAGTCTCTGTATCATTCCAGAGAGTGGTGTAGGAATTTAGTTCTGTGATTAAGGAGAAAAGGTACCATCTTCAAACATTTCAGGCATCTTAAGAACATGCAAGTTGTGTTGTCTATCCAATTTTGCGATTTGTTGATATAAATCATGTAGAAAATATCATACTTGAAGAACGTTTTTAAAATGGCGAACAGACTGTACACTCTTAAAAATAAAGGTGCTTCACGATGCCATAGAAGAACCTTTTTTGTCTAAATGGTTCCATTAAGAACCTTTAACATCTGAAGAACCTTTCTGTTTCACAAAAGGTTCTTTGTGGCGAAAGAAGGTTCTTCAGATTATAAAAAGGTAAGAAAGAGATGGTTCTTTTAAGAACCTTTGACTGAATGGTTCCTTGTCGAACCAAAAATAGTTATTCTATGGCATCACTGTGAAGAACCTTTTAAAGCACCTTTATTTTTAAGAGTGTATGTCCGATTCTGGCACAATCAGTATTGACTGTTTCAGCATGATTTAAGGCATCAGGAGACAGCAGATTGTGATTTTTACAAACTTTGTCATAACAAAGTTATGAATTTAGGACCTGCTGCTGATCCCAAATTCAACATGTACCCTCAGATTGTAGTGCTGGTGAAGTGTACTCAGTGTGTGTTTTTATGGATGCATTGCATTAAGGAAATTAAAATTCAGGTTAACATCAAGTTCCCATCATCACAAATTTCAAAATTCTGATCATTTTTTTAGAACAGTCCTGTGATAATATGAGCCAGTTCTAATGAGAATCCATTTGTGTTATGCTACCCTGATAGTTTATAACAACATGTAAACTGTGAACCAAAAATGTTGTTTCTAGGACTACTGTTATTGAAAGAAAAGTATTTTTTTTAACTTGTGATGGTGCTATAGTGCTGGTCCTAGAGAGGCTAAAGTTGGTTAGATTACTATTCAGGACCACCCCAATCAGTGTGCCAAATGTGATAATTTTGGAAGGTATAGTTTCTACAGCTTCCATAGACTCACATTGAGGAGGAATAGGAAAAAGAAAAACAACATACAACGAACATTTTTTTATGTTCAGGTAATATAATCAGACTACATTTTATTTGATGGGGCAGTAAAGGGTCTGGATAATGGGTAGAGGGCGTTCCCAAAAACTTTGAGAACAAGTGGTCTAAATGTTTTGATGTCTGTTGCTTTATGCCGTTAACTGGGATTAAACATTTATATCGTTTTTCACCTTAGACCTGATGTCGCTGAAAGAGGAGAGTCAAGAACTGAATGATGTAAAGGAAGAGAAACATTTGTACGAGATAACTGCAGAACAACATTTTAGTTGCTTACAGACTGAAAAGGAGTCCTCACAAAAAAACTCTCAAACGACTAGATCCAAAAGTTATTTCACCTGCCAACAGTGTGGAAAGAGTTTCACTAAAAAAGCAAAGCTTAAAATCCACATGAGAATTCACAATGGAGAAAAGCCTTTCACCTGCCAACAGTGTGGAAAAACTTGTACTGAAAAAGGAAACCTTAAAAAACATATGAGTGTTCACACTGGAGAGAAGCCTTACACATGCCTTGAGTGCGAAAATAGTTTCACTCGATTAGAAAGTCTTAAAGTCCACATGAGAATTCACACTGGAGAGAGCCCTTATACCTGTCAACAGTGTGGAAAGAGTTTTACACACAAATCAACAATTAATGCCCACATGAGACTTCATACTGGAGAGAAACCTTACATATGCCCTCACAGTGGAAAGTGTTTTAAACATCAAGGAACCATTAATGGCCACATGAGAATTCACACTGGAGAAAAGCCATTCACATGTGATCAGTGTGGAAAAAGGTTCAGAAGTAAAGTAAACCTTGATTGCCACATGAAGATTCACTCAAGACAGAACGGTTTTATATGCCATCTTTGTGGAAACAGTTTCACAGAGAGGGAATATCTTAAGAATCACATAATTACGCACACTGGAGAGAAGCCTTTCATGTGCCTTCACTGTGGAAAGAGTTTCTCACAAGAAGGAAACCTCAAGGTTCACATGAGAACTCACACTGGAGAGAAACCTTTCACCTGCCCTCAGTGTGGAAAGAGTTTCACAGTTAAAGGAAACCTAAAGACTCACATGAGGATTCACACTGGAGAGAAGCCCTTCACATGTCTTCAGTGTGAAATGAGTTTCACATATACCACAGATCTGAAACATCATTTGCAAACTCGTTCTGGAAAGAAATTGCAATGTTCCTCTGTGTGACCAGGTATAAAAAACATCATTTTTGAAAGCCTATTTTTTGTTTTTTGTGTGAAAAGAGTTTTATAGTTTAACTGGCTCAGTGTTTTGGCACCAGAATACATGTATCTGTGTGAACTTAGCTTTGGCAAGAGAGTCATCACATTTATATTTGATTTAGATTAATATGTTAAAATTAATATATTACATAAACGTCCATTTTGCAGTAAATTAATATTTCAAATAAAACGACATACAGTGAATGAAATAATGGATATTGCACAGCATTTTTAGATTAATCTTTAGTGAGAGAATTCACAGGTTTTCACTCTGGACATGATTAGGGATACTTTTTCATTTGGAAGCTGGTTTAAGGTTTAAATTTTAAAAATAAATTAGTGAACACTTTGAAATCTCTAATTATCAGCAAGATAAAACATTATGTGGAAGTTTTCCTGCTAAATGAGGATCAATAAGTTAATTTCATAAGGTTCACTTACTTTCTCTAACCTCAACTGTAAATTACTATTTAATGTAGTAGAAATGATTGTCACAAATCCAGATTTTGGATCATCTTGGATCGTTTGGATCGAGTTTTAGTTTGTAATTATTTAGCTTATAGCATAACTCAGAAAAATATACACTACAATAAAAACACTTACAGGGGAGGTTAAAAAAAATTAATTATATCGTTACAGTGGCATCGGTTAAGGGTTTGGTATATATTAGGCAGTTCCCGGTATGCAGTGGTTAGTACCTACCAAAAGTGATGTGAGGAAGGACAACCAGTGAAACGGCAGCATGGTCGTGAGCATCCAGGGCTCATTGATGCAAAGTTAAAATGACTGATCGGATCAAACAAAGGTCAAAATGTAGCTCAAGTAGTTGAAAAACACAGTTATCTATAGGTCTGCGCAGCTGGAGATATGTCAGAGTGCCCATAAGGACTCCTGTCCATAGTCGAAAATGCCAACAATAGGCATGTGAGCATCAGAAGTGGACCATGGACCAGTGGAAGGTGAATCTGGGTCCTGCTGTTAAAGTCTTCAGTGGTAAGTAATCCAGTCTCCAAACAATATATGCTAAACTCCACAGATGAGGCTGCAGAATATTCCAATAACGGCTTAGTCTGTAATCCACACAAAGATGAAACCCAGTCCAAAGACGAACACATGAACACAAAATGCTACCCATGTAGTAAAAAACACACCAGATACTAATGTAACCTCGGTTCTCTAAGATACGGTAATGAGTGTTGTGTAAAATGCTATGGGGAAACTCATGTTTACTCTGAATACTGAAGCCTGAATTTTTCACATTCGTTTAGCTGCTCAAACAAATGGTGCTTCAGGCTGCGAAAATGGGTGGAGCCAACTGCTATGTAAGTCGATTCTGAGCGCCATTTCATAAGAATCTTTCAGCTGATAAACTTCTGTCAACTCTACCTGTAGTGGGCCCACACCGAACCTATTTTGAATAGTTTTAATGGTTAATAGTTGATGTTTGTAATGGTTAGAATGATATTTGTAGTTGGTTTTGTGTTTTTTCCAACAGGGATGACCACTGCATGCAGTCATTAAATATTTAAATTGTGATGGCTATTTGTTGTGAAAAACGGGTCTGATTCAGGTTCTAAATTTAACAGTGCAGCTCAGGTCGGGTCGGGTCAAAAGATCTTGGGTATGAGCCAGGTTCAAGCTTAAGTTTAAAATCTCCCTTACGAAAATTAACCATGGTTTTTTACCACAAATAAAACCAAAAAACAATGGTTACTATAGTTAAATTATGGTAACCACAAATTAACCATGGTCTTGCTACACTAACCATAGTTTAACCATGGTATTTCACAATTTCACATATTATTCTTAAATTAGTTGTTTACAGTACATCACTGAACAACATGTATATAAAATTGACATTTCACCACTGAATAGCTCTGATAGGTATTTTCTGTATGTAACTTTCTAGCCAAATAAATGTACATCTGCGGGACTTTTATTTTGGGCTGGCGATGTGACGCCATACGGCTGCGCCGCGTTCCACTGTCTGTGATTCTGCTGAAGAAAGGTTTGTGTTTTTAAGCATTTATAGTGTTTAAATCGATTCAAAGCAATCAGTCGGTTTTACAGTTTTTACAGGAGGTGTAAAATGAAGTAAATATTATCGAATGTACCATTGTAATACCCTATATAACTTTAATGCACGTTATTTTGCGAGTAAAGGACATCCACACATGAATAACAGAATAGACGCATTTCATATCGCTCTCTATATAGTAAATCAGTTTATGGTAAACACGAATTCGGCCACTGGACAGTAGCCAGTCTGAAGGTCTGGCTACGCGAGACCACTGGACAGGTATAGTGATGAGAAAAAACTGAGCTTTTCGAAACTCCGAGTCAGATGAACCAAATGGTTCGCGAAATGATTCAGTGATTCGAAGCGCTCCTTTCACCTCGCTATGAAGTCGCATGCTGATCAAAACAGTAGTGTAAATGCGACGAGAACAAACACTAATAATTCACAAAAGTTTTAATTAATGTCTATTCCATTAAATGTTTTGTACAAATTAAACACATCTTTTATTAATCTGTAGTGAACTAGGGTTAGAACTAGGTTACTGAACTATGCTGACTGAGATGCACTTTAACAGAAAGTGTTTCTTTCTGTTAATTATTTTCATCTTAAACAGGAAAGTGCCCAAACACAGAAAAACTCCTGGTGGATCAACTGAGATCCACGTGACACACTATTATAAAGATGGCGTGTATTAAAGAGGAGAGTGAAGAGATGAAGATTGAAGAAACGATCAGAGTCAAACTTGAAGATACTGAGGAACAAACAGGTTGGTTTCATTCTCAAAGCTGAACTCACTCATTTGATCGATATTAAAGTGAAGCAGTCAGTTTAAGTTTACATTATTACGTAAATTGATTTCCATTTTAATTTTACACATATATATGGCTGGGAGGAAAAAAGGACGTTTTGTCGTAGTTTTTTTTTTTTAGCAAGGGCATCTTGGAATATCACAGTGTGTGACATCACAGGGTTGTTTTGCTCCATTGGCTGGTTAAGTAATATAAGCATTTCTTTACTTTTTGAACACACAAATGTTGTTTTAACACACAAATGTTTTTGGCTTTCACCATAATTTGGTGAAAAACAAAAGAGATTTCAATGTATTACTCACGGTCTGTGAACTGTGATATTGTTTCTGTGTGCACGCATGCTCATGCATCTTGAGCAACATATTGTTTCTGACCCGCTCTTTACCCCAAACAAGCAGTTTCACGACTTGTTCCACCTGTTACTGTAGTACTGCTCGTCCCCCTCACCATATTGGTACAAATGCATAAGCAGTTGGACTTATTATAAGATAAAAAATCCTTTTAAGTTTGTTTTTCTCTATTATAAAACAAGTGTGTGGTCAAAGTGTAAAGAAATGTTTATATTACTTCATTGGCCAACGGAGCAAAATAACCCTGTGACGTCACACGCTGTAGTATTGCAAGATGGTGGCACCCTTGCTCCACAAGCCATAACAAAGTATACTTTTCTCTTCAAAAAAAGTGGAAATCAGTTAACTAAATGATGTAAACTTAATCACCTTCCATTTAAAATGTCCAGCTCTACAACAATGAATATTTTTGAAAAATGTCATGTTCTAATTAAAGTGCTTTTATCTGACATGAAGTGGGTCGCTTCATGTGGATAGACATGTTGAGATCACATGACCAGACAAAAACAAATACTGCCTTCAAGTCAACCTGAGCCTACTTAGAATTATTCGAATTAGATTAGAATGATTTCTGAAGGATCATGTGACACTGAAGACTGGAGTAATGATGCTGAAAATTCAGCTTTGCATCATAGAATTAAATTACATTTTAAAATATATTCACATAGAAAACCATTATTTTAATCTGTAATAATATTTTGCAATATTACTGTTTTTATATATTTTTGATGAACTAAAGGTCTTGATAAGCATAGGAGAATTCCTTAAAAAAATTGTCAATACTATAAAAATATTACAATGTCACTGAGTGACATTATAATATTGACTGAAAAAAAATAGTTCCAAGTATAGATCACAGCAGAACAGTTGTGCATTTCTGAATATCTCCCCCGTCTGTTTTGTTACTGAATGATTCAGCATGTTTGAATGAATCAAATGAGTGAATGATTCAATGACTCGTTCATAAATACAGTCATTTAAAATTTGAATGAACCAATTTAATCAATGACTCAGAAGCTGCGTTTACATGGAGAATTCTATTCTGATTATAATTGGTAACTGTAACATTGTGACCATGAAAACATCTGGATTCATGCCAAATAAGAAAGATACAAAAAAAATCTCATTAATTTAAATTAAGCCATACGTGGCTTTTTTGTTTCACAGCAGCCAAAATTTTAGTGCATCCTTAAAACTGTTGCATTCATTTTGGCCATTGGATTCTCTCTAAAACTGGTCTGAGATCCTCCCAGCCATGATTAAAGCACATTCAAAGGTATTGTCTGGAGTCTGTCGGATTACTGCTGCGTAGCAAGTTAGTGGAGCACTAGAGGCCTTTATAGTTATAGTTCATAGGAGGCGAGCTGTAGTTTTTCTCAGAGGAAGACTTTAGGGTGTCCTACAGAATTTAGCTCCAATTTGCTCCAGTTCACCAGCTGGAAATTTCTGAAGTTCTAAACTCTGGCTCTTGAAAACTCTTTTGAGTTTAAATTAAAAATATATATATATTGTTAATCCTAACATATAAAAAGGTATGTTTACATGACAACAATGTACTAAAAACAGACATCTAAATGATCCCCATTCACAAGGATCTGTAAAATTACTAAAAAGGCTGTATTATGCACAATGTTGGGGAGTATCTAGTTACATGTAACACAGTTACATAAATTAATTACAATTTGAATGTAATAATTTAATTGATTTCTTTCTAAAATTGCAGTAACTGCTCTAAAATATGAGACGCCAACATTTCAGGAAACAATAGGACATCTGCATATTTGATAACTGTTTTATTTCCTATTTGGGTTTATGTATATGCTTTATTTTTAAAGATTAACTGTTTTTCCAAGGCCTTGTTGGATGCCAGTGTTTCTTGTCATAGCTATGCAAAGATTTGATTTCTAAAACAGTATCATAGCTATTAAACTATAACAACAGTCAGCCAACATTCGGAGATGGGGTAGCTGCAGCCTGGAGCAATGGGTGTGCCAAAAAAAACTACCCTTCACACTGCTCCCACACCTGGACAGACAGCTTTGTTGACCAGTCTTACAGATATTTCTCCATGTCCCTACCTTTCGGCACGTCCAAACCTTTTGCCATGCCCATTGCTCCAGCCTGCGGTTATCCCTACTTGGAGAATTCATAAAAAGTTTTGTTTTTAGTTGAAAATGGTGTAAACATACCCTAAATGTATTGATACATGTTGTCTTGTGCCATTGAACTGCTTTTAAAGAAGTCCACTTCCAGAACAAAAATGAACAGATAATGTATTCAATCCCTTGTCATCCAAGATGTTCTTTCTTTCTTTATTCGTAAAGAAATTGTTTTTTGAGGAAAACATTTCAGGATTTTTTTTCCATGTAACGGACTGCTATAGTGCCCCGAGTTTGAACTTCCAAAATGCAGTTTCAAAGGCTTCAAACGATCCCAAATGCGGTTGTAAACTATCCCAGCCAAGGAAGAATGGTCTTTTCTAGCGAAATAATCGGTTATTTTCATCTTGTCTTGTTCTATCTAAGCTCTGTGTATTCTGGCTCAAGACAGAGTGTGTCGAAGACTCCAATCGTATTTTCTCCCTCAACTTCAAAAATTATTTTAAAATCATCCTACATTGCTGCAGAAGTTCCGATCCAGTCTTTGCAAAGTAAACATATAAAGAAGATCAAACACCCTTAACAAAAAAGGTAAAACAGCGATATAGGATGATTTTGAAGTTGAGGGAGAACATGAGATGGGAGTTTTTTGACATACCCTAACTGTCATGAACCGCAAGACAAGACGAGCATTTGACATTAAAAAGTAGATAAATTATATTATATTTATGGAAATAACCGATCGTTATGCTAGATAAGACCCTTCTTCCTCGGCTGGGATCGTTTGAAGCCGCATTTAAACTGCATTTTGGAAGTTCAAACTCAGGGCACCATAGACGATCCACTATATGGAGAAAAATCCTGAAATGTTTTCCTCAAAAAACGTAACTTCTTTACGACTGAAGAAAGAAAGGCATGAACATCTTGGATGACAAGGGGGTGAGTACATTATCCGGAAATATTTGTTCTGGAAGTGTTTATCTCATTTAACTTTTTATTTGTTGTTTTTTCACCTTAGACCTAATGCCCCTGAAAGAAGAGGAAGAAGAACTTGATGAAATTGAAGAGGAATATCAGTATGAGGATCTTCAAAAGACAGGAAATAGACGTGACTTCGCTTGTTTTCGGTTTGGAAAGAGTTTTAGTCAACAAGGAAACCTTGAAGTCCACATGAGAATTCACACTGGAGAAAAGCCTTTCACCTGCGAACAGTGTGGAAAACGTTTCACTCGTAAAATAGGTCTTTCAAGGCACATGAGAATTCACACTGGTGAAAAGCCTTACACATGCCCTCAATGTGGAAAAAGTTTCTGTCAAAGTGGAAACCTTAAAATCCACATGAGAATTCACAGTGGGAAGAGCTATTTCACCTGCAAACAGTGTGGGAAAAGTTTCACTCAAAAAATAAGTCATGACAAGCACATGAGAATTCACACCGGAGAAAAGCCTTATACCTGCCCTCTGTGTGGAATGAGTTTCACCCTAAAAGAAAACTTTACCAGGCATCTGAGAATTCACCCGGGAGAAAATCTTTACACATGCCAACACTGTGGAGAGAGTTTTGCTCAACATGAAAACCTTACTGTTCACATGAGAGTTCACACAGAAGAGAAGCCTTACTTATGTCCTCAGTGTGGAAAAAGTTTCCATCATCATAGAAACCTTACAGCCCACATGAACATTCACACTGGAAAAAAGCCTTTCACCTGCCAACAGTGTGGAAAACGTTTCACTCGTAAAATAGGTCTTAAAAGACACATGAGAATACACAATGGAGAAAGTCCCTTCACCTGCCAACAGTGTGGAAGAAGGTTCACTCAAAAAGGAAGCCTTAACAGGCACATGACAATGCACACTGGGGAGAAGCCTTACACATGCCAGCAGTGTAGAAAAACCTTCACTCGCAAAATAGGTCTTGAAAGGCACGTGAGAATTCACACTGGAGAAAAGCCTTACAAATGCCAACAGTGTGGAAAAGGTTTCATTCAACAAGGAAACCTGACAGTCCACATGAGAATACACAATGGAGAGAATCCCTTCACCTGCCAACAATGTGGAAGATGCTTCAATCATAAAGGAAGCCTTAACAGGCACATGAGAACTCACACTGGAGAGAGGCCTTACGCATGCCATCAGTGTGGAAAGAGTTTTGATCAGTATGGAAACCTTAAAGTCCACATGAAAATCCACGCTAAGGCATCTGACAATGACATGATAATTATCACAATATAATTTTTCTTCATAAAATGATGAAGCGTGTTCAGTATTAGGTCTATAAGCCAAAAGCGGTACTAAACAGCACTGTGTTTATCCGCTTGTGGTTGGCTCAAATAGTGTTTACTTGCTGGTCGGTCTTGATCAAACAACCACATCCAAAAAGAAGAGCTTGACTAAGTGAAGAACACAAAATTCTTGTTGGTTTAGTTTAAAGGAGAAATTCACTTCCAGAACAAAGATTTACAAATAATGTACTCACCCTCTTGTCATCCAAGATGTTCATGTTTTTCTTCAGTTGTAAGAAATTATGCTTCTTGAGGAAAACATTTCACGAATAATCTCCATATAGTGGACTTTAATGGTGCCCCAAGTTTGAACTTCCAAAAGGCAGTTTAAATACAGCTTCAGATGGCTTTAAACGATCCCAGCCGAGGAAGAAGGGTCTTATCTAGCGAAACAATCAGTCATTTTTTAAACAAATTGACAATTTATATACTTTTTAACCTCAAATGCTCGTCTTGTCTCGTCTCTGTGATGCGCATGCGTAGCCTGTATAATCTGGGTTAATACAGTTAGGGTATGTCGAAAAACTCCCGGCTTGTTTTTTTTTCTTCAATGTCAAAATCGTCCTACATTGCTGTTTTACCTTTTTTTGTAAAGGGCGCTTGATCTTTTTTGCATGTTCACTTGGGTTGGTTCTTCTGCAACGATGTAGGACAATTTTGAATGGAAAGAAAATGAGATGGAAGTTTTTCGACATACCCTAACTGTATTGACCTGGAAAAATACAAATCACGAAAACCTAGACAAGACGAGCGTGTCGGCGCGAATAGCCTCGCGGTTAGTGCCACGACATACAGTGCAATTGCGCTCATGGAAACCCGAGTTCAAATCCCGGCTCGTGGTCCTTTGCCGATCCCATTCCCCTCTCTCTTCACCCAACGCTTTCCTTTCTGATCTACACTGTCCTGTCCAAATAAAGGCATAAAAAAGCCCAAAAATAAATCTCACAAAAAACAAAAACCTAGACAAGACGAGCGGTTGAGGTTAACAAGTATATGAATTGTCAATTTGTTTTGAAAAT
The DNA here is from genome assembly GCA_012976165.1 of Labeo catla. Taxonomy (NCBI): domain Eukaryota; kingdom Metazoa; phylum Chordata; class Actinopteri; order Cypriniformes; family Cyprinidae; genus Labeo; species Labeo catla. Next base: position 33,247 of record VONZ01000654.1, on the reverse strand, counting down.
GACCAATCGTTTTGCTATATAAGACCCTTTTTCCTTGCCTGGGATTGTTTAGAGCCATTTGAAGGTGCTTTTAAACTGCATTTTGGAAGTTCAAACTTGGGGGCACCATTGAAGTCCACTATATGGAGATGATTCCTGATTTTTTTTTTTTTCTCCTCAAAGAACATAATTTCTTATCGACTGAAGAAAGACATGAACATCTTGGATGACAAGGGGGTAGGTACAAATTTACAGAATGTAAATTTTCATTCTGGAAGTGAACTTCTGCTTTAAACGCAGTGTTGACATTTTCAACAGAAAAAAGCACTGTGCCATGAATGATGTAGTTGGAAGGCTCTTCCATGGATTTACTGTAGTCACACTAATTACATTATTGTATTGTGGCAGAAATGAGGAACATATATGGAACTTTACTATATTAATGTAGACAAGTATTAAAGGGGACTTCATATGCCCCTTTTACAAGATGTAATGGGTAATAAAAGAGGTCTCAGGTGTCCCCAGAATGTGTCTGTGAAGTTTCAGCTCAAAATACACCACGGATCATTTGTACCATACTGTAACTGCCTCTTGTGTGTGTTTACCCTTAAATGCAACATATCCAGGACACGTATCCAGAACAAGTATGGTGTTTAAAACAATAGTAATAATAATACTAAGTATTATTAATTAAGAAGTAATAAAATAGCAATGGTAACAAATTGATTAACTGTTTTAAGACTACTCCCAAACCAGGCCACAAAAAAACTAAAACAATTAATTAAAAAAATGTTATATGTGTATGCATACAGCTCTGATTTATTTTAAACCAGTGCTTGACCATCACTGTAAAATGCCTTATATTGTATTCTACTTTAATTTCAATTGGTTACACTTTCTACAATAATTAGTCCTACTCCTATTCCTTATCAGTTTACACAAGACAAGTGGTACCTTACTGTGTAAGCATTTGAAAATGAATTTTATATAAGACAGATTTATAAAATACATAAAACTTGGCATATTCTATTTTTTTTTTTTTTAACAATGATGCCATTGATTTTATTTTTTATCCATTATCTTTACAGCCTGATTCTATGACATCTTGAGGGTTTTAATTGCAGAATCATTTGTCATGAATCCAAACTGTACTACAATAGGAAATATGGGACAAAATCATTTCATGTATAAAGTGATGAGCTGTCTTATATTCAGATGTACTGTCTAATTAATGTAAAAAAATGTCTTTATATGTTTTATCAAATTTGAGTTGGGAATCTTAAGACAATTTGTAAAAACTTGAATTATTTTACCTCCTCCATTTGTTCATTTTGCACCATCTTTTGTATTTTTTCATTTGTTTTTTTAATTAGAAAAACACATTAAAAATTGTTTCCTTGATTTTCAAAGTGAGTTGATTCTTCAAGGTGATTTTTCCTAACCGAAGTGTTTTCATGCAGAAAATAACATTGTCATTAGACTGGTTGTTAGCTTTTTTTATTATATTATCCAAAGGTACATCAGCTGTCAAACCATTAGGCGGGGCGTACCAAACTTGGTGTCCTGCAGAGTTTAGCTCCAACTTGCCTGAACACACCTGCCTGGAAGTTTCAAGCATACCTATTAAGACCTTGATTAGTTGGTTTAGGTGTGTTTGATTAAGATTGGAGCTAAACTCTGTGGGACACCGGCCCTCCAGGACTAAGTGTGGTGACCCCTGCATTAGGCAGTAAAGACTTAGGAGTTTGGTGGGGAGTTTGATCAAACTATGGCAGTGATACAGCAAATTGATGTGCTAAATCAAAGACTTTGCAGTCCACAGAGCCATTTAGTGTAGGGTATGTGCACTAAAACTAGTCTCCTGGCTACCAGGGAGCCAGCTGGTGGCTAACAATATGTGAAAACCAGTCTTAAGTCGCTGGGGTATATTTGTAGCAAAAATACATTGTATGGGTCAAAATTATTGACTTTTGTTTTATGCCAAAAATCATTAGGATATTAAGATCATGTTCCATGAAGATATTTTGTAAAATTCCTACTGTAAATATATCTTATTTTATTAATAATATGCATTGTTAAGAACTGTATTTGGACAACTTTAAAGGTGATTTTCTCAAATTTTGATTTTTCTGCACCCTCAGATTCTAAATTTTCAAATAGTTGTATCTTGGCCAAATACTGTCTTTTCCTAACAAACCATACATCAGTGGAAAGATTATTTATTCAGCTTTCAGACGATGTATGAATCTCAATTTGGAAAAATTGACCCTTATGACTGGTTTTGTGGTCCAGGGTCACATATGGCAACATCAATAGGATTATAAAAGTAAAGGGAAACATTTATATATGATTCAGAATAAAATAGGCATAATAAGAGAGAGCACCGAACAAGTTGTAATGAATAGACTCAGGATTGGGTATTGTATGGAACTCTTCATATGTGACCCTGGACCACAAAACCAGTCTTAAGTCGCTGGGGTGTATTTGTAGCAATAGCCAAAAATACATTGTATGGGTCAAATTTATTGATTTTTCTTTTATGCCAAAAATCAGTAGGAAATTAAGTAAAGATCATGTTCCATGAAGATATTTCATAAAATTCCTACTGTTAATATATCAAAACTTAATTTTTGATTAGTAATATGCACTATCAAGAACTTTATTTGGACAACTTTAAAGGCGATTTTCTCAATATTTAGATTTTTTTGCACCCTCAGATTCTATATATTCAAATAGTTGTATCTCGGTCAAATACTGTCATATCCTAACAAACCATACATTAATGGAAAGCTTATTTATTCAGCTTTCAGATGATGTATACATCTCAATTTTGACAAATTGACCCTTATGACTGGTTTTGTGGTCCTGGGTCACATATGTTAGGAAAACATCCCACAGGTCAATGCGGTGAATGTCAAGAGGAGGAAACGGTTAGGCACATTTTTATGCAGAGCTGAAACATCATTTACATGAAATAGGTATAGAATAGTAGAGCGTAAAAAGTATATTAGAATGCTGGGATAATGACGATTTAAGTATGTGACAAGTTCATGGACTGCAGGTGGCAGTAATAGAACTTTTTGGATGGCAACTGCCATTATACACCGAAGAAGACATCGTCATAATGCTACACTGCGCTCCGGTGTGTGATTCGGCTGAAGAAAGGTTTGTGTTTTAAGCATTTCTAGAGTTTAAATCGATACAAATAATTCATTATATAATCGTTACAAGCGAAGCAACATGAGTTGACCGAATTGTCGTAGTATTGACCGTAATGTCTTAATGCTTTATTTTTATTTATCTTTGTATACATATTTTTGTGAATAAAGCGCGAGTAACAGAAAAGATGCGTCTTATTTCGCTCCCTATATCGTGAATGCGTTCATCATAAACATGAATTTGGTCACTGGCGACTAGTGATGGAGAAACGGAGTTTTTAAACTCAAAACCGTATGAAATGAATTGCTTCGCAAATTGATTCAGTGATTCAAAGCGCTCGAATCGCTGCACGCTGACGTTACATTACATGCTGATCAAAACAGTGCAAATGCAACGGGAACAAACACTAACAACTAACAATGCAATTAATGACAACTTTTAAAAAGCAAATCACGAGTGTTTTCATGAGTGTCTATGTGATTGACAATTATTAAACGTCAAATAAAAATCAAATACCAAATCATGACCTTTTAATATAAATTGTGTTCTTTCATTCATTTGTAGTTCTAGTTTTGAGTGTTGTTTTTTTTTTTTTTTCTAATCAGGTGATTTAAGTGCATTCTACCTCAGAACTCTCTCTGACTGACACTCTTATGCTGGGTACACACCACAAGATAATCGGGCAGATTTGGGCCGATTTCTTCCCAGTTCTGACAATCCTAGGTAATGTCCCGATAATCTTGGTTCTAAAGGTTATCTTATGAGATTTTCCTGTTGCGTGAGGTGTGTTAAGAGTGACTGAATCTGCTCGAAAGAACGTTGATGTCCCAGTCACAAATCGTAAATATTCAAGATTGAATATTTACCATCAGAAATCCTGATGTGTTTGGGGAACCCCGAAGCACACCACACACAATGAGAGCAAAACGGTTAAATCTAGGATTTTTTGTCCTCATGTTTATGGTCTCTCACATTTTGAAGATCTTAAAAGATTTGAAAACTTTTATACCCAGCATTAATTGTAGAGGGTTTGGTCAATTACCCGGATGCGTGGCCATACTAGCGATGTGTAAACAAAAGCATTGATTGCACGGTTAATGTACTACTGAATACGTTGTTCTGCTAGTTTATGCTGTCTAAACCACCGGGAAAAAATGTGTGGAAGCTGCTAAATCACATAGATAAGGATTTAGTAAGCTGGAAAGGGCGCAATATTTTGAGAAAGTAAAGTTAATAAGTGGTAAAGATCTGTACGAGCAGTACTAATTAAGCCTAATATTTCACCTACCTGACTGGAAATAAGAACAAAAACTAATGTTGTCAAGAATCTTGCCGTGGAAATCCTGCTTCAATTTGGCGAACCACAAATGCATTTTGTTCCTCAGACATTTTTTGCACTCTTCTCTATGATTTGTTATAACTTTTGGCAGTCTATAGCACGTTTTTTTTTCGATTGTTGACACGTCGTGAAAACACTCTATTGTACTGACTACTGAACTAGGGAGCTGATTGAGATACACCCAGAGATTTATTTTGCTTTAATATGTTTCTGTGATTTATTCTCATCTTAAACAGGACAAATTGTTCAAGCGAAGGAAAACTCCTGCTGAAGCAACAGAGCTCCAGGGGCTCAGTATTATAAAGATGGCATTTATTAAAGTAGAGAGTGAAGACATGAAGATTGAAGAAATGTTTGTGGTGAAACATGAAGATACTGAGCAACAAACAGGTTGGTTTTCATTTTCAAAGCTGAATTTATTCAACATCCAGCTCTACAGAAATGAATGATATTTTTAAACAGACATGTTAAGAAATAATACATAAGTAGAATAAAATAATTATTTTGTGACATTAAACCCAATAGCTACTATAATAAATAAAAAACCATTAATTCCTCTGTTATACAATAGTTTGCAAAAAAAAAAAAAAGTGCCATTGACACCTCATGACACCACATCAATTTTGTAACAGCAGCACCTATTTCTCAAAAGTGATAAACCATTTATATGAAGTCATTAACTGTTAATAATGAAATTTCCAAAAATGTTAACTATTGATTAAATAAGCCTATTGCAGTGAAACTGGTCTCAAAATGTTTCTTCGGTCATTCCAACAACATAGGCCATTTCTCAAATGGAAGGCTGCATCTTTCGGAGTTCACATTTGTAGGCTACATATGTCATAAAGAAGATCTTATTTTATTATATTAATGTAACGGTGAGTGAGAGGCGAGAGGCGAGCGGATCCATTCACGAGCTTTTATTAACAGGACGAGGCAAAGACATAGTCGTACAGGCAGGGTCGAAACAGGAGCAAACAGGAATATCACAGGGAAGTCGTAGAGAATAATCCAATAAAACAAGCAAGAGTCCAGTGAGCAGGCGGCGAACAGTCAAAACGGGGAAGCCAGGCGAGGGAACTAAACACAGGGAACAAGGAAACTAGAAAACGCTAACAACAATAATCACAACCACAGTACTCTGTGATCTGCAGTGGAAAGACCGGGGCTTTTATAGCGCACCTGATTGGTCACGGGTGCTGACGCAATCAGCGCGATGGATACTGGGAGATGTAGTCCGGGGTGTGGTGCAACAGTCAGAGTGTGTGGATAAGGTGAGAGCGACATCTGGTGGTGAGCGGTCCGCAGAACACTGACCAGATTCGTAACAGTTAACAGTAATAAATTTGACCATTATTTTTAGTGAAGTGTAAATTGTTGTAATATGCTTATGACTCGCGATTGTAATGCTCAGTTAACTGAAATAAACTAGGCTTGATGACTGATGCGAAATCAGATCCACGTCAAGCTGTGTTGGTTTAAGAAAATTATAAATTTAAAAAGTTTTAAAAAATGCAAATAAGCATATAGATCATTACTTGTAATATATATTCGGCGCTGACCAATCAAAGTCATTCTTAATCAATCTAAGGTAATCTGAGAAGAATAAGTCTTAAACAAAAGCTAGGCGTGCCTAATACACTGTCCAAAATTATAAACGCAACACTTTTGTTTTTGCCCCCATTTTTCATGAGCTGAACTCAAACATGGAAGACTTTTTCCAGGGAGGGGATCTGAAAATCAGTCAGTATTTGGTGTGACCACCATTTGCCTCATGCAGTGCAAACATGCTCAATGGGTGACATGTCCGATGAGTATGCTGGCCATGCAAGAACTGGGATGTTTTCAGCTTCCAGGAATTGTGTACAGATCCTTGCAACACGGGGCCGTGCATAATCATGCTGTAACATGAGGTGATAGTCGTGCATGAATTGCACAAAAATGGGCCTCAGGATCTCGTCACGGTATCTCTGTGCAGTCAAAATGCCATCAATAATGCACCTGTGTTTGTTGTCCTTAACATATGCCTGCCCATACCATAACCCCACCGCCACCATGGGCCACTCGATCCACAACATCAGCAAACCGCGCACCCACACAATGCCATACACTCTGTCTGCCATCTGCCCTGTACAGTGAAAACTGGGATTTTCCCGTGAAGAGAACATCTCTCTGAAGTGCCAGATGCCATTGAATGTGAGCATTTGCCCATTTCAACTGACCATTTCAAGTCCATTACGACGACAAACTGCAGTCAGGTCGAGACCCCGATGAGGACGATGAGCATGCAGATGAGCTTCCCTGAGACGGTTTCTGACAGTTTGTGCAGAAATTCTTTGGTTATGCAAACCGATTGTTGCAGCAGCTGTCCGGATGGCTGGTCTCAGACGATCTTGGAGATGAAGATGCTGGATGTGGAGGTCCTGGGCTGGTGTGGTTACACGTGGTCTGCAGTTGTGAGGCTGGTTGGATGTACTACCAAATTCTCTGAAACGCCTTTGGGGATGGCTTATGGTAGAGAAATGATTCAATTCACATTCAACTCAAGGGAAACAGCTCTGGTTGACATTCCTGCAGTGCCAATTGCACACTTCCTCAAAACTTGCGACATCTGTGGCATTGTGCTGTGTGATAAAACTGCACATAGTAGAGTGGACTTTTATTGTGGCCAGCCTAAGGCACATCTGTGCAATAATCATGCTGTCTAATCAGCATCTTGATATGCCACACCTGTGAGGTGGATGGATTATCTCGCCAAAGAAGAAGTGCTCACTAACACAGATTTAGACAGATTTGTGAACAGTATTTGAGAGAAATAGGTCTTTTGTGTACATAGAAAAAGTCTTAGATCTTTGAGTTCAGCTCATGAAAATTGGGTGTAAAAACATAATTAACAAATAATTTTGGTCAGTGTAGTTAGAGTGAGTTGTGTGAAGAAAGAGGAAAGCAAAAGGAGAAGAACCTCGAGGTGAAGTTGCAAAAAAACGACTTGCAAATACATTAAGGGGTTTTAACACCTTTGGACCTAATATGAACTAGACGGCGATGTCTCTTAACAAGTCTAGACAAAGACGACTACACATGGTTTAACACATTTGCAACCTTTTGAACTTTCGTTCTGAGAAGAGAATAATAGAACATGTTCTTCTTCAAAATAGATATGCAGAAATGACAAGAACAAAAAAGTACATCTGTCCTAACCCTAAACTCAATATTGACACAAGTCATTAAGTGTCTAGATCTGAAGTTCCTAAAATAAGAATGAGCTTAAACAGCATTTATCCCTATATAGTTTACACCGAATAACATTTCAGATTATAGTCAGCATAATAATATGTTGGATACATAATCATAAGAAAAACAATACATTATAAAGAATGATTCATAATGCATAATTTCTTATATGAATTTGAAAACTAAAATAATTCCAAAATCCAACACGTCAATGACGTATGCAGCCTGCAAATGCGACCTCCGGAGAATGCTGCCTTCCGTTTGAAAAGTGGCCATAAATACCAAGTGTTGCCAACTATTAGCAATCTAAACTCATTGTGTCATTTTAAATATGTGGGTGAAAAATTAATACAGAAAATTCCTTCATATTAATATATGAAATACATGGTGTCATATTTTATGGATTTTCATTGGAGTAGCATTTAACTTACTACCAATTCACTGCTTAAAACTACAAATGATTAACAATTATAGTTTTATTACTTATTTGGAAAACACATAAAAACTAATTGTTTAAAAATGTGTAACATTCAGATAATCCAATATAGTATTTAAAAATAAAAATGTAATAATTTTCATATAGCTTTTACAAATAATATATATTACGTTTATTTTAACAAACAAATCTAAATGAACATATTTGAAATAATATTCCTTGCTGAGATCTCTGAGTACCTCTGCAAAGCTTTGACATATTGACACCAAACTTTGTGTGTGTCATTGTCACCTCACTCTGAACTCACCACGTTGATTTGATAACAGCACCAACTTTTGGTCAAAAAAACAAACAAACACATATTACTAATGGTTGTATTTATGATTTTTTTGACTGAAATCATCTTAAAATACCTTCAGTTACTAATTTCTGCAGTTGGTCTGATGCTTGCTGCCTTGTTTCTCTAGTGCTTGGCCCTACAAAAAAAAAATTTCTCTTCTTCTTCTTCCTCCTCTTCTTCTTCCTCCACTCTGGAAGTCTGTAGCAGCACATAGAACCCCTTGCTGGAAAGTTATGAAACTTAGCGCACAGATAGCGGACAGTGTTAATATTAACCATAGCAAATTTGGAGTCTCTATTTCAATCTCTACTGCCACCAATAGGCCAAATTTACACTAATTTCTGCTAATAACTTTTGAAGCGTACCGAGCCAAATGCATACCAAAATTTTCGTTTCTAAGGGTCAAGATTTTGAATTTTGCAAAAACAGCTTTTTCAAACTTGTCCTACATGGTTTTACCAAAATTGTCTCAGATCATCTACAGCAGTGGTTCCCAACCACATTCCTGGAGGCCCCCCAACACTACACGTTTTCCATGTCTCCTTAATCAAACACACCTGATTCAGATCGTCATCTCATTAGTAGAGACTCCAAGACCTGAAATGTGTGTGTCAGACAAAGGAGAGATGCAAAATGTGCTGGGGGGCCTCTAGGAACGTGATTGGGAACCACTGATCTACAGACAATTCTGCCAAAAAGTTATCAAGTTATCAGTTTTGGGTCATGTCTTAAAGAAAGTTAAGGGTTAGCAATATGGTGAAGCGCAGTGGTTCTCAACTCTGGCCCTTTCCTGCAATAGTTTAGCTCCAGCCTTGATACAACTCACCTGCCTTTAGCTTTCTAGTAATAAAGAATTGATGAGCGTATACAAGTGTGTTTGACTAGGGTTGGAGCTAACCTCTGTAAGTAAGAGGGTTTTAAGGGTTGTGTTTGAACACTTCAAAAACTTCAGCCAGGTATATTGGGTCAAGTTGGAACTAAACTAAAAATATTTAAAAAATAAAGTAGTCTATAAAATAAAAAATAGTCTGTAAATATTAAATATTGGTGTAAGACACCACACTGTAAAAAAAAACAATTTGTTGAGTAAACTTAAAATAATTTGTAACCTGGCTGCCTTAAAATTTTAAGTTTAGTCAACTCCAAAAAAGTTCATTCAATTGAATATTAAATTATACTAAGCGACAACTTAGATATTTGAGTTGAATCAACTTAAAATTTTAAGGCAGCTGGGTTACTTATCCATCTGTTAAGTTTAGCAAACACAAATATCTAAGTTGTTACTTAGTCCAATTTAACATTTCAAGTTGACTAAAGTTATTTTAGTTGACTGAACTTAAATTTTACGGCAGCAGGGCAACAAATTATTTTAAGCTGACTCAACAAATTGTGTTTTTTATTTTTTACAGTGCAGCCATCCAGAGCAGGCATATGAGCTAGCGTCTATGTTGTTGGTTTTGATGCTTTACATACCTAGATGTTTTTGTGCCATTAAACTGGTGTTAACTTTACTTTGTTTTTCACCTCAGACCAAATGGCACTGAAAGAGGAGAAAGTATTATTTTATGAAAATGAAGAGGAAGATAAAAATGCAAATCTTCACGATTTCAAAACTGGAGAAAAATCTTTTTGTCGCTCTCAGACTGAAAAGACTTTATCAAGAAAAAGAGCTCAAGAGACCAAAACAAGAAGTTACTTTACTTGCTCTCAGTTTGAAAAGAGTTTGAATCAACAAGGAAAGCCTGAAGACCACATGAGAATTCACTCTGGAAAGAAGACTTTCATCTGCGAACAGTGTGGAAAAAGTTTCAATCAAAAAGGAAACTTTAACAAGCACATGAGAGTTCACACTGGAGAGAAGCCTTACACATGCCCTCAGTGTGGACACAGTTTTGCTCAAAAAGCACATCTTACTGTACACATCAGACTTCACACTGGAGAGAACCCTTACACATGTCCTCAGTGTGGAAAGAGTTATACCCAACAAGCAAACCTTAAAGTCCACATGAGAATTCACACTGGGGAGAGCCCTTTTCTCTGCCAACAGTGTGGAAAAAGTTTCACTCGTAAAGAAAGTCTTGGCAAGCACATACGAATTCACACTGGAGAAAAGCCTTTCATATGCCCTCAGTGTGGAAAAAGTTTCACTCTAAAAGAAAACTTCACCAGGCACATGAGACTTCACACTGGAGAGAAGCCTTACACATGTCAACACTGCGGAGAGAGTTTTTCCCAACAAGGAAACCTTAATATACACATGAGAACTCACACTGGAGAGAATCCTTACATATGTTATCAGTGTGGAAAAAGCTTCAGTCAACATGGAAACCTCAAAATCCACATGAGAATACACAATGGAGAGAGGCCTTTTTCCTGCCAGCTGTGTGGAAAAAAGTTCACTCGTAACATTGGTTTTAAAAGGCACATGAGAATTCACACTGGCGAAAAGCCTTACACATGCCCTCAGTGTGGAAAAAGTTTCATTCAACATGGAAACCTGACAGTCCACATGAGAATACACAGTGAAGAGAGCCCCTTCACCTGTCAGCAGTGTGGACAAAGTTTTAACCATAAAATAAGCCTTAACCGACACATGAGAACCCACACTAGAGAGAAGCCTTAGACACGCCGTAAGTGTGGAGAGTTTTGCTCGGACTTGGAAACCTTAAAGTCCACATGAGAATTCACACTGGAGAAAACCCTTTCACTTCCCAACAGTGTCAACCTTAAGTAACACACTTGTCTTCTGTACTTTCTTTGTAGCTGAATTGGTCTTTAAATGGAATGAAATCACACTGTTATTAACCTGAATTGAATAATGACACTATTGTCATTTTTTTTTCTTCTTCAGCTCTGTAGAAATTAATTTTTTTTGACTGACTTGACTTATGAAAATTCTCAATACCAATCTGACGACTTCTCCACTGACAATTCAAACAGCCTCCTGTTTTCAATATAATAGAGTTGTCAAAAGTACCAACATCAGTACCAAGTCTGTACTGAAGTTTAAGAAATGTGACAATACCAGCATTTCCCCCGGATTCTTAAACACCTCTGACTGGAAGCAAAAAATGCCTTATATTCAAGTGTGCATAATTATTAATCAGGGTTATTTTTATAGGCTAAGGTACGACCACTGGACAGTGAAATGCTTATTGGGTCAGCAGGGTCACAAAAAACAGGTAGAGAAGAGATGACACATGTTAAAAGAGAAGTCCACTTCCAAAACAATAATTTACAAATAATTTACTCACCCCCTAGATATTCATCCAAGATGTTCATGTCTTTCTGTCTTCAGTCGTAAAGAAATTATGGTTTTTGAGGAAAGCATTTCAGGATTTTTCTTCATATAATGGACTTCAATTGTGCCTCTGATTTTGAACTTCTGAAATGTAGTTTAAATGCGGCTTCAAAGGACTCTAAATGTTCCCAGCCGAGCAAGAAGGGTCTTATCTAGCAAAACGATTTTTTTTGAAAAATAAAAATTTGTATACTTTTTAAGCACGCATTTCGGAAGTTCAAAATTGGCGCGCTAATAACACTAGCAACAGTAAGTACAAGTGCGCAATAACTTTAGCCCTCCCACTCCTGTTTTGATGCCGACAGAGGGATCAGAACTGCAACATACCTGGAGTCTACAGAAATACAAGATGTCAGGTACAGAGTACAGTACAGAGAATCTGGCAGTATGTTTTGAGAGTTCATTTTTATTCCATCTCTACAAAACAGACTTTTCAGGATAGGAGATGGGCTAAAAAGGAACTCCCAAAACGTACTGCCAGATTCTGGAAGATACATTTTTCAAACAGTGGTACGAAAGGATGTGATGCTTGGTCCTCAGGAGTTATTCTTAATTTATCTGTCTGTAAAAAAATTCAATCTCCATGTATTTCACAATTTCACAAGCTTCAGCATGTTATTTTTATTAAGTGAGGGTTTTTTTTTTTTTTTTTTGTAGGACTTTTTACCCTAGCAAAGTCTCTGAGAATCTGACACCTTAGACTCCAAATTGATTTGCAGTTAACGTTTGTCTTATTTTCTTTAACTGTTTTTTTATGACTTTACTGATACAGTGAGCATCTCACTGTCTTAATTTTGCAATGTCTAGTATTAGTATTGCATCTTTCTCATGGCCATTTAATACTTTTTGATTTTTCAGTGTTTTGATTCTCTTTTTTGACCCACTTTGCCTGTAAAAAAACCTGCTTAATTTATTACCTGAATATAAGGCATTTTTCATTTACAGCCCTTGTTAACAACTACATATAACATACATGATTATATGTAAAATCAGTAATAGTTATTAAGATTGACGTAGTTTGGAATTGGTAAAACATGCTTGGAGGAAAAAAGTGGAGTGGAGGGAAAAAAAGAATGATGAGTTTATTTTTCTTATCAGAATTGTGAGATATAATCTTTGAACTGTGAGAATGAAGTAAGAATTTTGAAATATAAACTTAAATTTACCTTTTAAATTCTTTTATTCCATGGCTTCCATAGACTGCTACATGAAAATTGTAATTTTCTGCCACCAGATAGGCTCTGTCCACAAATAAATGTCATGACTGTTTGCAAACATTGAATTGGTGTATATGTTATTCAGCCTAACATGAATTTAAAAGCAAAAAGAATAAAAATAAAAAGAAAGAGCAAAAATAAAAGAAATGACTACATAAAAATAATAATAAAAAGCATGACTACAAGTAATAATGGAAGTAGTAAAATGAATATATAAATACAAGCTATCAGCATATAACAATGGAAAGCTAGAAAATACTAAGACAAGGTAACTTAAAACTAAATTCTAAGTATCAATGAAAAAGAAAATGTATTAGTTGCAAAGGGTGCAAAGGGTTAATCAGACAAAATAAGATTTTGCAAAGTTTGTACAATAAAAAGGGCCTCACAAATGTTAGAAAATGACATACTCAGCCGGTGAGAGAGTATGTGTTTTCTTAAAGTACCTGTGAGTTTTTTTGGATTGTAGAAGCAGTAAACATGTGAACAGGACTTTTATATTGATCTGGTGATGTGACCTTATAGAGGTGCACCGCGCTCCCGCGTCTGTGTTTCAGCTTAAGAAATATTTGTTTTTAATCATTTAAAGTTTTGACTCGATACATCGCGGTCAGTCTACTTTTTGGTTTTTACAAGCGTTGTATTATTACTGAATGTAACATTGTAATAGTTTAGCTGACAATAATGAACGTTATGCGTGAGTAATGCACGAGTAAACAGAAAAGGTGCGTCTCATTTCGCTCCCTAAAGACAAATTCATTCATTGATGGAGAAACGGATCTTTTCAGAACACCAGATCAGTTGAATCAAGTGATTCACAAATGATTCACTGTTTTGAAGCGTTCGAATCACCGCACGCTGACGAGAACTGCTGCTCAAAACTGTGAAACAACGAACGTGTGTAATGAACTTTCACAAACAATAGCAATTTTCTATTTCTAAGTAATAAGTAATTTATTAAATGCAATATACTAATTATTAAATACTTTATATTATTTAAAACTAAATGGTAATTGTAATTTATTTTATTTTATTCACTTCGCTCAGTTATTGTTATTTATTAACTAGGGGGCTGATTGATTTGAAACCAGATTCAGTTCGCATTTATTTTTCTTTCTGTTAATTATTCTTACCTTAAACAGGACAAAGTGTTCAAACACAGAAAAACTCCTGGTGAGTCAACTGAGATCCACATGACACACTATAAAGATGGCGTTTATTAAAGAGGAGAGTGAAGACATGAAAATTGAAGAAACATTCAGAATCAAACATGAAGATACTGGGGAACACACAAAGATGCTATTTATTAAAGAGGAGAGTGAAGACATGAAGAGTGAAGAAGCATTCAGAGTCAACCATGAAGATACAGAGGAACAAACAGGTTGGTTTTCACTAAAACTAGCTTGTTTGATCAATTTCACAGTTTTAACATAAGATAAATATAATAAATATTTACTAGCACCTGAAGGAATGTATGTAGCCATGAATATGTGCCAATAACTGGTCATTTGTAGTTTTAATAAGCACAAGTTCTAATGAAAATGGCAAATATGAGATCTATCTATAATTAACCAGTTCTCCTGAGTCAAGCTTTTTCATAAGAAGTTTGATAACTGCCTGCTTATTTGGGACATTTCTTAAAAAAGAGTTTAGAGAAGCTACACATCACATGTCTAAATGTACTGCTAAATGTATTGATGTCTGTTGCTTTGTGGAGTTAACTTTTATTGGTCTCTTTTTGGTTGAGGCCTGATGCCGCAGAAAGAGAAGAGTCAAAAACTGAAAAAAAGGGGAACAAAGTTCAGCTTGAGAAACATCATTTCACTGGAGAAAATTTTAGTTGCTCACAGATTAAAAAGGCCACACCCAAAAAAGTTAAGAAGACTGGAGCTAGAAGCCATTTAACCTGCCAACAGTGTGGAAAGAGTTTCACTAAAAAAGGAAGCCTTGAAGTCCATATGAGACTGCATACTGGAGGAAAGCCCTACACCTGCCAACAATGTGGAAAGTGTTTCACTTCAAAAGGAAGCTTTCAAGTCCATATGAGAATTCACGCTGGAGAAAAGCCTTACACTTGCCCTTAGTGTGGAAAGAGTTTCATTCATAAAGAGAGCTTTAAAAGGCACATTAAAATACACACTGGAGAGAAACCTTACACCTGCAGTCAGTGTGGAAATAGTTTCAGTCAAGCAGTACACCTTAAAAAGCACATGAAAATTCATACGGTAGAGCAGTCTTTCACATGCCCTCAGTGTGGAAGGGATTTCAGACGTAAAATATATTTTACTAACCACATTAAGCCTCACTCAAGATCACTGTTTTTTATGTCATTAGTGTGGAAGGAGTTTCTAGGACAGGAAACACTGTAAGAATCATGTAATAACTTACATCAAATGAAGATTTTCACATGAAATCCCTGAGAAAAATTTCAGATTGAAATAAAATTAACAGTCACATAAGCAATCACACTGAAGAGGAGACATTCACTTGCCTTAAAGAAATAGTTTATTGCTCAAGTTCAAAAGTTGAAGACATTCATTAGCTGCTCTGATTGCTCATTAGTCAAAGAGCAGTTTGATGCAGTTCAATCCAGTTCAGCTTCGATGTTTGCCCAGTATGTTATGCAAATTTAGATTGTTCCGAAAAGTGAAATATAGATAATCACAGCCATACCAAGGCACTGTTGGCACTTCAAAAGATGGAGGAATGAAGGAAGGTTTTCTTTTGCTGACCTCTCTTCTTCATCGGTCAGCGAGAAGACACTCTTCCTCCTCTTGAAAGTGCAACCTCTTGAGGTGTCTGGCCAACCCACGCCATCTACAAACTCAAAGTTTAGGTTTTTGTTTAGGGTTTTTGACCCTGATGGGACTGGGCCATTCTGGATGTTGAACTAATTATGTTAAAAAGAAAAGATGATTAAGGTGTATGCATGGAATTTTAATGTAAAGCTGCCATTAAATACTGTGATGTGTAATTATTTAACACACCAAGAGTTTTAGAAAAAGCAGTAATTTTTACAATCATCTGTGCATTCATTCTAGAAGACAATTATGGTCAGTGTGATAAAAACACTTTTTCACACAGATACACCTGTAAAGTCATGCAAATGTGAGACCCTGTTTGTGTTCTTTGTTGAAGAGTATGACAAGAAAAAATGCTGTATGAAATCAAGGCTACTTTCACACCACAGCTGAATGCGGGCTATGTCCACATTAATACGTTTTCATTTAAAAACACATATTTTTCTCTCCACTTTGGCCTTCTGGCTTTCATTTATTATCAAATATGCATTTTTATTAGTGTGTTTGAGCATCTACAGCTTAATATGTTTTATAATCAATAGAAAACCTATAAATTTGATTTTAAAGTTGAACTATTCCCTTCTAGGAATAGAGAAGGTGCAAATTTTAGGTTACTGCACCAGTATAAAGAGCTAAAGTACAATTTTAGTACATTTTATTTCTGATAGTGTAAACAAAAAAGGCCTTTGAAAAGTTAAAAGCATGTCTTTAAAAAGGCTCTGTAGTTTATCATGAATTAAAGATCAACGGTATTGGCTTTCGGTAACATTGCAGTTTATCCCTTTAATTCATCCTATGTAAAATTCTATGATTTTAGCCAACAACTTTTATTTTGCTCTGGCGATGTGACGTTATAAGGCTGCGCCACGCTCCTGAATCTGTGATTCGGCTGAAGAAAGGTATGTGCTTTAACCATTTATTTTAACCATTTAGTGTTTAAATCAACACAGCTTCTTTAGACAATTGTATGTAAAGCTGTTAATTAATTGTTAACCAATGCAACGCTGCAATGTTTAGCTAGAGACGTTAATGAAAGTTACTCTGTGCGTGTAAACCACTCCCGCACAACAGAAAAGTTGCGTCTCATTCAGCTCCCTATATAGTGAATCATTTTGTCCTAAACACGAATTTGGTCACTGGAAAGCACTGTTGAGAGAAACGGATCTTTTAGAAACTCCGAGTCAACTGAATCAATTGCATCGTAAAATGATTCAGTGATTCGAAGCGTTCGAATCACCGCACGCTGACGACTCTTGCTGCTCAAAACAGCAGAGAACAACAAACACAAACTTACATCGTTCGCAAACTAACTATAAGTGTTTTTGAACGTGGAATCTATTAAATATAACCTACAAATAAGTAAATAGTAAATATAAATACTAAATGTGTGTATAATTTGTGTTCTTTTATTAATCTGAGTGCTACTTTTGGTTGTTTTTGTCTTATCGAGTCAGTTAAGTTCACTAACTCTCACTCTGACTGACTCCCTTACCAGTGCACTGACTACTAAACTAGGGAGCTGATTCAGATGCACCCTGAGATTTACTTTGTGTTTAATTTTTTTTTGTTTGTTAATTATTCTCATGTTAAACAGGAAAAAGTGTCCAAACACTCAGGGAAAACTCCTGCTGAAGCAACTGAGATCCACGTGACACACTATTATAAAGATGGCGTTTATTAAAGAGGAGACAGAAGAGATGAAGATTGAAGAAACAATCAGAGTCAAAAGTGAGGATACTGAGGAACAAACAGGTTAGTTTTCATCCTCACAGCTGAATTCACTCATTTGATCCTTTTTAAAATGCTCAGCTATACAGAATAGAGAAATGAAAATAATACAGAAGTGGAGTTAAACAATTATTTTTGTTACATTAAACCCTATATCTCCTTGTGATTAGAAAAAACTGAAAACAGCATCCAACAAAACTTTATTTTGCATTAAGCAGACTGTGACCACTGAGCTTGTAAACTTGACATTTGTTTTGTTTGTGTTTTTTCTACTTGTCCCCAAAAGTTGAATTTGGGGTGTTACTTGAATGTAATAATGTCTGTACTTTCTGCACTGAAAGTTCCTGACACCAAGACAAATTTCTTGTGTGTGTAAACACACTTGGTAATAAAGATCTTTCTGATTCTGAAGAAAGCAGTAAATGTTCATTACAAGAAGTAATAAATAAGTCATATATCTGAAACACCAGCCTACATATAAAACTATGACATTTGTGTATTCTTCATCAATACAGATTGTGTCAAAGCAGCTTTACAGTGTTAAACAGAATAAATAGTGCCAATGATGCAAGCAAAATTTAATTCTGCTGTAAAGCAGCTCTAAAAAGAGGATAATAGTAAACAGTCAATTTTCAGTTAAAGTCAGTTCATCGTTGATTCATTGATGTCATTGTTCAGCCCAGTTTAGGTCTTTGTGATAATGTTGACAACATTGCCAAAAATTCTGTGTCTCCAACCGAGCAAGCCAAAGGGGTGTAAACCAGTTTAAATTGGATGGGTCTAATCTACATATAAACTGACAGAGTTTATCTGCCTCCTGAACAATGTTAGGTAGATTGTCCCAGAGTTTGGGTGCTAAACAGAAAAATGATCTGTCGCCTGCAGTTGGTTTTCATATTCTATGTATTATCAACTGTTCAGAGTTTTGAGTTTGCAGTGGACGTGAAGGACTATAATGCGACAAGAGCTTGCTCCAGTACTAAGGACCTAAACCATTCAGGGCTTTATAGGTATACTCTTAAAAATAAAGGTGCTTTAAAAAGTTCTTCACAGTGATGCCAGAGAAGAACTATTTTTGGTTCCACACAGAACCATTCAGTCAAAGGTTCTTTAAAAAAACATCTTGTGTTTACCTTTTTATAATCTGAAGAACCTTTAGTGAAACAGAAAGGTTCTTCAGATGTTAAAGGTTCTTTATGGAACCATTTAGACAAAAAAGGTTCTTCTATGGCATCGTGAAGCTCCTTTATTTTTAAGAGTGTAATTAGCAAGATTTCAACATGTACACAGTGTTTACTAGGGAGCCAGTGCAGTGCTGACAGAAACGGGCTAATACGGTCATACTTCCTGGTTCTAGCTGCTGCATGTTGGACCAGCTGGAGTGTGTTTATTAAACACGAAGAGCATCCACCCAATAAAGCATTATAATGATCTAAACTTGAGGTCATTAATGCATGATTTACGTTTCTGCATTTCACATTAAGAGCACTGAGCATAATTTACAGATATTTTTGAGTTGAAAAAATTTGGTTTTACAAAGGGTAGAAACATGGCTTTCAAAGGAAAGAGTAATATCAAATAGCACACGTTGGTTCCTAACTGATGACGAAGAATTGACAAAACCACCATCAAGTGTTAGACACTGTTCTAGGTTATCCTCCTGAGACCCTGCATCCTCAAATGAGGACATTATATTTTAGTGAATTTCTCTGAGACTGTACATGCCACAGTTTTGTACAGAGCACATTCAGGGCTTTTCAGAGATACTGAATGTTTGGATGTTTCACCATAACCACTCCCTTTGCTTGGTCTCCAAAAATGTCTAATATTAATTTAGTGACACTCTCATGCAAGTATGATAATATTTTGTCGTTATCATTTAAATCTGACTCATTTTTAAACTGTGTCATAAATCAGCATCTCAGGAAAATGTTATGGGGTTTCAAATCAAAATATGACTTTCTGTTAGAAAACAGAACGTTACTTTTTTATACACATCCTCATATGAGGACACCATGAATAAAAGCATGTTTATTATGCATTTTTGGAGACAAAACAAATGAATTGGGAAAGAAATTAGATTTCAATGTAACTATAACATTATATATTATCATGAAAATCTTGTCAATTAATACTCACATTATTATACTTTTTTTTTCATTACGTGTTACCCCAAAACATAACACTAACATGTTTTCTGATGATATCTACCAAGGGTAACATGTAAAGTGTGAAAATCAGTGGCAGAGAAAAAAACGAACAGAAAACTAGCAGGTTTATGAATTAGTGCTGTCAAAATTAGCATATTAATGCACGTAATACATTTTTTTTCAGTTTAACGCATTAAAATTATAGGGGCTAAAGTTGGCCACCATACTGACAACTGCTGCTTCTGTCTCTTTGTTTTTCTTGACAAAAAAAAGTGCATTTGTTTAGTAACAGAACGACCACAACAGAAACGGGAGACTTTAAAGACTTTTCACCTGTTGGTTTGGCATGCTCGCTGATGAACTTTTGTAGCTTGAATAAAGATTAATCTATATTGAATGTATCTATACTTTGTGAAGGTTGTGTGTTTTAAGTTCACTACACTGCAAAAAAGGCTTCTCTTTTCTTAGTATTTTTGCTTCAAGTCAAAATATCTAAAAAAAAAAAAAAAAATCTGAAATTAAAATGCATTTACTATATAAGCAAAATCACATAAGATATTTAGTCTTAAAACAAGTAAAATGATCTGCCACTGGGGTAAGTAAAATATTTTTACATTTAAGTAAATTTTAAATTTAAGTAATTTCCTTACCCCACTGCCAGATAATTTTACTTAATTTAAGCAAACTGCACTTAATATATTTTTTCCCCCTGAAAACAAGACTAAATATCTTATGTCATTTTCATTATCTAGTAAATGCATTTTAATTTAAGAATTTGTAGATATTTTGACTAGAAACAAGACAAAAATATGAAGTAAGATAAGTTTTTTTGCACTGTATTTTCCAAATTTTATTAATGAAAGCGCATAATGGCTTTCAATTATACTGTAATGTTGAATGGCTGCAATTAATGGCTAAAATGGAGGAGAAAATGCATTTAATAGAGACAGCTCAGTAGCAGTATTAATATCAGTGTTTGCCTTTATTAATAATAGGTTACATGGAAAAAAGCTGCAAGTAAGCCAGATATTTTAAATGCCTAATCTTTGTTGTTTCTACATTAATTTGGAAATTCAGTGTGAAATTATGACAGTATGAACATATTATGTTAATATGCAGTTGATAACTTAAAATTTGCAATTAGTTATTTTTAGTTTATTTGCTTTGTGCCATTAACTGGTTTTAACTTGTATTTTTTTTATTTCTTCTCAGATCTGATGGCGCTGAAAGAGGAGAGTCAAGAACTGAATGAAACGCAAGAGAAAGCTCAAAATGAGAAACATTGTTTCAAAACTGAAGAAAAATCAATTTGCTGTTCAAATACTGAAGAGAGTTTCTTACGGAAAAAAGCTCAAAAACCACAATCAACAAACCTTAATCCCCGCTTGAGAATTTATACTAGAAAGAGCCCTTTCACCTGCCAAGAATGTGGAGAAATTTTCAGTGAAAAAAGAAGCTTTAAAGTCCACATGAAAATTCACATTGAAAAGAAGCCGTTAATATGCCCTCAGTGTGGAAAGTGTTTTACACAGAAAAAAAACCTTAATGCCCACATGAGAATTCACAGCGGAGAGAGACCTTACATCTGCCAACTGTGTGGGAAGAGTTTCTCAGTAAATGGAAATCTTAAAAATCACATGAGAATTCACACGGGAGAGAGACCGTTCACATGTGATCAGTGTGGAAAGAGTTTTAAACAGAAAAGTCTCCTTACTACCCACATGAGAAGTCACACTGGAGAGAAACCCTACATCTGTAATCAATGTGGAAAGAGTTTCAAACATAAAGTAAGCTTTAATAGTCACATTAAGATTCATTCCAGAGAGAGCAGTTTTATATGTCATCAGTGCGAAATGTGTTTCACAGAGAGGGAAGTCCTTAAGAATCATGTGAAAATTCACATCGGAGAAAAGCCTTTCATGTGCCACCACTGTGGAAAGAGTTTCACAAACAATGCAGACCTTGAGGATCACATGACAATTCACACTGAAGAGAAACTTTACATGTGTAACTATTGTGGAAAAAGTCTCAGACATAGAGAAAGTCTTAATTATCACGTAAAGATTCACTATAGAGAGCAGAGTTTTAAATGTCATCAGTGTGAAATGTGTTTCATAGACATGGAAGTCCTTAAAAATCATGTGAAAATTCACTTTGGGGAAAAGCGTTTCCTGTGCCATCACTGTGGAAAGAGTTTCACAAACAATGCAAATCTTGAGGTCCACATGAGAATTCACACTGGAGAGAAGCCTTTCACATGCAGTCAGTGTGGAAAGAGTTTCGGGGTTAAAGGAAACTTAAAGACTCACATGAGGATTCACACTGGAGAGAAGCCGTTCGCATGTCTTCAGTGTAAAATGAGTTTCACATATACCACAGATCTGAAACGTCATTTGCAAACTCATACTGTAAAGAAATAGCAATTTTTCTCCGTGTGACGAGTTTTAGAGAAAAGAGTTATTTTTACAATCTGTGCATTTATTCTAGAAGACAATTATGGTCAGTGTGAATAAAAACACTTTTTTCACACAGAGACATTTGTGTCGTGGAAATGTGAGACCCTGTTTATGTTTTTTGTTGAAGTATTGCAACAAGTATTGCAAGAAATTTACACTGCTGCTGAATACGTGTGACATCTGAGACTTTGTCCACACTACTACGTTTTCATTTTCATCTTTTTCTCCCCATCTTGGCCTTCCCTCCACACTGAGACACCGTTTTTTTTTTTCAAGGAAAACCGCTATCTGAAATCGTGTTGTAGTGTGGACTGTGAAAATCGAAGTATTTGAAAATGATGCCGAAAGTTTAGTCATGTGACTCATATTATATTGACATATCTGTTATGATTATACTGTTACTGTGCCTGTTATGTGCTGTTCATTTTCACACTGTTGCTACAGATATGTAGCTTTGTACTTTGTACAGTCCTGCAAAGATGACAAAATTAACTCGCGATTGCTGTTTTGCGGCAAAACATGAGAGCAGTTGGGTTTTAGATCTTACATAATGGTGATTGAGTAAGACCTGGGTGCATCAGTGAATGGTGAGAGAATTTCTTAATAAAAAAATGATCCTGCCAGAAGAGTTGCATGAAAACTTGTCTTTTTCGTTTCTAGTGAAAAACACTAGTGTGGACGGAGAGTGTTTTAAAATGAAAATGCTCTTTTCAAATGTATCCAGATCAGTGTAGACAGAATGATTAGCTATGTTTCTCTCACCCTGTTTTTATGCGCATTTTGAAGTATCGCATCAGAAACGAGTGATGGAAACGTCTAGGTTACTCTCATAACCCTCGTTCGCTGAAGGAGGGAACGTGGACGTTACATCGACTGAAGTCATGGGGTCCCGCTTGGGGGCCCAATCACCTGATCACCACTGGCGAGTGGAATTTGCATACCAAGCCACTCGCCCATACACACGGGTATATAAGATGGCGGTGTGCATCCACTCATTCAGGTTTGTGCTGAGGAGCTGAGACACATCCTGGCATTCAGCGTAGTTCAAGATTGTGGCACAAGGCTGGCCCTTCGAAACATTCCTGACTGTAATCCTCAGGTCTCCCGTGTCTTTAAATGAATGTAGCATCGGGGGCATGCAACCTGCAAGACTGAACTGGGTGAAGCACAAGGGGAGCCTCATCATGAATGAGAGCCGTGACCAAAGCTTAACAATGGGCATGCACTCGCAGTGTGGACATGAACCATCCATGAACGCCGTCTCAACACGTGGTGGTGGTTTTTGACATACAAAAAAGGGAAAATAATGGAAGATGGAAATGCATTTTGCGAATAAATTCCTCAGTGCACATCAAAAAATAAATAAATCATGAAACACTGGATGGAAACCTGGCTATTGTCACCTTTATGACTCTTTTTACTTATTTTATTTGCACTTCTTTGTGCTTCACCATAATGCTTTTTATTTTCTTTTGTGCATATGTACTCCTGTAGCCATACTTGACCATTTGCTTTGCTGTAGTTTTGAATATTAAGCAGTTGCAGTGGATTCCCACTAATTTTGACTATGTTACTCATGTCACTCAATTCAGTGTGGTGATTCCTCTTAATCAAAATATTGATCAAACTTCTACCTTGCTGTGAAGTTTATAAATAAATTGACATAAATGTAACAAATGACTTGTTTCCATCAGAGGTTTTCAGCTTATTAAGTTGATTTCAATCCAAAACAGTAATATCTGGATAAGTTTATTGATTGTGGAACCCTGTAAATACCAGGCCACTTTAAAAAAAATGATCAGGAAAAGCATGGAAGTATTCTAATACTTATATATTCAGCTCTGAAATATATATAATTTTTTTATCAGCACAGTTCATTCTTTGTTGTCTTTTCAGTAGCCTACTATACTTGCTGTTTGCTGCAATTAACAATCCTAAACAGTTTGTCTTCCCTTCTCTTTGTTGCTAATTTTACATTAGAGAAAGTATTTTAAAGAACTGATTCATTCTCCACACTGCTTGTAGGCTTGTGGGTTACTAAAGTCGATCCCATCTCTGGTTGAAGGCAGGGAAACACCATGGACAAATGGCCAGTCCATCACAAGGCCAAATATATTTAAAGGGATAATTCACCCAGAAATGAAATTCTGTCATAATTTACACAAACTTATTCTGTTCAAAACCCATAACACTTCAAAATAAAAATAAATGATTGTATAATAATGCTGCCCAGTCTGCTCTACAACACTTCCTCAATCTCAAGCCCCTGCTCCAGAAAATGTTTTAAGGTCAGCTGTATAATCATCTATGGATGTGAGAGATGGAGTTTGGGAGCAGATGTGCAGAAAACCCTGTTAATCTGAATGTTGGGTGCAATAGTCATCCAAAATCAGAGGAACTAAGTGTGCAAGCTGGGCTGTAAGGAAGATTGAGATCTGTTGAAAATAAGATAAACTTTTCATAAACCTTGAACAACAAGTCATATCACATTTAAAAAATGAAATAAAATCAATAAAATTCAAAAAGAATTTAATCTTGTTTAAGGCACTTTAGCAGTAACAGTAATAAAAGTTACAATAAACAGCTTACTTCAGAAGATAAAAGGGCAGCACAGATGGCAGGTTGCTGCTCTAGAAAACAGAGGAGTATCTCATATGTGTTGTTCCATCGTACTGCAACATCTGTTATCAACTTGTGCTGTGGAAGACCCAACATCATCTGGTTCCTCTTCAGTGCTCCTGCTGTGGAGCTCCTGTGTATGAACTCAGGAATCCTCTGAATCTTTGCTAGCAGTGGAGCTACAGCAGGTAGCTTTAAGGCACGCTGTGATGCAACGTTCAGTATGTGTGCAAAACATTGGCTGTTGAACTGACAGGATTCCAGCAAATACAAAGTCATGTTGGTCGGATTGCCCGTAAAAACTACTGGATCTTTTTCTGTTAGTCTCCATTCCTCTGCAACCCCCTGCAACACTTATGCTGTATGAGCACCAGTGTGGCTCTCATGCATTGCACTAGTTTGGAGAATGTAAGCATTAAAAAAAACTTTTAAAAATATGTCTTATTTGTTTGGTAGTTTGTGCCACAGAGACTGTGTTTTCAAGGTCCACCTTTACCTCTTTGATACAATTCAGACATTTCCAGGCAACACTAAGCAAATCAGTCCACTAGATATTACTAAAAAAAAAAAAATACTTGTTTCACTATATTTTAAAATCATAAAGCTGTTCCTTGCATTGTCTGATGTCGCTAAGGTAATACTTGGATTTTCAAATCACTGACATTCACCATGTTCACTAAGTATTAAACTGTTTCCTTCAATGGCCTGATTTCACTATTCTGCACAACTCTGCCTGTCAAAGCAGCGACATGAACACTACTAAGGTAATACTTTCACATTTTTATACCTTGTCCTTTTGATTTCTCTCATTTTTTTCCTTCTGCATAACCCATCCAGGCAAAGAAGTCCCAGATCACCCCAAGCAGAGCAGCCACATTTACTGTGAAGAAGGTAATACAAAGCCAGACACAGCAACCACGTTTTAAACAATCTCTTGTTCACGAATGGCAGTGCTTTCATGCTTCCATTACTTTACATTAAATCTGTAAATGAAATGTTAATGGCATTCAGCGTGCTAAGATTTCTTAACACGCATTTCTAATCCAATACAGCTATGCAAGAGCAACTGAAAACAACCCAATCATTGCAGGAATACATCTACAATGTGTCCTCTTTAAAACACGATGTGAAATACCTATATTTTGAGGCGGACATACAAGAGAGTCACAAAATTCATACAGATGTTGTTTTCATCCTGGAGCTACATTTACAATTTGAGTCCATAAAAAACTCACAGGTGAGTGTCGTAGTGTGTCCTGTTGAGATCAAGGGGAGATGGTAGATAGCCTGAGGACTCATGGATACCTTCCAAAAAAGTGTTAATTGAATGCCAGTGGAGAAGTAGGGAAAAAAGTGGAAAAAAAAAAAAAAACTTGACTCAGTGCAAAAGAAACACAAATTGCTACAGTCAGCAAAATAGACTTACATACTTTGTATGTCCCCATCTTTCCCTATCCCCATCCCCATACTTCCCCCAGGTTCGATCTAGACTGGCTTATATAACCTATGACAGGCTCATTACCTCCAGACTACACCACCAGGAGGGGCATTAACACAGGACACTTTCGGGGACATTAAGACAAAACATATTTAAATTATACATGACTATTTTTCTTATAAAAAAGTGAAATAAACCTATCAACATAATTCTTTAAATGCAACCAAACATAACGAACACCTAGGGCTGCACAATAAATTGAATTGAAATCGCAATTGCGATTAGGCAGAAGCTGCGATTGTCATGCGTATCTTTCAGTGAAGCATGGTTCTGTGATCAGCAGTAAATCTTCATCCGAAGGCCAGAGGGCGCTCTCGCACGGAAACTACGAATGCGCCCGAATAACTCAGGAAATCCCTATCGCTGCAGCTGAATAAACAGAAGACTTAATTTTGCACTTAACTGCACTTAATAATTCTAGTCAAATTGCACTTCTTGATTAGATCTTGATTAGAACTTTTTGTGCCTATATATAAAAGAGGACTCCAGTATAGCACAATATCTCAGACATCAGGATCTCAGGACATCCTATTCAACTTCAAATCAAACATAACTGTTCTAAATGAGCTGGACTATAAATACAACCCTGGCCCTTCAGTCGCTGACAAAGAACTTTCAATCAATTTGATTAAAACTTCATTCAAGATGGTATGTACTGAAATTTAATGTACTTCCTTCTGATTTACCTTGAAGTTCCACTGGTTGTGGTTTTAATTTTTTTTTCCCCCAATGCAGGTAAACATTTAAGTGAAGATACACTGCCCTCCAAAAGTTTGGAAACACCCCTGGCAAAGTGTGGTTTTGGATGATATCAGCATAAATCCTTATCATTTTTTGGTGCAAATACAATAAAGTAACTTGACATTATCACTGAAATTATTACCAGCAATAATAAATTTCACTTTGATTACATAATAATGACAATATATACATGTCAAAGTCAGACATGCCCCTTTGCCAGCTGTGATGCCTGGTTACTGGTTTAAACTTGGCCCAGGTTTTTAAAAGATTTTTGGGTCAGCACACTTTAACAGCTTCAACAACTGATTGCCAATTAAGTTTAGAATACAGTGAATTTAGGCCCAGATTATGCAGAGCTGTAATAGCTGGTAATGGTGGATATTTTGATGAATCGAAAATTTATGTTTGTTTCTATGTATAAACTGTTTATGTAACAAAATATGTTTTCGTAGTTTGTGTTGTCCCTTATCAGTACAAAATTATTACAAATTAAAAAGGATTCATGCCAATATTGTCCAAAACCCCATTTTTCTAGGGTGTTTCCAAACTTTTGGAGGGCAGTGTGTTACGGCCCTATGAGTTTGCCGGTGTGTTGCGCTCTTTCTTTTGTCCTCTAGCTGTCATCTCTCAGGTTACTCCCCTTGGTTTCCCTTTGGCCAGGAAGGTGCCTGTCATTGTTAACCGGAGTGACGTCGCCGCCCGCGCTGCCAATCACGGACTGCGGCTCCAGTTTAAAGAGACGCCGGAACGAGCGTTCGGACGCTTTTTGCTTGCGTTCCTACTTTGTTGTTTTTTTCTGTTCTGTTAGATTCTGTTTTGTTCTAACCTGGCTGTTGTTTTTTTTTTGGCCCTACTTAGTGTGTCTACAGTTATTAGCCTTTTGATGCAAATACGCATTTTGTAACTCGTGCTACGATCTGGTGATCGCTAGTTTTCCCCTGGGAAAAGAGGATAGGAAGATGTCACGTGACTTACACGGCACCACACGTAGAAAACTGACTGTTTAGACACACCAGGTTAGGAGTGAGCGCCACACTTGTATGTTTTGTTTGTCTAGTTAGTATAGTTTATTTAGGGCGTTCTTACGTTGAAGACTGTTCTTTTCCTTTTCTTTTATTTACAGTTAGGGTAGAGGTTAATGCTAAGTTAGTTTGGGTTTTAATTATATTGTTTTCTTTCTTTGGCGCCACTTACGTTCCCTTTTCCCTTGGGTTTATTTATTTATTTGCTTGGGTTTATTTTGATTTGTGCTTATTTTTCCACTGTATATATATTTCATTTCATCCTTTGTTTAAATCCTTTTCACTTTTGTATAAATAAATTTCTTTATTTGGCATTATTTTTCGATTTAGGTTTGGGTTTTTTGCCACCTTCACTTCACCTAATTATCACTACCAAAACGTTACGTCCTACACCCTAGAACTACCATCAAAGTCGTAACACAGTGTAATTCAGAACCAGAGTCATGGACATAATTTTGACTTAAATGTGTGTGTTTGTCACACATAGAAGTATGTATAACTGTTACATATGCCAATCTGTATAGTAGCATTTCTTGGGTGCTTTTTCTTTCATGTGACTACATGTTAATAGATTTCAGATTATATTACAGGGTATGAATAAAGACACACTGTTTAAAACATCAAGTCCTCTAATGGGATAGGTCTTCAACCCTGCTTCTGGGGACCCACTTTCCTGTAGAATTTAGTTCCAACCCTGATCAAACACACCTGTATGTAATTATCAAGTGCTCCTTCAGGTCCTAATTAGTTGATTCAGGTGTGTTTGATCAGGGTTGGAGCTGAACTCTACAGGAAAGTAGATCTCCAGGAACAGGGTTGAGCATCTCTGCTCTAATGGGTACTATACTTTTTGTATCCTTGTACAGTGTAATTTAATATATTGCCTTTTGTTTTTTTCTTTACCTTTAGATGAAAGTGTTGAAACCAATGTAAATTTCTCCAAGTGGTACTATATTTTTTTTTACCTTATACCTAAAAGAATTTTACAGTGTTGTTAAATTTTGTTTCTTCAACCCTGGGAAAAATAAAAAATTCTCAAACTTCATGCTGTTCTTTGTGTTTGTGAATGAATTAAATGTCAGTTTACTATGATTTTATTTTTAAAATGTAAAATTTAGTTGTTCATAATTTCTCACATAAAACATTATTTTATATATTTGCAATGCAACATTTTAATTCCTCCATGGTTCATCTTCATAAAAGTGTGTGTGATGTGTCACTTCAATTCTTTTACCTGGATAGACATTGTACTAATGTCTTTTCTGATACAGTAGAATCATTATTTAAAAGTGTTTATATTTTATACTCTGTTCATTCAAATGTAAACTTCTATTCATTTTTAGTTTATTCTCACCTGAACTTATCTATTCGTCATGTACATTTAATTTCTGTTGATTTTGCTCTCCTGGCTATTTATTATTATTATTATTTTATACACACTTCCAATTTGTTCCACCATCTCAAACAAAAACGCGAGTATGAAGAAAGTCTGAAGATACACAAGGAGACAGAGTGTCACGAATCTGGTCGGTGGCCCCTTGTCCGCTCACCACCAGATGTCACTCTCACCTCACCTACACACTCTGACTGTTGCACCACACTCTGGACTGCATCTCCCATCCTCCACCGCACTGATTGCGTCAGCCCCCGTGACCAATCAGGTGTTCGATAAAAGCGCCGATCCTCCCAGTGCACCTTACGGATTGTTAGATTGTATTGTTGTGTTGTTAGCGTTCCCTAGTTTCCAGAGTTCCTAGTTTCCTTGTTCCCGTGTTTCGACCTCCCGCCTGGTTTTCTCGTTTTTCGACCGTTCGCCGCCTGCCTTTTCGGACTCTTGCTCTTGCTCATTGGACTATTCTCTACGTTTGCCTGTGATGTTCCTGTCTGCTCCTGTCTCGACCACGCCTGTATGACCATGTCTTTGTCCTGTGATTTAAATAAAAGCTTGCATATGGATCCGCTCGCCTCTCGCCTCTCACTCGCCGTAACAGAACAATCCGTCACAAGAGGATCCAGCAGCTTTTCACCCGGACATTCTGCAGATATGGACACCGACAGGACCTTATTTCGGATCAGGCAGAGATCACACACACTCGAGCAGTATACCCGTGAGTTTGTTTCCGTTTCAAACTATTCCACCCTCCCGGACTGTACTATTATTGAGATTTTTTGTGATGGCGTAAATCAGCCTTTAAGGGCGAGGCTGAGACGCGAGGGTCCGCGTTCATCTCTCGCGGAATTTTTGAACTTTGCCTTATTGTGTGTGGGCTCGCCGTGTACTGTGGAGGTCGCGAAGGAGGAACGCGACAACGTGGACATGGCAGCCGCGCATCCCCCTCGCAGATTGGCGGTAACGCCGGATCACGACGCCACAAACAAGTTTTCCGCCTGGATCGCTCGTGAAATGGCGGCCGTGGCGGAGCGCGCTCGAGCAATGGCGGCGACGGCGGAGCCCGTTCATACAGTGGCGACGACTGTGAATAGCACTGCTCTAATGGCGTCGACATTGGTGCCCGTTCACAAGATGGCGGCCGCGCCGGAGCGCGTTCATACCCTGGCGGCGACAACGGAGCCCGTGCGCAAAATGGCGGCGACTGCGATGCCCGTTCGCAAGATGGCGGCGGCGCCAGTGCGCGTTCACCAGATGGCGGCGATAACGGAGCTCTGTCATGTCACAGCTGCTGTACCAGAGCCGTATAAAGTCACAGCTGCTTTTCCTGAGTCAAGTCAAGTTGCAGCTGTGTTTTCCGAGTCAAGTCAAGTTTCCAAGTCGACTCAAGTTGCAACTGTGTTTCCTGAGTCAAGTCAAGTCTCCAAGTTAAGTCAAGCTGCAGCTGTTTCCCCCGAGTCAAGTCAAGTTGTCAAGTCAAGTCAAGCTACAGCTGTTGTTCCTGTGTCAAATCAAGCTGGAGCTGTGTTTCCTACGTCAAGTCAAGTCAGAGCTGCTCTTCCTAAGGCAGGTCAGGTTAAAGCTGTGTTTCCAATGTCAAGTCAAGCTACTACTGTGGTTCCTGTGTCAAGTCAAGTTACAGCCATCATTCCCGAGCCAAGCACTGTCAGGATGGCCGCCACGCCAGAGCCACTGCACAAGAGGGCTGCCACGCCAGAGCCACTGCACAAGAGGGCTGCCACGCCAGAGCCACTGCACAAGATGGGCGCCAAGCCAGTGCCAGCTAACGTCATGTCAGCCAAGCCACAGCCTGCTCAGGCCATCTCAGTCAAGCCACAGCCTGTTCACGTTGTGTTTTCTGCTCCTGAGTCTGCACCCATCATGGCCGGCCTTCCTGAAGCAGTTCCTGTGTCAAGCAAAGTCACAGCCGTGGTTCCAGAGTCAAGTCACGTCCCGCCTGACATCCCAAGATCGCGGCCTATCATGATGGCCCACTTGCTGGATTCACCCCTCATGGCTGTATGGGCAGTTAAAATGGCGCTCCTTCACGCCGCGGCTGCTACCCCAGGGTCAAGTCAAGCTCCAGGGTCAAGTCAAGCTTCCAAGTCCGGTCAAGCAACAGAGTCAAGTCAAACCAAAGCTGCTGTTCTTTATGAGTCAAGCCAAGATACAGCTGTTGTTCTCCATGAGTCAAGCCAAATCTCAGCTGTGCCCCACGAGTCAAGCCAAGTCACACCTGTTCTTCACGAGTCAAGTCACGTTACAGCTGTTGTTCCTGAGTCAAGCCATGTTGTTCCTGAGTCAAGTCACATTACAGCTGTTGTTCTTGAGCCAAGCCATGTTGTTCAGGAGTCGAGTCCCGTTACAGCGGATCTCCATGAGTCAAGCCAGGTTACAGCAGATCCTCATGAGCCAAGCCAAGCTGCTGCTGTTATTCCAGAGCCAAGTCAAACTTCAGCCGCTGCTCCAGAGTCAAGTCAGGCTACAGCTGTAGCCTCCAAGTCCAGTCAAGCTTCCAGGTCCAGTCAAGCTTCCAAGTCCAGTCAAGCTTCCAAGTCCAGCAACGTCAAGGCTGTCGTCTCCGAGTCAAGCAACGTCAAGGCTGTCGTCTCCGAGTCAAGCAACGTCAAGGCTGTCGTCCCTGAATCAAGTAGAATCACTACTAATCTTCACGAGCCAAGTCAGGTCATTGCTGATCTCCAAGAGTCAGAGTCAAGTCACGCCTCGTCTGACCGCTCAGAGTCAAGTCACGCCTCGTCTGACCGCCCAGAATCAAGTCACGTCTCGTCTGACCGCCCAGAATCAAGCCACGTCTTGTCTGACCGCCCAGAGTCAA
Organism: Labeo catla; assembly: GCA_012976165.1. Classification (NCBI taxonomy): domain Eukaryota; kingdom Metazoa; phylum Chordata; class Actinopteri; order Cypriniformes; family Cyprinidae; genus Labeo; species Labeo catla. The sequence goes on along the minus strand of VONZ01000654.1, from coordinate 1,001 downwards.
GTCACATTATGTCTGCCAGTGTGATGGCGATCACCTTCCTCAGTATGTGGGCCGCACACTACATTCCAGAGGTCACGTCTGTTCACAAATTAACCCCTGAGGCCACGTCTGTTCACCAGTCTGCTCCAGAGTCCCTCTCTGATCTCAAGCCTGCTGCAGAGCTCTCGTCTGGTCTCCAGCCGGCTCCAGAGCTCCCCTCTGATCTCAAGCCTGCTTCAGAGGTCCCGTCTGGTCTCAAGTCTGCTCCAGAGGCCTTCCCCATCGGAGAAGCTGCGCCAGTGCCTCCAGAGGTGTCGGCGCCGGCCGTAGAACCTCTTATGGAGGGGGCGTTAACTGCTAAACTCTCTGCTTCTCCCTTTTTTCTGTCTGCATCCTCTGTCACTGTTCTCCCCAGGTCCCCGTCCAAGACGCAGCCTCCTGTTCCGCCCCGGAGGGCTGCTCCGCCTCCTGTTCCACCCCGGAGGGCTGCGGTACCTCCTGTTTCGCCCCGGAGGGCTGCGGTACCTCCTGCTCCGCCTCCTGTTCCGCCCCGGAGGGCTGCGGTACCTCCTGCTCCGCCTCCTGGTCCGCCCCGGAGGGCTGCTGCGCCTTCTCCCCCTACTCTGTCTGCCTCCTCTGTCCCTGCTTTCCCCAGGTCCCAGACCGTGACGCAGATTCCTGTTTCTCCCTGGAGGGCTGCTCCGCCTCCTGCTCTGCCTCCTGTTCCGCCCTGGAGGACCGTCCCGCCTCCTGTTCCGCCTCGGAGGGCTCTGGCGTCGCCTGTTCCGCCCTGGAGGGCTCCTGCGCCTCCTGCTCTGCCTCCGGCTCCGCCCTGGAGGGCTCCTGCGCCTCCTGCTCCGCCCTGGAGGGCTCCTGCGCCTCCTGCTCCGCCCTGGAGGGCTCCTGCTCCACCTCCGCCTTGGAGGGCTCTTGCTCCGCCTCCGGCCCCACCCTGGAGGGTACCTGCTCTGTCGGTCCTGCCTCAATCACTGGGCTTCCCACATGGACCTGGCCCTCCAGCC